>CAUOFW020001292.1:756360-968860 GCA_963454935.2 Ilex paraguariensis | reverse complement strand
GACGAGTCAGGAAGCAGCGACTAGAAGCAAACAAAGAAAGAAAGAATCAAGCTAGGGAACACTCCAGATTTAGGCCTCCTTAAGGGCTTCTAAGGCTTAGTAAGTAGGCAGGTTCAACCCTTTCCAGTATGGTCAAACCACCTCATCTTTCAGAGAAAGGAGCTAACTATAATTAAATAAAAGTTCAAATAAAATTAATTTGAACTTAAACTGGGAATTAATAAAGTCGTTCCGGGTTAAAAACGGACTGAGAAGTAATAAACGTGCGGGGGCAATGTGAACTGCGCAAATAAAAAGTATAAATAGGAGTAAAATATCTAAAAATCAGATATTTTCACTCTCTCTTGTTGGCTGGTTCACATGTTGTAAGAAGGGGGAAAAGAAAAACAAGATTTCAAGCTTTCTTCTTGCGATCCAAGGAGTTCCGTCGATTAGAATTCATCGAACCAAGAATTAAAGTTGGTCTACGCGAAGAAGGTTTACACTTGCGTACCAAGAACGAGGGATTTCACCAAAGATCCAAAAAGGTGATTTTGAGAAATCAAGATTTTGGGGCTAGGGAGGTGTCTAGAAGCTTTCTTCCTTCGTATTACGCTCCAACAGGTAGGGTTTCTCCTACTTTGGTTCACTTCTTACCTAGGGCGTATTATGAATGGGGTAAGGGTATATAATAACCTAGGTCACTTGACTATGGTTATGGAAATGAGAAAATGGGTATGGAATTTGGCCTAGACCAATTCCTAGTTATGTTGGCATAGGAAATTACTTATGTGATTTCCTTGGAACTTGATATTTTTGGGCATACTATATGTTTTATATTATACCTTGTGAATGAGGTGGAAATTATTATGTGATAACATGAATTATGCATAACAAGCTTGGAAATTTGTTAAAGATGAACGAATTGCTATATATTGTTAATCTATTAGCATTATGTTGATTTATGGTAATTATATGCAATTGCTATAGATTGCCATGACATATGTGGAGATATGTGGTTAAATTGCTCAATTGGCACTCATTACATATAGAGCATAACATGGATATTGCAATGGTGCACTACATTGTATATGCCCGGGGGAAACACATCCATAAGCATGAGTATCGGTGTGTGGGTGCATGGTTGAATCAAACACCATATTTGGTTATTGATGGGTGGGCTCGAAAAAGTTGGACTGAAGATCCGATTGAGTCTCATTAATGCATGAAAGGAAAATTGGGTTGGGGTAGCAAGAAGGGCTAGACTATACCTCGGGGTGAGAGGTCCGGTGATTGGATACGCACTCTGTTGGTATAAGAGTCCATGAAGTGTGTCGGTGTACACGGAACTGTTGGTGGAAGTCCATGAATTCTGTGTCGGTTGGGTGCCGTTGGTGTAAGTCCATAAATATCCACCCCAAATAAAGACCCGAAGATTTTAAATAGCCATTTAAAGGATAATATTAATGGCAGGAGCTAGAAGGGCTCGATTTTTTATACAACGGCATTTGCATGTGTTGAGAAGCCGGGAAAGGCTTAGGATCAAAATGCGGGAGTGAATCTCATTTCATTCATGGCATGGCATGGTAAATTCCAACAAGGAATACATATATATTTGATTTGAATGATTACATGGTTAAATATTTGTGGATTGTTGCATGTGTACATTCATATGCACTTAGGTTGGAGAGTAGCCTCTGTAAGAAGTATTTTACTGGGCATTGGCTCACCCTATACGGGAAACATTTCAAGTGCAGGACATACTCTAATGGACGACTCACATTCAGGGCCTCTTGGGTGAAGAAAAGTCGGGTTATGGCTTTTGAATACAAGTTTTGTGTAAAACTTTTGTTAAAATTCCATTTGACATGTAAATGTATGGAATGGTTTGTAACAGACTTTGTATATAATAGGTTTTAATGTGAAAAAATCTATTATGCATGTTTTGGACGAAAATGAGATAGTTTGAAATGGGTTGAAAATCAAAAATAGGAGAATTGGGCAGAACATAACATAATGTACCAGTACTGTGTACCGGTATAGTCTGTCCCGAGGGCAGAGCGTACCGGTACGCAGTACCGATACTGTCTGTCCAGAGGGTGAAGAGTACCAGTACTATTTGTCTAGAGAGCAAACTGTATAGGTACATAGTACCGGTAATGTCTCCCAAATTTTGAAATTATAAAACTAAAGTGCTATGCTTTCGGTCTTTGATCCCTTTAGTTCCAATGATGTATTTGGACAATAAAGTGGCATTATTTTATGGTACTCTGAACCATAATTAAATTAAATGAGAAAACACGCACGGGTTACACGTGTGGGCTATAATTTCAGTGAAAGGGATATTAATTAACGTGGTGTCAGATTATGCGACACTCACGATATTTCCACGGGTTGATGGATAATCAACGGGCCCCCCGATTTTAGGGGCGTCATAGCTTGGTATCAGATCATTGGTATATGAATTACCTAGGGCTTGATGGGCATTGGGTGTATACCATTGCATTCATGTTATGTGTTTAATTGCTACATGTTATGTGATACATGCTATGTGAAATATATACATGGTCAAATGTTTATGAAAAAGGGAAACACTAGGGTTAGAAAGCATGACCTTGGATTTTGGAAAAAGGGATGAACGATGAAGTTCAGGGTGTAAAAGTCTACTAGTATGGGGTATACACACTACTAGTGAGACAAGGAGAAAAATGTCCAAGTTTTAAACTTGATTCCATATCTTGGGATACTATGTGAGTGTTCGATTTCTATTTGACATGTGTGTAGATGGAAAATCAAGGAAGAAGACGCTGAGGCGGTGGGTGGAACAACCAACTACCACCGGCCTTTGACCAACAAGCCTTTGTGGAGGCTATTGGTGCTGCAGCTGCTACGATTGCACAAGTTAGTGCTCCGACTGCTAATGTTGCACGGACGGGTGCAAATGTGGGTCAAGGAGGCACGAGTAACCTCCAAAAGCTTAAGGCACACAATCCTTTGATCTTTCTGGAAGGGACGGATCCTATGGTGGCTAACCATTTGTTCTGACAGGTGGATAAGGTCTTAAGGGCTATGGAAATCACCTCCAATGCCACAAAGATAACACTAGCTACTTTTCAACTGGAGGGAGAATCTCAAGTGTGGTGGGATTGGGTCAAGACCTCGAAGAACTTGGAGGTAATGACATGGGCCGAGTTCAAGGAGCTTTTCATGGGCAAATACTTCCCAGCGGCTGCTAGGCATGCAAAGGCCCGAGAGTTCTTGGATTTGAGACAAGGCACAATGACAGTGATGGAGTACATGGCTAAGCTCACAGAGTTAGCCCGTATCTCCGATGATTACGTGGCCACAGACATGGCCAAGGTGAGAAAGTTTAAGGATGGTCTAAAATTGTGGGTCTTCTTCTACAAGACTTTGATTCGATGATCGCGACAGCTATGGCCATTGAGAGAGGTGGAGGATGCACGGAACATCTGGGAGGCGGGTGTGAAAGATAAGAAGAAGGAGGACCAATCCTTTTGTTCTAGCTCAGGAAAGAGATACAGGACCTTTACTCCCCAGCGACCACAGGGGAAGGGCCATGGTTATCAAGGCCAAGGTCAGGGTCAATCCTCCCAAGCCAGGAGAAATCAACAGACTACATATCAGGCGGGGCAGAGGACATGTCTCTATTACCACCAGCGAGGGCAGATGAAATGGGATTGCCCCTAGAGGCAAGGATCCCAGAATTATGGGTCATCTCAATCCCAAAATTCAGTAAGGGAGCCACAGACTAAGCTGGCAGATCAAGCGGTGATACAAGGTACATTTCTACTCTCTCGCTTATGGGCTAGAGTGTTATTTGATTCTGGTGTATTGCATTCATTTATTATTACATCTTGTATTAAAGACTTGGGCTTCGAGGTTGAGACCTTAGAAGGGCCATTGCATGTGAGTTCTCCCCTAGGAGTTAGGGTGAGAGTTGATCAGAAATGTCGGGGCTGTGACCTAGAGATCTCAGGGATTCTACTCACCATGGACCTTAGGGTCATAGACACGTTAGAGTTTGATGTCATCATCGAGACGGATTGGTTGGCGGCACATCAAGTCGTCATTGATTGTGATCGAAAAAGAGTCACTGGTTATACGCCTGATGGTGTTTGCTTTAAATTCTAGGGGGAAAAGAGTGATGCTTTACCCAAAGTCCTGTATGATTCCCATTGGCACGGACAATTGATGGGTTGGCTTGCAAGCCTTACCTTGGAGGATAAGGTGAGACAGGAATTGGGTCTACCTTAGGTAGTTTATGAGTATGAGGATATTTTTTTGGATGAACTACCGGGATTACCTCCACATAGGGATATAGACTTCACCATTGAGTTGCATCCAAGTATATCGCCTATTTCTATGACTCCACATAGGATGGGGCCAGCTGAGTTGCAGGAACTTAAGGTCCAATTGCAAAAATTATTGGACAAGGGTTTTATTAAGCCGAACATTTCACCATGGGGCGCTATTTGCTAAGAAGAAGGACAAGACCTTTCGATTATGTATAGATTATCAACAGTTGAACCGGGTCATTATCAAGAATAGGTACCCTCTGCTGAGAATTGATGACTTGTTTGATCAATTGAGAGGGGCACGGGTCTACACGAAGATGGATCTTGTACCGGTTACCATCAATTGAGGGTTAGGGAGGAGGATATCCCTAAGATGGTGTTCAGAACTCGATATGGGCATTTCGAGTTCACGGTGATGCCCTTCGGATTGATGAATGCCCCGACGACATTTGTGGATCTCATCCATAGGTGTTTCAACCCTACCTTGATCAGTTCGTCGTGATTTTTGTTGACGACATCTTGATCTACTTCAAGTATGAGGAGGAGCATGAGAGTCACTTGAGGGTAGTTCTCCAGACCTTGAGAGATCATCAGTTGTATGCCAAGTTCGGTAAATGTGAATTTTGGCTTACTAAGGTGAAAATTTTGGGATATGTCGTGTCAGCTTCAGGTGTATCCGTAGACCTGGAGAAAGTTGAAGCAGTCATGAATTGGAAAAGGCCAAAGTTAGTCTTTGAGATACGTAGTTTCTTGGGATTGGCAGGGTATTACCGGAGGTTCATTGATGACTTCTCTCAATTAGCTGCACCCATGACCAAGTTGACCTGGATAGAGGTCAAGTTTGAGTGGAATGACACATGTGAGAAGGCATTCCAAGAGTTGAAGAGAAGGCTTACTTCAGCTCCTATCCTAATAGTTCCAGAGAGAGAACAGAGGTACACGGTATATTGTGATCCTTCGAAGGACGGACTTAGTTGCATCTTGATGCAATTCAGGAGGGTGGTAGCTTATGGTTCTTGGAAGTTAAAGAATCACAAGCAGAATTACCCCACACATGACATGGACTTGGCAGCCATTGTCTTTGCCTTGAAGGTTTGGCGCCACTACCTTTATGGTGAGTAGTTCGAGGTGTTTTCAGACCACAAAATTCTGAAGTACATCTTTACACAACAGGGGCTCAACATGAGGCAACGCAGGTGGATGGAGTTTCTAGAGGACTAAGACTTCACTTTGCATTACCACCCTAGTAAGGCAAATGTAGTGGTTGATGCACTCAGCAGGAAGTCTCAGGAGCCTTAGCTAGTGTGGCTTCCCGGGAGTGGCAGATGCTTGAGACTGTAGGACAGCTCGGGCTATGTTACATGGGGCAAGCTCGGGCTATTTTAGGGAGCTTGGTGACTACACCTTCCTTATTGAGCAGAGTGATTGGTTCCTAAGGGTAGGATGCAAAGTTATCATCTATCAGGGACCGAGTATAGTCAGGTATAGGTGATGAGGGCTGGACGATTCACTCAGATGGTAGTCTTTGGTTTAGGGGAAGGATTGTGGTTCCCCATTCTACGGAGTTGAGAAAGGAGATTTTCAGAGAGTTTCATTGCTCTCATTTTGCTATGCATCTAGGTGGCACGAAGAAGTACCATGATTTTTGTCGCCAGTATTATTGGAGCGGGATGAAGAGAGGCATTGGAGACTTTGTCAGACGATGTCTCACGTGTCAGCAGGTTAAGGCTGAGTACCAGAGACCAGTGAGATTACTCCAGCCTTTGGAGGTATTTAAGTGAAAGTGGGAGCATATCACGATGGATTTTGTGACCCACTTGCCACGGACATCGCAGGGACATGATGCGGTTTGGGTGATAGTGGACCAGCTTACAAAGTCGGCACACTTTTTGACTGTGCGGATGACCTTCACATTGGAGGAATTTTGTGGGTTGTAAATATAGGAGATTGTTTGGTTGCATAGGGTGCCCGTGTCCATAGTATCGGATCGGGATCCCAGGTTTATGGCTCACTTTTGAGAGAGTTTCCAGCGAGTCATGGGGACACAGTTGATGATGAGCATTGCTTTTCATCCCCAGATGGACTGTCAATCGGAGAGGACTATCCAGACATTATAGGACATGCTACGGGGCATACGTTCTAGATCTCAAGGGTAGTTGGGAAAATCACTTACCCTTAGTGGAGTTTGCCTACAACAACAGTTATCAGGCGAATATTCAGATGGCACCCTATGAGGCATTATATGCGAGGTTATGTTGTTCTCTGATTTATTGGACAGAGGTAGGAGATAGATCTTCTATGAGTCCGAATTTGATTAGAGACACCTTGAAGAAGGTGGACTTGATTCAGAAGCGTCTTCTTACGGCTCAGAGGTGACAGAAGAGTTACACCCGACAGATGACAGTGACCTCTAGAGTTTCAGGCGGTTGATCATGTTTTCTTGAAGGCAATGCCTAAAAGAGGAGTGGTAAGATTCGACAAGTAGGGAAAACTATTGCAGAGGTTTATTGGGCTCTTCGAGGTACTCGAGAAGGTGGGCACGATGGCTTACTGGTTGGCATTACCACCAAGTTTATCGGGTGTTAATGCGGTATTTCTTGTCTCCATGCTCTGAAAATACACCCTGGATCTGATTCATGTGGTGGACTGGGGAGAGCTAGTTGTTGATGCTGATGGGACCTTCGAGGAGGGACCGGTGTGCATCATGGATAGCCGAGATCAGGTTTTGTGAGACAAAATTATGAGGCTAGTGAAGGTGTTGTGGCAGCACCGAGGAATGGAGAAGGCGACATGGGAGCGTAAGGATACCATACGTACCAATTATCTGTTTCTGTTCAAGGATGGAGGTACATTTCTTATAGTCATGTAGTATTTTATGACTGTTACATATGCATGTTGTTAAGTGTGCATGTGTGTGTGTGAATTTTGGGGACGAAACTCTTTTAAGGGAGGAAGAATATAAAATTCGGGTAAATTTGAACCTTTTCGGAGAAAGGGTAAAACAGTAATTTGCCACTATAATTCGGGTTAAAAATCAGTATTTTTTTAGAGCTCGGATGATACAATGGACCTCACCATTGAATTTATATCGTGAAATCGAGTTGCCATGTCAAATTTTGTCGAATTCTGAGACAGTCGAATTTTACACATTTTACGAGATGATCTAGGTGATGATGGACTTAACAAACCTCCTAAAAATAGAAATTATAAAATTTTCTTATAATTGAATAAAATTCCAAATAAAATTAAGTTGAACTTAAATCGGGAATTAATTCGTTTCGGGTTAAAAACGAATTCAGATTAAAAACGAATTCAGAAGTAATAAACGTGTAGGGGCAATGTGAATCGCACAAATAAAAAGTACAAATAGGAGTAAAATATCAAAAAATCAGATATTTTCACTCTCTCTTGTCGGCTGGTTCACATGTTGGAAGAATGGGGAAAAGAAAAACAAGATTTCAAGCTTTCTTCTTGCGATCCAAGGAGTTCTGTCGGTCAGAGTTCATCGAACCAAGAATTAAAGTTGGTCTACGCGATAAGAGCTACGCGTACGTACCAAGAACGAGGAATTTCACCGAAGATCTAAAGAGGTGATTTTGGAAAATAAAGATTTTGGGGCTAGGGAGGTGTCTAGAAGCTTTCTTCCTTCGTATTACGCTCCAACAGGTAGGGTTTCTCCTACTTTGGTTCACTTTTTACCTAGGGCGTATTATAAATGGGGTAAGGGTATATAATAACCTAGGTCACTTGACTATGGTTATGGAAATGAGGAAATGGGTATGGGATTTGGCCTAAACTAATTCCTAGTTATGATGGCATAGGAAATTACTTATGTGATTTCCTTGGAACTTGATATTTTGGGGCATGCTATATGTTTTATATTATACCTTGTGAATGAGGTAGAAATTTTTGTGTGACAACATGCATTGTGTTTTAAGGTATTTTGCAAATTTCCAGAGTGGAAATTAAGTTGTTGTAACATTGATTACGTATAACAAGGTTGTGAAATTTGTTGAGGATGAATGAATTGCTATATATTGTTAATATATTAGCATTATGTTGATTTATGGTAATTATATGCAATTGCTATAGATTGTCATGACATATGTGGTTAAATTGCTCAATTGGCACTCATTACATATAGAGCATAACATGGATATTGCAATGGTGCACTACATTGTATATGCACGGGGGAAACACATCCATAAGCATGAGTATGGGTGTGTGGGTGCATAGTTGAATCAAACACCATATTTGGTGATTGATGGGTGGGCTCGGAAAAGTTGGACTGAAGATCTGACTGAGTCTCATGAATACATGAAAGGAAAATTGGGTCGGGGTAGTAAGAAAGACTAGACTATCCCTCGGGTGAGAGGCTCAGTGATTGGATACGCACTCTGTTGGTATAAGAGCCCATGAAGTGTGTCGGTGTACGCGGAACCGTTGGTGGAAGTCCATGAATTCCGTGTCGGTTGGGTGCCTTTGGTGTAAGTCCAAAAATATCCACCCCAAATAAAGACTTAGAGATTTTAAATAACCATTTAAAGGATAATATAAATGGCGGGAGCTAGAAGGGCTCAATTTTTTATACATTGACATTTTCATGTGTTGAGGAGCCGGGAAGGGCTCGAAATCAAAATGTGGGAGTGAATCTCAATTTCATTCATGGCATGGCATGGTAAATTCCAACAAGGAATACATATATTCTTGATTGGAATGATTACGTGGTTATATATTTGCGGATTATTGCATGTGTACATTCATATGCACTTCGGTTGGGGAGTAGCCTCTTTAGGAAGTATTCTACTGGGCATTGGCTCACCCTATACGGGAAATATTTCAAGTGCGGGACATACTCCGGCGGACGGCTCTCATTCAGGGCCTCTTGGGTGAAGAAAAGCCGGGTTATGGCTTTTGAATACAAGTTTTGTGTAAACTTTTGTTAAAATTCCATTCGACATGTAAATGTATGGAATGGTTTGTAACATACTTTGTATATAATAGGTTTTATGTTAAAAACTCTATTATGAATGTTTTTTATGAAAATGAGATGGTTTGAAATGGATTGGAAATCGGAAACGAGAGAATTGGGTAGAATTAAACATAATGTATTGGTACATAGTACCGGTACAGTCTGTCCCGAGGGCAAAGCGTACCGTTATTGTGTACTGGTACTGTCTATCTAGAGGGTGAAGAGTACCGATACCGAGTACCATTACTGTTTGTCCAGAGAGCAAACCGTACAAGTAAATAGTACTGGTAATGTCTCCCAAATTTTGAAATTTTAAAACTAAAGTGATGTGCTCTCGGTCTTTGATTCCTTTGGTTCCAATGATGTATTTGGACAATAAAGTGGCATGATTTATGGTACTATGAACCAAGGTTAAATTAAATGATAAAACACACACGGGTTGCACGTGTGGGCTATAATTCCGGTTAATGGGATATTCATTAACGTGGTGTCGGATTATGCGCCACTCACGGGTATTTTCACGGGTTGATGGATAATCAATGGAACCCCCGATTTTAGGGGCGTCACAGTAATCCTGAAATTTTTTAGAACTCGGATGATGAAACGGACCTCACCATTGAATTTGTCTCGCGAAATCTAGTTATCCCGTCATATTTCATCGAATTTCGAGATAGTTAAATTTTTCATGTTTTACGAGGCGCTCGAGTCTCGGATAACCGAAAAATGGGATTTTAATAAAAAAAATTCAAAACTTGGAAAATAATTTATGGCAAATTAAAACAAGATTATTTTGAACTTAAACCGGGATGAAATTTAATCGTTTTGGGGTGAAAATGGACCCGAAAAAAAGAGGGTCATGTGGCGCGTTATGGGCTAAGTACTCTAAGACTATAAATAAGGGGAAAAATTTGATTTTTCCCCATTCTTCAGCCAGTCTTCGACGTTAAGAGAAAGAGAGGGAAGGAGAGGAAAAACTCCACCTTCTATCTAAGATCTACATAGATTGGGTGCTCAAATCCACTTGGGCCGAGAACAAAGTCGTTCTCCTCGCCGGGGGCTATGCGACCACACCAAAAACTACGAGTTTAACCGAAGTTCCAAAATCATGCTTAGAGAAATCAAGGATTTTTGGTGAAATTGGGACTCTTGAAGGCTTCTACTAAGTGGGTTTGTGCTTCAAGAGGTAGGGTTCCCTCCTACCTTGGTTTATTTCTAGCCTATAGTGTTCTTAGGAAATGGGTATAGAAATGAGTATGTTGATAGGATGCTATGTCACTTGCATATTATGGTGGACTTAATGAAATAGGTAGAATGAATTTTACCTTGAATTGGGTATGTGAATTCGACTCAATGTGATTTATGGAAATTGGTGTTATGTGGGCATGCTATGTGCTTTTATTATGCCTTGTGAATAGATTGTGTTATTGGCATGTGATATGTAATAACATGCTTGTGATGTGTGGTTTGATATGAAAATGTTGATTTATGTTTATAGATACATCGACATTGTGATGGAATTGGTAATTGTATGCTTCGGATGTAAATTGTCATGGAACATGTTTATATGTGGTTAATTTTGCTAATGTGGCATCCTTTACATATGGGCATAACATGGAAATAGTAATGGTGAATTACATTGCATTTGCACAGGGGAAACGCATCCATAGCATGAGTGTGGGTGTGTGTGTGCATGGTTGTCATCAAACACCAAGTAGGTGGATAGTTGAATTGAAAATCTGACTGAGTTGCACGGTGTTATGAATTAAGAATTGGGTTGGGGTTAGCAAGAAAGGCTAGACTATCCCTCGGGTGAGCGACCCGGTGATTGGAGACGCACTCCGTTGGTATAAGAGTCCATAAAGTGTGTCGGTGTACGCGGAACCATTGGTGGAAGTCCATAAATTCCGTGTCGGTTTGGTGCCGTTGGTGTAAGTCCATAAATACCCACCCTAAGAAAGACCCGGAGAATTTTTATTTAGTAATTGGGTGTATAGTACCAATGGCAAGGCTGGGAAAACTGATTTTCTTTTTATACCCATGGCATTCAAGGGGGAAAAGGAGCTAGGGAAGGCTCGGTTTGGGTTGAATGATTAAGTCTCATCTCACTTCATGGCATGATTTCCTAAGATTTCAACCTTGAATAATATATTCTTGGTTGGAATGTTGTTGGTGGTAAGGTGTTGCATGAACATTCATATGCACTTAGGTTGGAGAATAGCCTTGGTAGGAAATACTCTACTGGGCGTGATCACCCTATACAAGAAAACATTTCAGGTACAGCTGATATGCCAATGGACGGCTCACATACAGGGCCTCAAGGATGAAGAGAAACCGACTTGTAGCCTTTAACCTTGAATTCTGTAAAACTTTTGAGAAAAACATATATTTTGGCATGGAAATATTTGGAATCGTTTGTAATAGAACTTGTATGTATCAAGTCTTATGTGAAAACCAATATTTTACATGTTCGGAATGTTTGTGGGAAGGTTTGGAATGAATTGAAAATGAAAAACAGGTAAAACAGACAATTATGGGCAAAACCTACCAGTAGGTTACAAGTAGAACTTGTCCAGCAGGTAAAACCTACCGGTAAATTACAGGTTGGTTACAGGTAGAACTTGTCCAACTAGTAAAACCTACCAGTAGATTACAGGTAGGTTACCGATAGAACTTGTCTAGCAGGTAAAACCTATTGGTCAATATTACCAATGACACGGTTAACTTCATTCCTTACATATCTTGTTAACATTGGGGTGGAATTGGATGGCGTCTCAGGATATTCCTTACTCTGCCCATAACTAATCCACTAGAGACAATCTAACGCTCGACCTGAAATTGGTTCTGCACACTGATTACGTCGTACACAACCACCGAGACGTTTTGATCTTCGGCGTTTAGCATATGTACTGGTACCACATAGGGGTCTTGGTTGACTTTCAAAAATTTTTAAATTTCTAACTCTTCTAGCTTTGTGCATGATCAATGCATGAATATCTTTTGGAAGATGCAGTAGAATTAAACTTAACCAAAATAGTTTTTCATCCATTTTACATAAAAAAAAAATATTGTGAATCTCTATCCGGTTCTTTAAGGTCTGTCAGTCACAAAGACAAACAAATTTTTAAAATAAAATAAATACTTTAAATATAAATAATAAAGTTATATCCATACCTCCCCAACTTAATTTAAACATTATCTGAGATGTAAAAACAGTGATAATCAATATTGATAGAAAAACCTGACAATCTGTTGTCGTTTCACCGATTGGGATATCTGGCTATACTCAGGAGATATTCCGCCAAATAAATTACAATTCATTAGTTATTTTTTTGAGACTTCAGCAATAATTTATTTTTCAGAGCATATAAACAGGATCAACAAGTTGTACATAAGTTATATCTTCAATAAACCCATCATAGTATGGTTTAAGTCTTTGACCATTGACTTTAAAAATATTTCTAGTTAATGGATTTTCAATTTCAATTACTTCATAGTCAAAAACTTGCTTGACAATATAAGGACCTGTCTATCTTGATCTTAATTTTCCAGGAAATAAACAAAGCTTTGTATAATATAATAACACTTTTTGAGATGGTCCAAAAGATTTTAGCATGATATTTTTATCATTAAAAATTTTTGTTCTTGATTTAGCAATTTTTGTATTTTCATAAGCTTCATTTCTTAATTCCTCTAATTCACTTATTTGAAGTTTGCAAGCTACTCCAGCTTTGTCCATATCAAATTCATCATTTTGATTGCCTAATACGCTCGATGTTCTAATTCTACAGGCAAGTGACATGATTTTTCATATATTAACCGATAAGAAGACATTCCTAAAATAGTTTTTTGTGCAGTACGGTAAGCCCAAAGCACATCCGTCAATCTTAAGGACCAATCTTTACGATCAAGATTTACTGTTTTTTTCTAAAATATATTTTGTCTCCCTATTAGCTAATTCAGCTTGTCCATTTGTCTGTGGATGGTATGGAGTGAATATTTTATGTGAAATTGTGTATTTTTTCATAAAATTTTCAAAAACTTTATTGCAAAAATATAATCCACCGTCACTTATAATGGTTTGAGGAATTCCAAATCTGGACAAAATATTTTCTTTCAAAAACTTGATCACTGTTCTATGATCATTATTTTTACATGGAATTGCCTCTACCCATTCAAAGACAGAGTCAACTGCAACTAAAATATACATATATCCAAAAGATTGGGGAAATAGACCCATAAAATCGATGCCCCAACAATCAAAAATTTCGATAATTAAAATAGGATTTAAAGGCATCATATTTCTTTTTGAAATATTTCTCATTCTTTGACATCTGTCACAATTTAAACAAAAGCTATGAACATCTTTAAAAAGAGTTAGCCAATAAAATCCACATTGCAGAATTTTAGCAGCGGTTTTCTTTGAAGCAAAATGACCTCCACAAGCTTCAGAGTGACAAAACTGAATTACTTGTCCTATTGCATGATTACGTACACAACGCCTTATTATTTGATTTTACAGTATTTAAATAAATAAGGATCTTCCCAAAAAAAGTTACGTACCTCACTTAGAAACTTATTTCTATCAGACTAGGTATAATTAGAGGGAATAGTACCAGTAGCAAAATAATTAGCTATATTTGCATACCATAGTACTTCTGTTACTGCTAACAGTTGTTTGTCTTAAAAATTTTCTCTAATCGGAGTTGATTCTTCCTTTATTTCATAATTTAATCTTAACAAGTGATCGGCTACCACATTTTCTACTCATTTCTTATCTTTGATGATTAAATCAAATTCTTGTAGTAATAATATCCAACGTAGGAGACGTGGTTTAGCATCTTTCTTAGTAAGTAAGTATTTTAAAGCTGCATGATCTGTAAATACAACAATTGACGATCCAACCAGATATGAACGAAATTTATCTAATGCAAATATGACAGCAACTAGTTCTTTCTCTGTAGTTAAATAGTTCATTTGCACATCATTTGGAGTTTTACTTTCATTGTATATAACATAAGGTTTTTTCTCTTTTCTTTGCCCAAGTACAGGTCCTATCACATAATCACTTGCATCACACATTATTTCAAAAGGTAACGACTAGTCAAGAGTTTGCATGATAGGTGTAGAAATAAGCATGTTTTTTAATTTATCAAATGCTACTTGACATGCTTCATTCCATTCAAATAGTATATCTTGATATAACAGATTACATATAGGCTTGGCTATTAAACTAAAATTTTTTATAAATCTTCTGTAAAATCATGCATGACCTAGAAATGAGCGAATATTTTTGACAGTTTTTGGTGAAGGCAAATTAGCTATCCGATCAATTTTTGATTTATCCAATTCGATTCTTTTTTTTTAGACACTACATGACATAGAACAATACCTTGTGTAACCATGAAATGACATTTTTTCTAATTTAAAACAAGGTTCATTTCTTCACAACGAATGAGCACTTTTTTTCAGATTTTCTAGACGTATATGAAATGAAACCCCATAAACTGAAAAATCATCCATAAAAACTGTAACGCCCCAAAAACCCATTGGGTGACATTACATTCTAAAAACCATTCACCGCATGAGAGCATTAAGTAAATCCATCACGACGAAAGTTTCATTCTTCCACCATTCATATTTTAACAAAATTTGGGCAGAGTCTCCTCTGTTCGGGGAGCTCTACCCAAAACACAACCTGTGCAATTCTATTATAATTACCACACCGGGTCCATTTAACTACCATAAAATCAATCCATCCAATTTACATGTTATCCCAAAAGAATAGGCCAAGTTATGACCTTTACATTCCCACAAAAGTACTATAATACACAACGGAATTTATAAAATAAAAACTAGGCTATACAATTCTCCCAAAAGATTATCCAAGTCTATAACAAAAGAAAGGGGGGTCGCTCTAAGCATCCACCTCGGGATCCACACTCCCTTATATCGGAGTCTCCAAATATGTCGGTCCCTCGACTCCCAGCTCCTCGTCAAAGGCAAAATCTAAAAGGTGGGGAGTAGGGGGGTGAGCACAAGGCTCTGCAGGAGGATCCTTCCAAACCCATTCAAGGTTTTGAAATCAAGTAAAACAGGTAGGTCACGTTTCGCACATACATATAAATGAATTTTAAAGTAAAGTAAGGACATTTTAAAGGAGATCTCAAGTTTGTACAATAATAAGGACTTGAACGAGAATAAAATCACGTTTAATTGACAAACAATTTCCAACATAATCCACTCCACCATACACCATTTCCACAAGGTATCGCGGCATCCCATACTACCCGAAACTCTTGGAAAAATAATATTTGGTACAATGAACAAAAATTTCTATTTGGTACCACTCAAGTAGGTTGTCGCTTCTCATGAATCTACCCGACGATTCTACCTCGTTCACCCATTTCCACTAACAATCACAGACCAATTTAGGAAGGGCATGTACCGTCTCATACGGCCTTGACGAGATCCTTCCAAGGTGTCTAGTATACTAACCCTTTTCCCCGGTATCCGTGAACAATAGTGGTCACTGTCACCACAGTGATCCACTACGAGCATTAGGCAACCATCTCACCCCCCATTGGGATAGACTAACCTCTAATGCTCTACGGCAGTTTTCGAAGGTAATCCAAGTCCCTCACAACACCATACACAAGAGTGACACACCAACAATATACTCAACCTCATATACAAGCAAATTCCATGATGTTTCCCCAAATTTTCACAAGCAAGATACATAATAGAACAATTTAAGAAAATATACCCATTTCGCAAATCATATAACAAGAGACAAGTTTAAAGGAAATAAGCATGAGGTCATCAATACAATCATTTTACTACCCAACACAAAGTTCTAGAATTTTCGAAATCAAGATGATTTGAAGATATAGAGAAAAATCCATATTTCCCCCAAAAACTAGAGTTTGATGGATTTCCAACCATCATTTTGTTCAAATCATGGGAATGTTTGTAAACATACCAAGGAACAAGAAACCCATAACAAATACATACTATTAAGAGCCAATTTCTACATGTATAATAACCCTAACATCAATGGACAAGGATGGAAGAAAACCCTACCTCAATGTTCTTAAAAACCTAGGTTTAGTGTGAAGAAGATGAAGATTTGATCTTCTTTGAAGTATAGATCTCCTCTTGATCTTGTGTTTTATCCTTCTCTCTTCCTCTAGAGTCCTAAGAGAAGTGGGTTGAGAGTGGAATGAGAGAAATGAGAGTAAAGGCTGAAATCTGTGTTTTTAAACACAGAAATCCCGAATTTTTTTTCTTTTACTGTTCATGGCTGCTTCGATATTACTTCGTTATCGGGGCATAACTCTCTCATCCGAGCTCCGATTGAGATGATTCAAGATGCTATGGAAAGCTAAGAAAGAACTCTACAACTTTCATGTTTTGAGTTTTAAGAGATATTGACTACATCAAGGTCTAAATTGGGCTTGAAGTTGCAGCCAGTGCACAGTTCACGTGCACTGTTCACTATTTCATCCCTTTTTCCATTTCCAATCTACCAAATTCAAACACACATCGCTACACCTATCCCCATTTTTACAAAAATTATTTAATATATATCTATATGCATATATATAAAATAAAATGCGGAGTGTTACAATCCACCCCCCTTAAAGAAAGTTTCGTCCTCGAAACTTACCTCAAGTATCGAACAAATATGGATATTTCTCTCGCATCTCCCACTCCGGTTCCCAAGTTGCTTCCTCTACGCCATGATGTTGCCACAGGACTTTCACCAGTTGGATTACCTTGTTGCGAAGCACTTTCTCCTGGATATCAAGAATCTTCACCGGCTGCTCTTCATAGGTGACTCCATCTTGCACTTCAATATCCTCCAAATCCACGACATGCGACGTATCTGGTTGACACTTCCTCAACATCGAAACGTGGAACACGTCATGAACTCCTGACAACGATACTGGTAGCCGAAGTTGGTATGCTACTTTGCCCACTGTCTTGATCACTTCAAATGGACCGATGTACCTTGGAGCGAGTTTTCCTTTCTTACCGAATCTAAGTACGCCCTTCTTGGGTGACACTTTAAGAAATACAAAATCTCCCTCCTTGAATTCCAAAGGCCTTCTTCTCCTATCCGCATAGCTCTTTTGTCGACTCTGTGCTGTGCGTAATCTCTCCCGAATGAGCTGAATCTTCTCCGTTGTCTCCCGTACAATCTCGGGCCCAAACATACTACTCTCTCCGGCTTCCAACCAACACGTCGGGGATCTACATGGTCTTCCATACAAAGCTTCATATGGTGCCATTCCGATACTCGCTTGGTAACTGTTGTTGTACGCAAATTCCACCAATGGTAAGTGATCGCTCCAACTCCCTTTGAAGTCCAACGCGCAAGCCCGTAACATGTCTTCCAAAATCTGTATCACTCTCTCGGATTGGCCATCTGTTTGAGGGGGAAAGGCTGTGCTGAAATGTAACTCTGTCCCCATAGCTTGTTGTAGACTTTGCCAAAAACGAGCCACAAAACGAGAATCGCGATCCGACACGATAGAAAGTGGAACTCCATGCAATCGAACAATCTCTCGAATGTACAGTCGGCTCAAGATCTCTAATGAGTCTGTGGTCTTCATCCCCAAAAAGTGAGCTGACTTGGTGAGTCGATCTACGATAACCCATACGGCGTTATACCATCTTGAAGTCCGTGGAAAACCCGACACGAAGTCCATGGTGATATGATCCCACTTCCACTCCGGGATAGGCAGAGACTGTAATAATCCTCCAGGTCGTTGGTGCTCAATCTTCACTTGCTGACATACGGCACACCTTGAAATGAACTTTGTTACATCCTTCTTCATTCCACTCCACCAATATTGTCGTTTCATATCTCTATACATTTTTGTACTCCCCGGATGTATAGAGAACTTCGATCGGTGACACTCTCCCAACACTTCTTCCCTCACTTGGTCGTCGTTTGGCACGCATAATCTTCCCCGAAACTGTAACTCCTCATTCTTTATAGACCAATCCTCAACAATCTCATTCCTCTCCAATTTATCCCGAATTTCTGTCAACTCGGGATCTAACCGTTGCAACTCCACAATCCTTTGTCGGAGGATTGGTTGAGCTACTAGGTTAAACAAACATGGTCGATCCTCCGGTCCATTAACCCATAGATCAAACTCCTCCAACGTATCAATCATTTTCCACCGTTTAGCCGCAAGGACATTGATTTCACCCTGAGACTTCCTACTCAATGCATCCGCTACTACATTAGCCTTCCCCGGATGATAGTTGAGAGTGAAGTCGTAATCTTCTAAGTACTCAATCCACCTTCTCTGCCGGAGATTCAATTCTTTCTGTGTGAACACATACTTGAGGCTTTTATGATCCGAGAACACTTGAAATTTCTCTCCATACAAGTAACACCTCCACAACTTAAGAGCAAAAACCACAGCGGCTAGCTCCAAGTCGTGAGTGGGATAGTTCTGCTCATGAATCTTGAGTTGCCTCGAGCCATAAGCAACCACCTTGCCTCCTTGCATCAACACACATCCCAAGCCTCGTAGTGAAGCATCGGTGTAAACATCGTAACCTTCCCCACTGTTCGGAATAATGAGGATCGGTGTCGTCGTCAACTTTTCCTTCAAGGTGCGAAAAGCTAATTCACACGCTTGAGTCCACACAAATTTCTCCCCCTTCTTGGTAAGGCGAGTCATCGGCATCGCAAGCTTGGAAAAACCTTCCACAAACCTACGATAGTAACCGGCTAACCCCAAGAAACTACGTATTTCGGTCACATTCTTTGGTGGTTCCCATTGCATCACGGCCTCAATCTTCGAGGAATCAACCGCTACCCCTTGCTCGGACACAACATGGCCAAGGAACTTCACTTCCTTCATCCAAAACTCACACTTGCTCATCTTCGCATATAACTTATGTTCTTTCAATGTTTGTAGCACAACCAAGAGATGATGTGCATGTTCTTCTTGTGTCCAGGAATAAATCAATATGTCATCAATAAACACAATGACAAATTGATCTAAATATGGCCGGAATACCCTGTGCATCAAATCCATGAAGGCTGCTGGAGCATTAGTCAATCCGAACGGCATCACTGTATACTCGAAGTGACCATACCGAGTACGAAAAGCAGTCTTAGGAATATCGTCCTCCTTGATACGCAGTTGATGGTACCCGGTGCGGAGATCAATCTTGGAGTAGAACTTAGAACCCCTCAATTGATCAAATAAATCATCAATGCGCGGCAAGGGGTACTTGTTCTTCACCGTCACCCGATTCAACCGTCGGTAATTTGTGCATAACCGAAGTGTTTCATCCGTCTTCATCACAAAGAGGACCGGGGCTCCCCAAGGTGAAGTGCTCAGACGAATGAATCCAATTGCCAACAAGTGGTCCAATTGCTTCCTTAGCTCCTTCAACTCCAAAGGCGCCATCCGATAAGGAGCAATAGAAATAGGTTCGGTTCCCGGATAAAGATCAATTGCGAACTCAATCTCTCTCTGTGGCGGTAACCCGGGTAATTCATCTGGGAAGACATCCGAAAAATCCGATATAATCAACACCATACCCGAGTGGGATCTATCCCGATCATCTCCCATCAAGCTAGCCAAGAAACTCAAGTGGCTCCCTGCCTTAGCTTTTAAGAATTTACTTCCCGTAGTAGGAAATGGATGGAAAGAATCTCGGTTATTCACAAAACTAAAATTACTCCTCCCAGCAATTGAAATGTAATCCGCTTGCGGAAACAATCCATTATCGCACGAAAAGTGGATAACAAGTTCATCCCAAAAATCACGTCATACCCCTTCATCTCTAAAGCAATCAAATCCACAACCAACTGTTCTCCCGTAGGCAAGTCAACAGTCAAAGCATGTTCTAACTTCTCGAAATCCAATCCCAAATTCATAGCATATGCAGTACGTATAAAAGAATGAGTAGCACCAGGATCGAATAAGATTCGGGCCCAAGAATTGTAGAGAAGAATGATACCTTCCACAACGGCATTGGAGGCATCCTCCTCTGGTTGGATTAAGGCAAATACCCTCCCCAGATTGGCATCACGGGGGCTTGAGCTCTCAATGGTCTCGGTGGTGGAGGGGGCCTATTTGCATTTGATGGCCCGGCTGACTGATTGGTCTTGGGTGGAAGTGACGGGCAGTTGTTTCGGAAGTGCCCTACACCTCCACAAGCAAAGCATTGACGAGGGTCAGTGCTTGGTCTAGTCGGGGCATGCCCCTCTCCTCGGACTGTAAGAGGTCTCTGCCCCACCGCTTGATCGGGGCGACGATATGGTAACGCCCTCGGTGCTCCACTGCTACTGGCACCTGTACGGATCGGGCCTCCTCTAGCATAGCTCTGTCTCCTCTGAGAGTCATCAATGTCTCTCTCCACCAATGCTGCTCTGTCAACCAAATCTCTGTAGTCCCGGATTCTAAGTGCCACAAGCTTCTCTCTGATGGTCGGTCTCAAACCCTGCTCGAAGCGCTTGGCCCTCCTATCCTCGGTGGATATGAACTCTGAAGCATAACGGGATAGCTCATCGAACCTCCTCTCATACTCAGCCACGGTCATACTGCCCTGCCGCAAGGCTAGAAAGTCTGCACTCATCTTATCTCTGACAGACTCTGGAAAATACTTGTCGTTGAAGCTTTGCTCAAACTCCTCCCAAGTGAGCGTATTAGTGTCCCTCCTTTTCTTCACTGACTCCCACCAGTAATCGGCCTCCCCTTCCAACAAATAGGTAGCCAAGCCAACCTGAAGGTCCCCGGCGATCCCCATACCATCACAAATTTTTTTCACCCGGCGGATCCATCTATCTGCATCTAAGGGATTGGAGCTCCCTTGGAAGGTGGGTGGGTGTTGCCGTAGAAATTCTCGAAGAGCCACCATCCTTCGATTTTCATCGCCGTTGCCCGGTACTTGGACTAAAGGACGAACTCCACCATTGTGGTGGTTGTTCCCACCTGGTTGTTGCACTAGGGTGGTGAGTTCCCTTAAACATTGGTAAATACCCTGTATGGCGTCGAGAGGTGGTGGAGGTGGTGGATTTGCTTGACCACCACGCCCACGACCACGCCCACGTCCACATCCACGTACCCGTTCACCGTCCATCCTGCATATCAATTCACAATTTAGTTTCATTGATGTACAAGACATCCAAAATATCACTTTAATCTACAACATAAGGTTCATATAAAATTAGACCAACAATTTCCTTCAACTTAATCCTACTTCCCGAGTGGTAATCCATAACCTACAGCTCCCACGTAAGACCTAAAGCCTAGGCTTTGATACCAAATCTGTAACGCCCCAAAAACCCCATTGGGTGACATTACATTCTAAAAACCATTCACCGCATGAGAGCATTAAGTAAATCCATCACGACGAAAGTTTCATTCATCCACCATTCATATTTTAACAAAATTTGGGCAGAGTCTCCTTTGTTCGGGAAGCTCTACCCAAAACACAACCTGTGCAATTCTACTATAATGACCACATCGGGTCCATTTAACTACCATAAAATCAATCCATCCAATTTACATGTTATCCCAAAAGAATAGGCCAAGTTATGGCCTTTACATTCCCACAAAAGTACTATAATACACAGCGGAATTTATAAAATAAAAACTAGGCTATACAATTCTCCCAAAAGATTATCCAAGTCTATAACAAAAGAAAGGGGGGTCGCTCTAAGCATCCACCTCGGGATCCACGCTCCCTTCTATCGGAGTCTCCAAATATGTCGGCCCCTCGACTCCCAGCTCCTCGTCAAAGGCAAAATCTGAAAGGTGGGGAAGTAGGGGGGTGAGCACAAGGCTCGATAGGAGGATCCTTCCAAACCCATTCAAGGTTTTGAAATCAAGTAAAACAGGTAGGTCACGTTTCGCACATACTTATAAATGAATTTTAGAGTAAAGTAAGGACATTTTAAAGGAGATATCAAGTTTGTACAATAATAAGGACTTGAACGAGAATAAAATCACGTTTAATTGACAAACAATTTCCAACATAATCCACTCCACCATACGCCATTTCCACAAGGTATCGCGGCATCCCATACTACCCGAAACTCTTGGAAAAATAATATTTGGTACAATGAACAAAAATTTCTATTTGGTACCACTCAAGTAGGTTGTCGCTTCTCATGAATCTACCCGACGATTCTACCTCGTTCACCCATTTCCACTAACAATCACAGACCAATTTAGGAAGGGCATGTACCGTCTCATACGGCCTTGACGAGATCCTTCCAAGGTGTCTAGTATACTAACCCTTTTCCCCGGTATCCGTGAACAATAGTGGTCACTGTCACCACAGTGATCCACTACGAGCATTAGGCAACCATCTCACCCCTCCATTGGGATAGACTAACCTCTAATGCTCTACGGCAGTTTTTGAAGGTAATCCAAGTCCCTCACAACACCATACACAAGAGTGACATACCAACAATATACTCAACCTCATATACAAGCGAATTCCATGATGTTTCCCCAAATTTTCACAAGCAAGATACATAATAGAACAATTTAAGAAAATATACCCATTTCACAAATCATATAACAAGAGACAATATTATCATTTATACCAATTAAAGGATCTGAGTAATCCAGAAGGACAAACCATTCATGAGGATCACTTAGGTCATCAGTCTGATAGTTATATATATATATATATATATATATATATATATATATATATATATATATATATATAGTAATTAAATAACCTTGATAATCCAGAACGACAAGTCATTCATAAGGATCATTTAGATTTTGTATCATGCATCAGTTCACATCCTCAGCGTTCCGGTGGAGGATAAACCATATCGATAGGAATGTCATGGTTGTTTAACCAGCACATTGATGATGCACTGATGACATAATTTCAGGTACAACACCGAAATTATGTACATCACTGTATCATGCATGAAGCATATAATAAATAGATATATAAATATATAAAATATCAGCACCTCTTGAATTTAACTAGTATTATACATATGTTCACCTCTCACTGGAGGATATAAGTAACTACTCACGCCCAATTGCTACAGACAAGTAAAGAGTATGACCAGTTTTCATTACAACTGACCAATTTTCATTACAACTGAAATTAAAATATAAACCTTAAAACGTCTTTCACAAGGAACAACTGAAACACAATCATCTTTATTATCAGTTATAACAAAAAATGTGACGGCAGTTCAACTATCCAAATAGAAAGATACAATAGAAATGGGGAAGTACAGAGTTTGGATTGAAGTGTATGACGGACCGGATCGAGTTGCAAGGTTTTCTTTCTCTTTTTTCTTTTCTCTTTTTCTTTTCCCTTTTCTCTTTCTCTTTTTCTCTCTTGGATTTCTCTCTAGAGCTCTTGGTGTCTGTCCTCCTTTGAAATGGAGGCTTGCATGCTATATATAGAAGAGGAGGAAGTAGGAGGATTCATAGTCAAGTTTAGCCGCCAATGATGACCATCCGGATGCCATCACCACCATCCGGACAGTGTGACCTTGCTGGATTTTCCCATTTGCATGTATGCTGACTCTTCATTTGTTGAAATTACATTTTAGCCTTTGTTGTTTCAAGCCTTGACAATTGGTTCTTCGTATTCTCCAATATTTCTGCATTAACCCCTAAAAATTTTAAACATAATACACATAAAACCCTAATTATGGCACAAACCCTAATTGACTCTAATTAATAGTTTTTTGGTTATTTTATTTTACTAATTTGACTTATTTAACTATTCTAATTTATGTACTAATTAAGGTTAATTAGGGTACGGGGGGAGGAGAAATGAGCCCTCCTTTATGAGTTCATAGCAAGCTCCAAGATGGATATCGCCTTGATGATTTGGGAGGTGATGAAGGACTACTTCTACACTACGAAGCCAAGGGCAAAACTTCCTTACGCCCCACCTAGTCACCAAGATCTACCGTCTAAACAAGGTCAAGGGCACCCCCACCAATGTGACACTCATTCTTGAGTTCGTCCCCATAGGCAAGCCGAGCAGCATAAAGTGGACTGCCATGACTAGAGGGACCGGGCGGAGAGAGGAAGGAGCTACACCACAGGCATTTGAACCACCGACAGAGGGCCCATCTAGGGCTAGGCCATCTACCTCCATCCTATCTCTTACAATTCCTCAGCGTTTGAATGGGATCGAGAGGAGGATGGATGACTTCATGAGGACTATGCAGCTACTGAAGCTAATGGTTACCATGATCTTTGAGAGGACTTTTCCCAAAGAGCCTCTCCCTGAGATGCCACCATTATCGCCCACCGTACTAGAGTTCCTATCATCAGCTCCGAGGATTAGTACTGACATCTAGGGGTCTACCCCAGTCGACTCGACTGTTAAGGAGGTGGCTGAGTCCAATGACGAGGATGAGGACGACGATGATAAGTATGATGATGATGAGGAGGAGGAGGAGGAGGAGGAGGATTAGAGAGAGCCTAGTCTTGGTTCTCTTTTGTTGATGTTTTTGATTGGTTATATATGGGGGATAGTTGTCTAGGAATGATTGGCCTAGTAGAAGATTCCTTAGGAACATAGGTCATTTTGTCTTAAGTTCTTTGTACTTATCTCACACATTTATGAATGAAAGAACATCACTTTTTGTTTCATTGTGCCCCAAGTTCATTTACATAATTGCAATGTGATTTGAGTATTTTGATGGTCCATGAATTGTTTCACATGAATTGAATTGTTATACGTTCAGTATATCATTTTGAAATATGTTTTGCTAGGGACTAGCAAAGCTCAAGTTGGGGGTGTGATGATTGGAACATTTCATATTAAGCATCTTCATTGCACCTAATTTAACTTGTTTTGCAATTAATTTTTGGGAAAATGGATTCAAATTGATAATTAATGGAGATTGGCTTGATTGTAGGTGATGAGTTGGAAAGGGCAGGCAAAAAGCACCCCATTAAGTGACTGAGGTCAATGAGGAAGAAAGGATCTCATGATGGATGACTTGGGAGCTCAAGGAATCAAGAATTTCAATACAAGGAGATGAGCTATCGGTACCTCCCTACATAGAGCTATCGATAAAAGACCCTACTGAAAATGAGGTACCGGTAACAGACTTAGGAGCTACCAGTAGAAGACCATAATGAAAACCAGCTACCAGTGCCTCCCTAAATGAGCTACTAGTAACAGAACCTACTAAAAAGGAGCTACCAGTAGGAGCCATATGAGCTACCCGTAGAAGATGCCCAAAAAACCCAGATCGTTCTCCAAACAACTCCACCAACTACAGGGGCTCACCTTTTCTCACCTAATCCATGTTCTGAAATATCTAACACTCTATAATGATCTACTAACCCCCTATATTCAGAATTTAATCATGAGGGTAAGGGTGGCCAACATAGAGAGAGAGGACCATACTTTGACTAATTTTGGAAGCTTTTGTGGACAATCTCTCTCTAATCACTCTAGGTTAACCACTCAAACTAAAGGAGACAGGGATGGATGAAAATAGACACTTCCTACACACAATTTGAGATCATCAAGCTTTTAGAGAGAGAAGGTCCAAGGCAGAAGATGAAGTTCTAGATAGGGAAAGCTGGGTTTTACATTTTCCTTCACCATTTTCAGTGTAGCAGCTCCATTTTACTTGTAATCTTTTCATCTTGCACTTTAATCTCTTTTAATCAAAGTTTTAATCAAGTTGAGCTAAGTCTTGTAGTTTATTTTCACATTTGGTTTTGTTCCCCTCAAGCTTTACATTTTAGGTATGAATGGCCTTTCTTTTTGTAGTTTAAACCTTCTCTTACATTAATATAAGTCCATACTTGATTTCACTACTTTGTTTCTCTACTTAATGTTTGTTCTTGCTTTTACCATGGGTAGGTAAACCTTTAGTTGGCTAATCCAAGAGTGACTTCCTCTTGGCTATGTGAAATCGACTCTCTTTCACTGTTTCTCCTAGTGTAAAGTGTTTGGTTTGATTAGGTTGAGTGCAGACGTGGTTGTGGGCTTTAGATACACCATCAACTTGTCGTGGGATATGCTCTTGTCCAATACAACTATATTAGTTCTTCACTTCCTACGAATCAATCAAACACCAAGACATCATTGATTGAATGAAATGAGTTAATTTGGAATTCCCATTTGAATGATCTCTATGGATTAGTCAACCTTATTTTCTTGTTTATTTCTCAATTCACAACCCAACAAATTTCAAATCACAAGATTTGCTAACTTTCATTTTTTCACAAATCACTTTTCAAGAACACCCAACCTCAGCTTCCCTGAGGAGACAACGTTGGAATACTCATTCTAAGTAAAACACGACATTGCAGGACTCTCTACACTTGGGGAGGAATTTTATACACATACATTTTTGTTCATCCACACACAAATTTTGTTACTTCTTGCATTGAACTCGAGCGAGAGTGATACTCACCAACCTCTATAAGGCATATACACACACAATCAGGTTCGTGTTGGAGCGTTGCAAAAAACATCAAGCAGTGGTTGAGTGTGCTTAAAGAACAAGGATTCATTACATAACCATTCTAGATTTACATAACCATGGAAAATTTTCATTGAGGTAAAACAACAAACAATTTGAAATCATAGCATTTGAACCTAAGAAATCACGTAATCTACTTCCTTGACAAAGCACCCCTTTCTATATGTGTGCCTGTGTTATGTGTGTTTATGCGATGAGTGTGTGTGCTATACGTTTTTGGGGTACAATAGAATATTAGGTTTTGGATCAATAAAATACGTATGTGTTTGGGTTTGTGTGTGTTCTATGCCTTGTGTATGTGTTTTATGGGGTGCAAGTGTTTTGTTATGTGTGCATACTAGGTGTGTTTTTTCATGTATGCTTGGTGTGTGCCATAGGTGTCTGCGATTAGTTGCTTCTATTTAGTACTCGTATGTGTGTACTTGGTAATTCAATGTTGAAGCAAGAAATTTTTGAAGAAGCACACAATTTAGTTTATGTTATACACCCTTGTAGCACTAAGATGTATCAGGACTTACGAGAATACTATTGAATGATGAGAATGAAGTGAGAAATTGAAGATTTTATGGCTAGATGTTTAATGCGTCATCAGGTAAAAGTTAAGCATCAACATCCTATAAGATTACAACAACAGCTTCCTATTCCAAAATAGAAATGAGAACATATTATGATGGACTTTGTGATAGGACTTCCTCATACTTTGAAGAGTCATGATTCAATTTGGGTAATGGTATATCGTTTGACTAAATTTGCAAATTTTCTTGCTATTAGAACTACTTTTTCATTAGATAAATATGCAAAGCTATATGTGCATGAAATTTTTAGATTACATGGTGCACTAGTGTCTATTGTTGTTGATAGGGATCCAAGATTTAGTTCTCAATTTTGGCCAATCTTGCAATAGGCTTTGGGTATTACCTTGAAGTTTAGTACAACCTTTCATCCTCAAACAGATGGTCAATCTAAACGTGTTATTCAGATTCTAGAGGATATGTTGAGGTCTTGCGCAATGGAATTTAAGGGCAATTGAGATAAACACTTGCCATTAGTAGAGTTTGCATTTAACAACAATTACCAACCAAGTATTGGTGTGACACCTCAAAAATCGGGGGTCCCGTTGATCGCCCATCAACCCGCGAAATGCCTGTGGATATCGTA
Source organism: Ilex paraguariensis (assembly GCA_963454935.2). Lineage (NCBI taxonomy): Eukaryota > Viridiplantae > Streptophyta > Magnoliopsida > Aquifoliales > Aquifoliaceae > Ilex > Ilex paraguariensis. The sequence goes on along the minus strand of CAUOFW020001292.1, from coordinate 940,947 downwards.
TAACTCAATACCACACCGTTGTGTCTCATTTACCAGGATTCACAATTTAACAAAATCGGGCAGAGTCTCCTAAGTACAGGGAAACTCTACCCAAAACACAACCTGTGCACCATACCATCACATGACCCATCCGAAGTCCCATATACAAATGTTGACCACACTAGGTCCATTTATAAGAAAACATTGACCACACCGGGTCCAATTATCCATATTTTTACCTCATGAGTTTATGCATTAAACATAGTTAATACAAGTTCAAAATTATAATTCCTTTACAAATATTACATGTCAATACATAGTTTGAACAAAAGTCTACAAAATAGTCATGGTTAAAGGTCACATGTCGGCCACTCTTCACACTTGAGGCCCTGAATGAGAGTCCTCTGCCGGTACGCACCCTGCACCTGAAATATTTCTCATATAGGGTGAGCCAACGCTCAGTAGAAAAACTCCTACAGAGGCTACTCCCCACCTAAAATGCGTATGCAATGCGCACATGTCACAAACAACTTCTTCCATTCCAAATAAGAATATGTTATTCAAGATAGAATCTCATGATATCATGCCAAGTAATGAGATAAAACTCACTCATGCATGCTATCCCGAGCCCACACTGACCCCCATAACACAATGCGACACTTATGTGTAAAACAAACGTTTTTGATGAAACACATCCAAAGATCATTTTGAAATCAACCATATGTCATAAAACCAATTCATTCTTGGATGTTTTCCATCAAATGAGTAATTTATATATTAAAATCATGTGCCTTTATTGGGTATCGAATTCAGGAATTGCACCTCCGGCTCCGTACGCCGTTACACTTTTCTGGAATTTCACCGCCGGAAAGTATATGAACCAAGTGGCCGAGTTTTTCACCCGAGAGAGTGTCTAGCCCTACTTGCTATACCCGACACAAGTTTTCTTATGCATGTAACCGTGCTACTCAATAGGATGTTCCATCCTACTTTCCCGAGCCCACCACCAACCATCAAGGATGATGATTGACCAACCATGCAACCACACACCTATGCTCATGGTTATGGATGTGTTTACCCCGTGCATATGCAATGTAATGCATCATTGCAAACTACTACCATGTTCAATATGTAATGAATGTCATATGAACAATTTCAACATATCCCATGATCAATTATATCCAACACATATAAATTTCATGATCATCATAATACTAACATATCGTTAAACATACATCAACATAACATTACAATTGTAAATCACATTATAAGCATGTAATTTCACTTTACCACATTTTCCAAGCATGGTATTTTATCAAACACAACTTCAATCATTCAAGGTATTTTATCAAACACCTTTAAGGCACCAATCATGTAATCACATAATTCACTCATATTGATCGTATAAATCAAGAAATCATATTAAGTGATTTCTATCATTGACCAACCGTCAACCTATGGAAAGATCCATGAATGTCACACAAACCGACATCACGTCAATAATATCCCTTTTGTCTGGGATTTTAACTCACACGTGTAACCTGTGATCCTTTAATCATTTAATCCAATCGAGGTCTAACACACCTCGATATATATCATTTGAAAGCAAAGAACACATAGTGATGAGTGCAAAATATTGCATATTTGAAAGCCTCATTACATGCATTTTAACTCAACTTTTGCATGTAAGTACTTAGAGTGAGCCGAAATTATGAATAATGTTGATATTTGGATGTTCCAAGTATTTATAGCATAAATCAAGTATTTTAGGACCTTGAAACTATCTTGGATGTGTGGTGAAGGTATGGTCATATTATATGAGGATTTGGAGGCTTAGAAGTTAAGAAATCAAAGAGGTATTGGTGTTTGGTAACAAAGGCACCAGCACTAGCTCCCTCTGGTGGAAGTACCTCTGTTTTTATCCATTTTTACCATGATCCACTCATAATATGGAATATTTAAAAACACAAAAGTTGTAGATATAGATGTTTTCTGTCTTGTGTCCAAATTTCAGCTCAATACAACGGTTGGATCAACATTTATGATGATTCTACGACAACTGGTCCGGAACAGAAAAATGTACCGGCTTTTCTTCACCCAATTTCTATATCCATTGCAAATTCTTTCTTACAAGATTTATTTAACACATTTAGGCACCCTTTTCCCACACTTAACATACACTAATGGTGCATTCAACAAGATAATTTATCTCAAGTTATGCCACCCATCCTCAATACCCCTTTTTAACTAAACCATCAATTTCAAACTAGAAATTGATTATATCCTTTCTACACCAACTCCATAACCATATGCAAGTGAATTACATAGTTCCATATGCCTACCATTTTTCGATCCAACCAACTATGGTAGCAAAATTTTAAAATACACAAAACAATCCATGTAAACCCAATTTTCCAAGAGTTTACACTAATAGCTTCCACATATCAAATGTGAGCTAAAACTTAGTTTTTTTCTTCCTTCTCTTTTAATCTCCCTCACTTTAGGTTTCCAACAAGCAAGAACACACACACACACACTGATGTATGAGTTAAACACACTCACTTTACTACATATTAAAGCACACATAACTTCCATCCAAGAAATTACACAAGAAATTACACAAGTACTTCCACATAGCAAAACAAAGTAGGACTTGAATCAAACTCATTCTACACCTACTTCCTCAAGGCATAAAATAACATTTGCTATTTAATCACAATTCATAACACGCATGTTGTACATAGCTCATGCTACTAACACATTCAATTTTCAAGGGATTTCACAAGTGATTCCCACATATCACATACAACTAGAAATTGATCTAAGCCATTTCTACACCCTTTTTCATTCCCATTTTATCTATTTGACATGCATAGGTGAGTGATATATATATATATATATATATATATATATATATATATATATATATATATATATACTCTTTAATAACCTACACATTTCACATACACTATAGGTAGAAAATGAACTAAGGTAGGAAAACCCCTACCTCTTTGAAGTGTGGAGACTTCAAAAACACCAAAACAAGCCCCAAGTTCTTGATTTCCCAAAAATTTGCCTTTGAATCTTCGGTGAAAATCATTATTTTTGGCATGACAACATATGAAGCTCTCTATGGAAATTTGCCCAAGTTCTTCTAACGAATTTCAACCGACGGAACTCTGAGAATCGACGGAAGAAAACTTGAAAACTCTCTTTCTCTCTTCTCTTCCTCCAACGTCTGAAACCAGCCAGCAAATGGGTAGGAAAATATTTGATGTTTCAGATATTTCACCCTATTTATACTTTTAGAATGCTTGGCCTAGAATGCGCCACACGACCTCTTTTTCCTGGATCCGTTTTCATCCCCAAAACGATTAAACTTCGCCCCGATTTAAGTTTAAAATATTTTTATTTTAACTTGCCTCAAATTATTTCCCAAATTTTAAAATTTTTGCCAAAATTCTATTTTTTTTTGGTCACCCGAGACTCAACTGCCTCGAAAAATGTAAAAATTCTGACTATCTCAGAATTCGATGAAATTTGACAGGGTAACTAAATTTCACGGGACGAATCTAACGGTGATGTCCGTTTCTTCATCTGAGTTTCAAGAAATTTTAGGTTTTTGACCCTTACTGTAGCGATAAAATTACCGTTTTGCCCTTATTTTCAAAAGTTTAAATTTACCGGATTTTACAATTGGCATGACAATGTATGAAGCTCTCTATGGAAGATGATGTAGAACACTGTTGTGCTGGAGTGATGTAAGAGAAAGGAAAATATTAGGTCCTACATTAGTGCAAGTAACTGCAGATAAAATTAAGGTGATTCAAAAGCAATTGAAAGTTGCTTAGAGTCGACAAAAAAGCTATACAAACAATTGAAGGATGGATTTGGAGTTTTTCATGGGTGGTCAGGTGTTCTTATGTGTATCTCCATGGATGGGTGTTATGAGGTTTGGAAATGAAAGTAAGTTGAGTCTAAGATATATTTGGTCGTTTGAAATTATGAACAAGTTGGAGCAGTAGCTTATCATTTGGCATTACGATCAAATCTTTCTCAATTTCATAAGATGTTGTATAGCTACATATCTAATCCTTCTCATGTGTTGATAGTAGAACCTATTGAGTTTAAAGAAGATTTAATATATGTAGAGGAACCAACGAAGATTTTAGAACAGAAAGAACAAGTCTTACGTAGTAAGACTGTACTAATGGTTAAGGTTATATGGCGGAGTCCTACCATAGAGGAGGCAAATTGGGAAAGTGAGGAGAATATGCAAGGGACTTTTTGGTGTAAATCATTAAATGATTTAAATTATGGGCCGTTTGTGTGAGCAAGGGAAAAAAGGGACATTAGTGTAATTAGGGGATTAGATGAGTCATTAAAGGACACTTATATATATATATATATATATGGGGAGGTGTATCTATGGGTATTGACAGGCAATATCTGCATGTTAAGGGGGAAAAAGAAAACGTAAAGAGAAAGAGGGAGATAGAGAGAAAGAGATAGACACATAGACATAGAAGGCTAAAGAAATACAACGAAGGAGAAGAAAATTTAGAAGAATTGGAGAGAGTAACCCTTTTTTGGTGAGGAATGTTTCCTGAAAATTAATGTATTTTAATATTTCAAAGCTTAACAAAAAGAGTTGGGTTTTAGTTTTCATTTTGATGATGGTATCCTATTAGTGTAGGATTTTAGGGGAAAATATGTTTATGATTGTTGGTAGGTGTTTAGGAATTGTGGGGTTGAAAAAGAAGGAAGAATACGGAACTTAAATAGGGTTCTGTTAGACTTCTACGGGTAGAAAGTGAAAACCTACCAATAGGACGATGTTCAATCAATGACTTTACTAGTAGGAAGGGGTGATCTACCGATAGAACAACATTCTATGAGGTGTGGTACTGGTAAGACGTGATGCTTTCAAACTTTTCTGGTAGATAGAGGTGACCTATTGGTAGAACAATAATATGTGAGATGTTCTACTGGTAGGACTTCTATTGATCTACCGTTAGGAGCATAAACTTTCCCTATTTTTGTCGTAACATCTAAAATTCATTGTCCACTCAACTTCAAACCTTCTTCATGCATTTTATTGGGTGTGAATCAATTAGAATTGGTTTTATTTGTCTACCAACACCTCGCTAAACCTAAGGGTTCGATACATGATAGTAAATGAAAGTGGTGTTAAGAAACTATTGGACTGAGCTTGATTAATCACTCGTGCATATGTAGCGTAATATCATATATTTGTAAATGATATTCATGTTGTCGATGACGATGTGTGTTAGGTGAAAAGACAATTATGCCAGTGTCGAATTCATCTAAAACTACATAAAATGATTGAGTCCGAGTTGGAATTTAATCCGAGCTGAGTGTGCTTTTTCATGTGACAAGCAATAACTAAAATATCATTGTCTGTTATTATGTATGAACATGATGATTATTGATTTCTAAATCGAGTATGACTCTAAGATAGTTAATTTAGTCGCTATGGCTAATACCAATTATAGGCATCGAATATATGATGAGTTATTGATTTACAATAATTATGAGAAGGCTTACAGTCTTATTAATGTGCAAAGATCTTATTAGCTGGTATAGCCTTGTTAAGAGCAATTGTTTGGCCTTGGTTGCAAATTATGTCTAGATAGCAAATATAGCCTAAATGGCTAAGTTGTGGCCTTAGTGGCGAATAGGTATATATGTGAAAGTAATGTATGTGATGGTTTGTTAGCGTTATCTATTGATACTAACAAGTTAAAATGCTAGAGCATGAAGAATGTTTTTGTTTTTATCCGTAAAATGAAAATGTATATTCATTGAGTGTGGTGTACTCACCCCACCCCTTCCCCACAGTTTGTTGTTTTAAGGGAACTGGGAGAAGGATGAAGTCCATTGCTATGTCCTAGAGATTTGGGGAATTTAATGTTGAGACACGATGACAAATTTTGTAAATGATTAAACATGTAAATTTGTACTATTATTAGATGTGAAGCAAGGTTTTAAAGTAAATGTGCAATTATAATTTTGTGTATATAGGTTGTGCAAGATTTTGAATAATGTTGGTCTTCAACTATGTTATAGAATCTTTAATGTCATGCAGAGTGTGACAGGTTTATTGGTTAATAATTGAGGTCCACTCTCATAGAATAGAATATATTTGTATTATATACGAGGTAAGGTGTGGCATGAACGCTTGCCACTGATAGAATTTGCATATAACAACAACTACCAAGCAAGTATTAGTATGGCATCGTATGAAGCTCTCTATGGATGGTTGATTAACCCCAAAAGAATGTGTAAATGAATCAAGGTTTATGGTTAATTGTGTATGTAAATTAGGTTAAAGTAATTAATTTATAAACTATTAGGGTTAAATGTAGTTTGTACATTTTGTAGGGTTTCAAGCGTAATTACAAAAATTTAAGTGGATAAATGTGTAGAGGCTGATAGAGAAAGGGAGGCAAGTGTAATAATAATTCGACAAGGTCAAAGAAGGAGGTTACAAACCATGGAATTCCAGAGAGTTGCCACCGTTCGGACAGTGGTTATGGCGTTTGGACGATGCTTAAACTGCCTTAAGTCCTCATCCTCTCTCATTGGTTCACTTGAGCAAAACACAAGCTATGATTGGTTTGTCTGGGTGGCTGTTGCCTTGAAACACCTCTCCAGTGCCTATAAAAACCTTAGTTCAGCCATTTTTTGGGGAGATATGCTAGAGACTCTAGAGTTCAGTCTAGTTCAAAGAAAGAAAGAGATTAGGAAACGTTTCAGTCAGAAAATGAGCGAAGCCCTGCCCTAATCACATCTCAGCCAGGACTTACTCCAGAGGCCCCCTCTTGTCCTCTAAGCCATACCCTGAAATGGTTGGCACCACATGATGCTCTCCTAACCCCTAAAGTCAAATTTGAAGTAAGAGAGAGGGGAGAAGCAAGAGACAGAAGATGGGTGGTTGGAAGAGCAGGGGAAGACCATACTTGACTGACTTTGGAAGCTTTTTTAGACAACCTCTACCCATAAGCAACCTATCTCAGCACACTCAAGGATAGAGAGAGGAGGATGGACAAAAATAAAGAGCTCTCCTACACAAATTTTCAAATCACGAAGCTTTTAGAAAAAGAGAGAGGCTACCTTAGATTAGGAGTAGTGTAGAGAGAGAAAGCTAGGGTTCTTCCTTTTTCTTTACCAGTTTCATTCTTGTAAGCTTCAATCTACATGTAACTTTTTGTCTAACACTTTAATCTCATTTATTTCAAGTTTTATTGAGTTTAGCTAGGGTTTACTAGTTCTATTGCTTGTATTTGGGTATTTTCTCTTTAAGCTTTACATTTTGTGTATGAATGCTATTTCTTTTATAGTTTAAACTTCTTCTTACATTAATGAAAGTCTATGTTTGATTTCATTACCATGTTTTTCTCTTTAATATTTTTCTTGTTTTATCATGAGTAGCTAAAATTTTTAGTTGACTAATTCAAGAGGAATTCCCTCTTGGGTATGTGAAATCGACTCTCTTTCATTCTTCCTCGTGGTGTAAAGTATTTGGTTTTACTAGGTTGAGTGCAGACGTGATTGTGGGCTTTTAATACAATATAGACTTGTCATGGGGTATGCTTTTGGCCAACACAACCACATTAGTCCCTCACTTCTTACGAATCAATCAAACACAGAGACATCATTGGTTGAATGAAATAAGTCAATTTGGCATACCCATCAGAATTACCTCTATGGATTAGCCAACCTTATTTTCTTGAATATTTCTCAAAACAAAACTCACCAAAACACAATTCACAAGATTTTTTAATTTTATTTCTTTACAATCACCATTCAAAAGCATTTGACCCTTCGTTCCTTGAGGAGACAACCTAGGAATACCCATTCCAAGTAAAACACGACATTGTAACTCTCTCTATGCATGGGGAGCATTTTTGCACACACATGCGCTTTTGCTCATCCACACGTTTCCTATTTCTAGCATTAAACTCGAGGGAGAGTGACACTCACCAAATTCTATAAGTCATATACACATAATCCGAGTTCGTGTTTGGAGATTAGGAAAAACCATCAAGCATTTTTGGTGTCATTGTCAAGGAAGGCTAAGCGTCATGTTTTTGAAGTTGATATGGGACGGCCTAGGTAAGTCCCGTGATTTTCATCATGGACCAAGGTGTGTAAAACCCGGTAAACTAAATTTTTGTAAATAACGGCAAAACGGTAATTTTGCTATTACAATACGGGTTGAAAACTTGAGTTTTTTTAGATCTCGGATGATGAAACGGACCTCACCGTTGGATTTGTCACGCGAAATCTAGTTACCATGTCAAATTTCATCAAATTCTGAGACAATCAAATTTTTTGCGTTTTGCAAGGCGATCGAATCTCGAGTGACCCAAAAACGGGATTTTCAAAACAATTTCGAACTTGGGAAATAAATTAAGATAAATTAAAATAAAAATATTTTGAACTTAAACTGGAACAAAATTTAATCATTTCGGGACGAAAACGAACCCGAGAAAAGGAGGGCCCGTGTGGCGCTTTGTGGCCCAAGTATTCTAAGAGTATAAATAAGGGGAAAAACCAGATTTTTCCCCCATTCTTTAGCCGGCCTCCAAACGTTGAGAGAAAGAGAGGAAAAGTGAGGGAAACTCTATTTTCACTCTACGATCTAAAAGGCTACGGTGCTCAAATCCACTCGGGACAAGAACAAAAGTCGGTCTCCTCATCAAGGGCTATGCCTACGTACCAAAAATGACAAGTTTCACCGAAAGTTGAAAAATGAGATTTGGGGAAGTGAGGATTCAAGGTCATTTTCGGTTCTTGAGGCTTCCAAACATCGTTTTATGCTTCAAGAGGTAGGGGTTCTCCTACCTTGGTTCATTTTCCACTTGTAGTGTTATATAAAATGTGTGGGTTAAAGGGGAATATGTATTTCACTCATTTATGCATATGACATGGGTGAAATGGCTATGGAAAACGAGTGTGTAATAGGTTGGAATAGAATTTCCTAGCTTGAAATTGTGATGTGGAACTTACTTGTTTGGTAATTCCATGGAAAATGTGATTATATGAGCATGCTATATGTTTTATATTATGTTTTGTGAATGAGGTGAAAATTTTTATGTGATAATTTGAATTGTTGCCTTGAAGGTGTTTGCCAAAAAGCCTATGTGTGGATTAAGTTGTTATGACATGATGATGTATAACATGCTTTGAAAATGTGTTTGAAAGAATTGTTAATATGTTCTCATGAGATATTGACATTGTGATGACTTATGGAATTTATATGCTTATGATATGAATTTCCATGGAACATATAGACATGTGATTTAAAATTGCTCGTATGACATTCATCAAATGTGGGCATGATGTTGGAATAGCAATGATGCATTACATTGCATATGCACGTAGACATCGCATTTTATAGGTGTGGGTGCATGGTTGACATCAAACACCACGTAGGTGGATGATGAGTGGGCTTGAGAAAGTTGGATTGAATGTCCGACTGAGTCGCACGGTTGCATGAAAAAGACTTAGGTCGGGGTAGCAAGAAGGATTAGACTATCCCTCGAGTGAGTGACCCGATAATTGGATACACATTTCTGTTGGTATAAGAGCCCATAAAATGTGTCGGTGTAAGCGGAGTCGTTGGTAGAAGTCTATGAATTCCGTGTCGGTTGGGTGACCGTTGGTGTAAGTCCATAAATACCCACCCCAAAAAAGACCTGGAATTTTTAGTTAGCCATTGGGTGTGTAACACAAATGGCGAGGGCTTGGATAGCCCAATTTTGATACTCACTGCATAGCATGGGGTAATGGTAGATAACCAGAGGTAGAAAAGCTCGGTGTTAATACACATTGGCATGACAGGTGTTGTTGAGCCGGGAAGGGCTCGGGTAAATTGCATGAATGGACATTATCTCATTTCATGGCATGGTATGTTAGATTTCAATCTTCACTTGCTTAAGTGTTGATTGGAATGGATTTTGGTTGTGTTTTGTTGCATAGTACATTGCATATGCACTTAGGTTGGGGAGTAGCCCTTGTAGGAAATACTCTATTGCGAGTTGGCTCACCCTATACGGGAAAACATTTCAGGTGCGGGGTTCATACTGGGAGAGGACTCACACTCGGGGCCTTGAGGGTGAAGAAAAGCCAATTTGTGGCTTTTGGAGACAAGTTTTTGTAAAACAATTGTAAAATTTCATTTTGAGCATGTAATTGTGTAATGGACTTGTAGTCATATGGAATTAATTGTAATAGAACTGGCATGGATCATGTATAAAGTAGAAACTATATTGTACATGTTTGGAATGTTTGTGAGAAGGTTTGGAATGAATTGGAAATGAAAAATAGGTGAAAAAAACAATTATGGGCAAAACCTTCCGAAAGGTTTGGACAGACAGGAAAATTATTGGATAGTGGTGAACCTTCCGAAGGTCCATTCTAACCTTCCGGAAGGTCTTCACATTTTTATAAAATAAGGGAATCTGTGTGCAACTTCTTTTGGAAGGTTTAACACACCTTCCGGAAGGTCGACACTTCAATCTTCAAGATAGGGTTCCAGTTTACTAAAATCTTCCAGAAGGTTGAGGGAATCTTCCGGAAGGTTTTCCAAAAATCTGAAACTTTAGGAATACATTGTCATGCTTTTGGGCTATGTGTTCTTTGGTTCCAATGACTCAAATGGACCTTAAATGAGATACATTGGAGTATGTTGAACCTTAATGGGATTAAATGAATTAAAGGAAACATGGATCCACGTATGGGTTGTAATCCCAGTTACAGGGATGTGATAGACGTGATGTCAGGTTATGCGACAATCACAAGTATTTTTGCAGGTGGACGGGAGGTCAACGGGACCCCTAGTTTTAGTGGCATCACAGCTTGGTATCAGAGCCTAGGTATACGAGTTACCTAGGGCTGGATGGGCATTGGATTTAGACTATTGCATGCATTGTACATTTCATCTATGTGCTTACATAGTATTACATGATTACGTGCTATGTGATTATGTAAATGATATACATGGTAAAATGTGTATGGAAGAGGACACTAGGGTTAGAGAACATAACCTTGGGGGTCAGAAAATAAATGAACCGAATAGTTCAAGGTAGAAATATTTACTAATGGGTGGTATAGACTCTACTAGGGAAACAAGGAGAAAAATCTCAATGTTTCAAGTTTGGTCCCTACCATGGGATACAAAATAAATGCTCTATTGCTATCTGGCATGTGTGTAGATGGCAACTAGAGGGAGGGGACGTCAGGGTGGACGAAACAACTAACCACCATCGACATTTGACCAACAAGCCTTTGTGGAGGTTATTGGTGCGACGGCTGCTATGATTGCACAAGCTAGTGCTACAGCTGCTAATGTTGCATAGATGGGTGCAAATGTGGGGCAAGGAGGCACGAGCAATCTCCAGAAGTTCAAAGCACATAAAACTCTGGTATTCAAGGGAGGGGCAGACCCGATGGTGGCTGACCATTGATTCCGACAAGGCGATAAGGTATTGAGGGCTATGGAGATCACCTCCAACGCCACCAAGATAACCCTAGCTACGTTTCAGCTGGAGGGAGAATCCCAATTGTGGTGGGATTGGATGAAGGACTCCAAGGACTTGGAGGCTATGACTTGGGTAGAGTTCAAGAAACTCTTCATGGGAAAGTACTTTCCAGCGGCTACTAGGCATGCAAAGGCCCGAGAGTTTTTGGACTTGAAACAAGAAACCATGACGGTGAAGGAATACGTGGCTAAATTCACGGAATTAGCACGTTTCGCCAATGATTATGTGGCCATATATGTGGCCAAGGTGAGGAAGTTTGAGGATGGCTTGAAGTTGTCCATCCCAGACAAGATTGTGGGTCTTCTGCAAGATTTGAACTTAATGGTCATCACAACTATGGCCATTGAGAGAGAGATTGAGGACGCAAGGAGCATCCGAGAGTCGGGTGCCAAGGATAAGAAGAAGAAGGGACAATCCTCTTCTTCTAGCTCAGGAAAGAGGCAGAGAACTTCTACTCCTCAGGGACAGGGCCATGGTTATCAAGGCCAAGGCTAGGGTCAATCCTCCTAAGGCAGGAGAAATCAACGAACTACATATCAGGCGGGGCATAGGACATGTTTCCATTGCCACCAGCCAGGTCACATGAAGCGGGATTGTTCCCATAGACAAGGATCCCAAGGCTATGGCTCATCTTAGTCCCAGACTTCGGTGGGGCAACCACAGACACAATACATTCCTCTCTACCCCACCATGGGCCAGGAAAACTAGTATCAGTTCCAGGGTGCCACTCAGGCCCCTACTACTTCACGTGCGGGGTCTCCCCAATTAGGCCAGATGGGCCAGGGCTCATCAGGTCGGGACCTCAGGGATCCAAGGGCATGTCTATGCCATGGTGCCACAGACTGAGCTGGAAAATCCATCAGTGATAGAGGATACATTCCTACTCTGTCGTTTATGGGCTAGAGTGTTATTTGATTATGGTGCATCACATTCATTATTGCTACATCTTGTGTGAAAGACATGGGCTTAGAGGTTGAAACCTTGGAAAGCCAATGCATGTGAGTTCTCCCTTAGGAGCTAGGGTGAGGGTGGACCAGATATGTCGGGGTTGTGAGTTAGAGATCTCGGGGATTCTACTCACCGTGGACCTTAGGGTCATGGACATGTTGGAGTTTGATGTGATCCTCGGGATGGATTGGTTGACGGCACATCGGGTCGTCATTGATTGTGATAGGGATAGGGTCACTGCTTACACACCTGATGGTGTATGTTTCAAGTTTCAGGGTGAAAAGCATGATGCTTTACCCCAAGCCGTGTATGACTCAAGATGGCACGGACAGTTGATGGATTGGCTTGCAAGCCTTACCCTAGAGGACGAGGGAAGACAGGAGTTGGGTCTACCTCGGGTTGTATGTGAGTGTGAGGATGTTTTTGAAGATGAACTACTAGGCTTACCTCCATATAGGGATGTTGACTTCAAAATTGAGTTGCATCCCGGTACGTCGCCTATTTCTATAACTCCACATAGGATGGCACCAGCCGAGTTGTAGGAACTCAAGGTCTAGTTGCAAGAATTATTGGACAAGGGCTTCACTAGACTGAGCACTTCACCTTGGGGTGCTCCAGTGTTGTCAAGAAGAAGGACAAAACCCTTCGACTATGCATAGATTATCGGCAGTGGAATAGGGTTACTATCAAGAATAGATATCCCTTGTCGAGGATTGATAACTTGTTTGATCAGCTAAGAGGGGCGCGAGTCTACTCCAAGATAGATCTCCGCACTGGTTACCATCAGTTGAGGGTTAGAGAGGTTGATATCCCTAAGATGGCGTTTCAGATGCAGTATGGGCATTTTGAGTTTATAGTCATGCCTTTCGGATTGACGAATGCTCCAGCGGCATTTATGGATCTCATGCACAGGGTGTTCCAACCCTACCTTGATCAGTTCGTCTTGATCTTTGTTGACGACATATTAATCTACTCCGAGTCTGAGGAGGAGCATAAGGGTCACTTGAGGGTTGTTCTCCAAACGTTGAGAGATCATCGGTGTTGTACGCCAAGTTCAGCAAGTGTGAATTTTGGCTTACAGAGGTGAAATTTTTGGGACATGTAGTGTCGGCTCTAGGTGTATCCGTGGACCCGAAAAAGGTGGAAATAGTTATGAATTGGGGAAGACCAAAAGTCAATCTTCGAGATACGCAGTTTCTTGGGATTGGCGGTGTAACGCCCCAAAATCAGGAGTCCTAAATTTAACAAAATTCGGGCAAAGTCTCCTTTGTACGGGGAGCTATACCTAAAACACAACTTGTGCAATTATACTACATTGACTACACTGGGTCCATGTATGAATAAGTATTGACCACACCGGGGCCATTTACCCATCAAATAATAAAATTTCATTCACCATATGTAATATCCACAATATAATCCCAAAAGAATAGGTCAAGCTATGACAATTACATTTCAAAAGAATTATACTCAAACTTAGCAGCGGAATAAACAAAATACTAGACTGTACATGATCATAAATAAATTCCCTAGTCTAGCACAAAAATAAACTATAGCTCTAGATGTCCACTTTGGGATCTAGGTTCCCCTCTGGTGGAACCTCCCAATTTCCCGACTCGTCAACTCCGAGATCTTCCTCTAGCACGATGTCTGAAAAAAAACATTTATTGGTAGGGGGTGAGCACTAAGCTCTGTAGAAAAATCTTCTCAAACTCTAACAAGGTTGAAAAACGTTAAAAAAAAACAGTCGATCTCATTTCACAAATAGCATACGTAAATTTTGAAAGAAAATATGATATTTTTAAAAGATCTCAAGTTTATACATTAACAATAATTAAGTATAAGAGTAAAGCCAATCCCACCATAAATAACCATTTCAAAGAGTAATCATTCCCACAACAATTTCCAAGATAATCATATCCAAAAGATAACACAATAAACAATAACCACAATGTATCTCAAGTCTGATGTAAGATAATCGCATGAATAAACACATAGAGAATATCCTAGCCCACACACATAATTCCTTGCAAGGATATCAACTTCGAGAAGGGCGCCTACCGATGCATTGTCCCATACCAATGCACTGGCAATAACGAATTCGACCCAGACATAATATACTAATCCTCTAACATGGCACCCGTGAGCTAATAATGGTTTGGTCCTCGCAAAGGCACCGACCCCACTACGAGTGGTAGAAAAAGTTCAAACCCACACGGAGTAAGAACCACACACATCTACCCACTCTACGATACCCGGTCAATGGCCACCCATGGTCATCCAAACACCTCCATGAGATACAATCACCAACAATTTCTCAAATACACTCAATTCCATAAATCCCCAATTTTTCACATTCAAATCCACATTTATTTCACAGTGGTACAATTTAAGAAAAATTAGCAAGAGATCATCATAAATACCATTGTGTTGTTTAATACGAAACACTAAAGTTTTGAAATCAAGAATAAAGGAGAAATCAAGAGAAAAACTCTCTTCTCTTGAAATCTAGGGTTTTGAATATGAGAAAAGAACTTTGATAGTTACCCAACCATCTCATTGTTTAAAACATGCTAACATTTGCAAAAACATCAATAGTCCATGATTTCATAGCATATTAATATGATGTAGAGTCAAAGAAAACATATCTATATAACCCTAGCCTCAATGTAAGAAAATGGAAGAAAAGCCCTACTTGAATCAAAATTTCAAGTAAGAACCCAAGCTCTAGTGACCTCCTTCTTTCCTTTTCCTCCTTCCTTAATCTTCCTCCAAAGTTCCAAGAGATGTGGGGTGAAAGTGGAGTGAAAGGAATGGGAGTAAATGGGATGAAAATGGGTTTTTAAACACAGCAGCCTCAATTTTTACTATTCACAGGTTGATTTAGTTATCTCCAAAATTATGGTTTTACCACTAAGAATCCTCAATTTGATCCATATGACTACCGTAAGGTTTTTTGACGTTCCGGATTCATTTTTAATGTTATTTTAACCTAAAAATATTTATTTTTATGAGTTATCTCAAAACTAAAATAAATTTACACTCAAAATACGAAAATTACTATTTTATTCCTCCGAACTGCTATATGTGCTAAAAGGCTATTACAAATTTTTTGGATCTTCTAGGTTCAATGATAATATTATTTTGACCTAAAAAAATTTATATTTTTACTTAGTTACCCTTATCAACCTTAAACACCTCTAAAAATTAAATTTCACCATTAATTTGACTCCCTAGTATTTATTCATACTATTAAAATCTATAGGGTTCATGTATACCTCATCACCTATATTAGCATTTCAAAAATAATTACTTGCTATATAAAGATAAGAGTGTGGGGTTTACAGGCGGGGGTACTATAGGAGGTTCATTGAGGACTTCTCTAAATTAGCTGCTCCTATGACAAAGTTGACCCGGAAAGAGGTCAAGTTTGAGTGGAATATGCTTGTGAGAAAGCATTCCTAGAGTTGAAGAGGAGGCTTACGTCAGCTCCTATTTTGATCATTCCAGAAAGGGGACAAAGGTACACAGTTTATTGTGATGCCTTGAAGGATGGACTTGGATGCGTTTTGATGCAGTCCGGGAGAGTGGTAGCTTATAGTTCTCAGTAGTTAAAGAATCACGAGTAGAATTACCCCACACACGATGTGGAGTTGGCAACCATTTTCTTAGCCTTGAAGGCTTGGTGCCACTATCTATATGGTGGACAATTTGAGGTATTTTTGGACCACAAAAGTCTGAAGTATATTTTCACACAGCGGGACCTCAACATGAGGCAACGCATGTGGATGGAGTTCCTTAAGAATTATGACTTCACTTTGCATTACCATCCCGATAAGGCAAATGTGGTGGCTGATGCACTCAGTCGAAAGTCATGAGGAGTCCTTGCTAGTGTAGCTTCTAGGGAATGACAGATGCTCGAGACTGTGGGACAGTTCGGGCTACGATACAAAGGTCAGGCTCAGGGTGTTTTAGGGGGCATGGTGGTTACACCTTCCCCATTGAGTAGGGTAATAGAGTCCCAAGGGATGGATGCAGAGTTATTATCCACCAGGGACCGAGTACAGGCGGGTACCGGTGACGAGGGTTGGGCTATTCACTCAGATGACAGCCTTCAGTACAGGGGAAGGGTTGTAATTCTCCAATTAGCGGCTCTGAGAGAGGAGATTCTTAGGGAGTTTTACTGCTTTCAATTTGCTGTACATCCAGGTGGCACGAAGATGTATCATGATCTTCGTCGCCAGTATTATTAGAGCGGGATGAAGAGAAACGTTGGAGACTTTATTAGCCAATGTCTCAAGTGTCAGTAGGTTAAGACTGAGCACCAGAGACCAACGGAATTACTCCATTCCTTGGAGGTAGCTGAGTGGAAGTGGAAAAATATCACGATGGATTTTTTGAGTCACTTGCCACAGACATCGCGGGGACATGATGAGGTGTGGGTAATAGTGGACCGGCTTACCAAATCGACGCAGTCTTTGGCAGTGCGGATGACCTCCCGACTGGAGGAATTCTACAGATTGTGCATACAGGAGATTGTCAGGTTGCATGGGGTGCCCGTATCTACAGTATCAGAATGGGATCCCATGTTTATGGCTCAGTTTTGGGAGAGTTTCCAGTGAGCTATGGGGCACAGTTGATGATGAACACTACTTTTCATCCACAAATGGACGGTCAGTCTAAGAGGACTATCCAGAAGTTAGAGGACATGCTACGAGCATACGTCCTAGATCTCAAGGGTAGTTGGGAATATCACTTGCCCTTGGTAGAGTTTGCCTACAACAACAGCTATTAGGCGAGCATACAGATGGCACCCTATGAGGCACTTTATGGGAGGCCTTGTCGTTCTTTGGTCTGTTGGACGGAGGTGGGAGAGAGACCCTCTACGGGTCTGAATTTCATCAGATACACCTCGGAGAAGGTGGACTTGATTCCGTAGCATCTTCTTGCGGTTCAGAGTCGGTAGAAAAGCTACATCGACAGACGGTGACGACTTTCTAGAGTTTGAGGTGGGAGATCATGTCTTCTTGAAGGTGATGCCTAAAAAAGGAGTGGTTGCGTTTGGTAAACGAGGAAAGCTGGTCGTCGAGGTATATCAGGCCCTTCAGGGTACTTGAGAGGGTTGGTGCAGTTGCTTATCGGTTGGCGTTATCGCCAAACTTATCGGGTGTTCACGCGGTGTTCCATGTCTCTATGCTCTGGATGTATACTCCAGATCCGACACATGTAGCGGATTAGGGTGAGATGATTTTTGATGCGGATGGGACCTTCGAGAAGGGACCGGTGTGCATCATGGATAGCCGGGAGCAGGTTTTGCGAGGTAAGACCGTGAGGCTAGTGAAGGTGCTGTGGCAGCACCGAGGCATGGAGGAGGCGACATGGGAGCGTAAGGACACTATACGTACCAACTATCCGTTCCTATTCAAGGATGGAGGTACAAGTTTTATGATTTTATGCATAAATTCATTGTGCCATAAGCATGTAGTTAAGTGTATGTGTGTGTGTGAATGTCGGGGACAAAATTCTTTTAAGGGGGAAAGAATGTAAAACCTGATAAATTTAAATTTTTGTAAACAAGGGCAAAACGATAATTTTGCCACTACAATACGGGTTGAAAACTTGAGTTTTTCTACATCTTGGATGACAAAACGGACCTCACCGTTGGATTCATCTCGCGAAATCTAGTTACTATGTCAAATTTTATCGAATTCTGAGACAGTCGAATTTTTTGCGTTTTGCGAGGCGGTCGAGTCTCGGGTGACCCAAAAGCGAGATTTTCAAAAACATTTTGAAACTTGAGAAATAAATTAAGGAAAATTAAAATAAAAACATTTTAAACTTAAATCGGGACGAAATTTAATCATTTTGGGATGAAAACGGACCCAGAGAAAAGAGGGTCGTGTGGTGCATTGTGGGCTAAGTATTCTAAGAGTATAAATAGGGGAAAAATCAGATTTTTCCACCATTCTTCAGCCGGCCTCCAAACGTTGAGAGAAAGAGACGGAAAGTGAGGGAAACTCTACCTTCTCTCTACGATCTACAACGCTACGGTGCTCAAATCCACTAAGGGTAAGAACAAAAGTCGGTCTCCTCGTCAAGGGCTACGCCTACGTACCAAAAAATGGCGGGTTTCACATAAAGTAGAAAAATGAGATTTTGGGGAAGTGAGAATTCAAGGTTGTTTTGGGTTCTTGAGGCTTTCCAACGTCGTTTGACGCTTCAAGAGGTAGGGGTTCTCCTACCTTGGTTCATTTCCCACTTGTAGTGTTATATAAAATGTGTGGGTTAAAGGGGAATATGTATTTCACTCATTTATGCATATGACATGGGTGAAATGGCTATGAAAAACGAGTGTGTAATGGGTTAGAATAGAATTTCCTAGCTTGAAATTGTGATGTGGAACTTACTTGTTTGGTAATTCCATGGGAAAAGTGATTATATGAGCATGCTATATGTTTTATATTATGCTTTGTGAATGAGGTGGAAATTCTTATCTGATAATTTGAATTGTTGCCTTGAAGGTGTTTGTCAAAATGCCTATGTGTGGATTAAGTTGTTATGACATGATGATGTATAACATGCTTCGAAATGTGTTCGAAAGAATTGTTAATATGTGCTCATTGAGATACTAACATTGTGATGATTTATGGAATTTATATGCTTATGATATGAATTTCCATGGAACATGTAGACATGTGGTTTAAAATTGCTTATATGACATTCATCACATGTGGGCATGATGTTGGAATAGCAATGATGCATTACATTGCATATGCATGTAGACATCGCATTTTATGGGTGTGGGTGCATGGTTGGCATCAAACACCACGCAGATGGATGATGGGTGGGCTCGAAAAAGTTGGATTGAATGTCCAACTGAGTCGCGCGGTTGCATGAAAAAGACTTGGGTCAGGGTAGCAAGAAGGGTTAGACTATCCCTCGGGTGAGAGACCCAGTAAGTGGATAGGCACTTTCGTTGGTATAAGAGCCCATAAAATGTGTCGGTGTACGTAGAGCCGTTGGTGGAAGTCCATGAATTCCGTGTCGGTAGGGAGACCATTGGTGTAAGTCCATAAATACCTACCCCAAGAAAGACCCGGAGGTTTTAGTTAGCCATTGGGTGTGTAACACAAATGGCGGGGGCTTGGAGAGCCCATTTTTTATACTCATTGCATAGCATAGGGTGAAGGTAGATAACCGGAGCTAGAAAAGCTCGATGTTAATACACATTGGCAAGGCAGGTGTTGTGGAGCCGGGAAGGGCTCGGGTAAATTACATGAATGGACATCATCTCATTTCATGGCATGGTATGTTAGATTTCAATCTTGACTTGCTTAAGTGTTGATTGGAATGGATTTTGGTTGTGTTTTGTTGCATAATACATTGCATATGCACTTAGGTTAGGGAGTAGCCCTTGTAGGAAATACTCTACTGGGTGTTGGCTCACCCTATACGGGAAAACATTTTAGGTGCGGGGTTCGTACCAGGAGAGGACTCGCACTCGGGGCCTCGAGGGTGAAGAAAAACAGGTTTGTGGCTTTTGGAGACAAGTTTTTGTAAAACAATTGTAAACTTCCATTTTGAGCATGTAATTGTGTAATGGGCTCGTAATCATATGGAATTAATTGTAATAGAACTGACATGGATCATGTACAACGTAGAAAACTATATTGTACATGTTTGGAATGTTTGTGAGAAGGTTTGGAATGAATTGAAAATGAAAAATATGTGAAACAAATAATTCTGGGCAAAACCTTCTGGAAGGTTTGGACAACCAAGGAAAATTGTTGGACAGTGTGTGAAACTTTCGGGAAGGTCCATTCTAACATTTCGGAAGGTCTTCACATTTTTATAAAATAAGGGGATCTAGTGTGCAACTTCTTCCAGAAGGTTTAACACACCTTCCGGAAGGTTGACACTTCTGTCTTCAAGATTGGGTTCCAGTATGCTAAATCTTCTTGAAGGTTGAGGGAATCTTTCGGAAGGTTTTCCAAAAATCTGAAACTATAGGAATACATTGCCATGCTTTTGGGCTATGTGTTCTTTGGTTCCAATGAATCAAATGGACCTTAAATGAGATACATTGGAATATGTTGAAACTTAATGGGATTAAATGAATTAAAGGAAACATGGATCCACGCATGGGTTGTAATCCTGGTTACAAGGATATGATAGACTTGATGTCAGGTTATGCGACAATCACGGGTATTTCCGTGGGTTGATTGGAGGTCAATGGGACCCCCGGTTTTAGGGGCATCACAGTATGTCATCTCGATCATAAATAGTTTGTTGTAGTTTGTGTTTTATGTAATGTTTCCTAATTTTTATGATAATATGTTAAATGCCACATATTTTGAAAATGTGTGCAAGATTTGTGATCAGTATAACACATCACTAGTGAGTGCCCATTAAATTAAATGGTTCAAGGCTTTGCATGTGAATGATCAATTTCAATATTGGCCCTCGAAAGCTTTTACCCCCGACCATTATGTTGCACTGATTTATTCGAGTTATGGTTTGGAGAACGAACCTTATAATTTTTCATCTGATCTCACATCACCAAATGAATTTTTCCACTATCCAACATATGAGGACTCAATCCAACAAGAATTGGAAAATTCTTTTTGTGAGTTTATTCAATACCAAATGGAAGTCAATGCCCAAGTGGCCCAACAATTTTCAGAAATTAGAGATGACTTTATTGTACTGACTAATGCTATAATTACTATGCGTGAATAACAACATCTTGAGCATAGTCAATGTATTGAGGATGATCATTTCTATGGAATGCAAATTGATGTTGAATCTCCCACCACTCCTGATTATGAAAAATTTAATGAAGTTATTATCTCACATGAGGCTAATAAGCCTAATGTCAATTTGCCATCAAATAGTGGTGTAGAGGTTCACAATTTTCAACTTGAGGAGGGCATTAAAATGGAGTTAAGTGGAGAAATTTATAAAGAAAAATTGTAAACTCCATTGTTGGAATTGTGTAAACTTGTGTGCATCATTATTTTGTTGAGAATTTTGAATCATTATCTTTTGTATTGTTGGATATATTGGTTAGGAAAGGCATTTATACACCAAAAAATTTATAAAAAAAAAAACAAAAACCAATGCGTGTAAGCTCATATCCGAATTGAAGCCAGATTGACATGAGTCCTTTCTCTTTTGTTTTCATGTACATAGTAGTTAGATTTCTTTTTTGGTTATATCTTTATTTTAATGATGTTGTAGTGTAGATTTTAGCATGAAGTTATTTACCTCTCCCTAATTTGGACTGAATTCATTTTGATCATTATCGTAACAAATCATATTCAGTATTATGTTCGAGTCGAAGTTGGGGGGTGTAAACAAGATTTTTTGTGTTTCGTTTTCCCTTTAATGTGTATACTAAAAAAAAAAGAAAAAAAGAAAAAGAAAAAGGGAGTATCTTATTTCCCATGTTATTTTCATTTTTCTCATTGCATGATTCCTTGGGTATTGAGGACAATGCATGGTTGAAGTTGGGGGGTGAGGTGCACCATTTACATGTTCCACCACTTTTTGTATAGAATAGTTGGAAATGTGAAAATTTTGGACATTTTTTTGTGGAAAATATCTAATATTGAACTATATTCCCTTATGCTAATTGTTATGGGATTTATGATTGCTTAATCTTCATTTTGAAATATGAACACATGAGTACACCATAAAATTTTATCCTATGCTTGAGTATCACATATGTTTTTCCTTTTGAACTCAACCATAGTGCACCTTCAATGTGCAATTTCAGCAATTTATTGATTGGATCCACATTTTAGAGCTTCACATATATAGTGGAGATGAAGTAAGTACTCATGTGAGTTTCAGTGCCAATACTTTTTGGAGGAAACTTACATTTACTCAAAGGAACAATTTTTCAAATTCAAAATCTGTTCAATTATCTCATTATGCTTGCTTTGGTTAGAGTACATTTGGATAGTTGATTGACTTTGTCTTATTATGCCAATATGCCTCCCCATGCTTACCTAGAGAGGATCTGATGCCATCTTTGAATTACATTGAACCTTAGCCTTTTTCTTGTGAAAAATTTATCCCTAGTGTCGTGATTCAACCTTAAGTGAAAATTTTTTTCCATGCCACATGTTTTACCAAGCAATGCAAAATGATTACAATTACCATACCTTGGTTTTTTCGAGGCTAATTGTGATTAATCATGATGAAAGGGAAATGTGGTGAGGAAATCTAAAAAGGGATTAATGGCGCTGAATTCAAATTTTGAATGAAAAAGAAGAGAAAATCCAAGAAAAATGAGAAAAAGGGGGTTGAAAAAGAAAAGAAATGAAAAGAAAAGGAAAAAATAAGAAAAATGTTGAGGAAAAAAGGAGAAAAGAGACATAAAAGTAAAGTGAATGTGTAAAGTTAAAAATTCCACAAAAGGGAGATTTGTGATAATAAAGATCATGCCCTCGGAATAACCTTTTTTGTTTCCCTCTACCTTTCACTTCACTTAACCCAAATATCAACCCCAATACCTCATTACAACCCATGAAAGTCCTAAATGAATAAGAGAAAGCATGGTAAGAGCACACTTTAAATAAAAAGAAAAGTTGGTTTTGCTATCTAGTGCCCTAACATTCCATTCATGAGATTATGCCAAGGTCATTTCTATTGTTATACATGCACATCATTTTTGGAATATATGTGAGCATTTTGGTTTGTTTACAAAATTCTATCTCACATATACACATTAAGAGCATGCTAGGATAATCATAGAGTTATTCATTTTTTGAGAGAAACCCTTGGTGAGAATTACATCAAAGCTGAATTTGGATAGCTAAATGAATGTGGATTTTTTTGAGTAAAGGTTTAAATTACATATTCATTTCACACACACGAGTTTTCAAAGGAAATGTTTAGGTGGATACTCTAGAATAGCATTTAAGGCTATGATATGATTCATTTGTGATTAGTTCAAGTGCATTGGACAAAGCTGGTTTTGACATCCCAATGCTAGTTAGGATAATGACATGTTTCAAAGGTTGGATATGAGGAAAAGAATTATGTGGATACCTTCATGATACAAAACTTGTCCACTAGGGATCACCTTTAAAAGCTTGTAGCATATGCTAAATGCAATAGCGGAATTAGTATAGTTTTATTTTTGTTTGCCTAATTTTTACATTTAGTTTGCTAGGGACTAGCAAAGCTTAAGTTTGGGGAAGTGATAAGCACATAATATTGCATATCTAACAACTTCATTACATACATTTTGACTCAACTTTGCCTTTAATTACTTCTAGTTAGTCGAATTTGTGAATAATGTGAAAATTTTGATGTTGCAGGTAATCATAGGGTAAATGATAGCTTTTGGAACCCTACAACAAAGTGTGGATGAGTGGTGAAGACATTAACATATTACATGAGGACTTGTAGACTTAAAGTGAAAGAAATCAAGGAGGAACCGGTACCCAGTGTCACAGGTACCGGTACCCACACAATTTAGTATCAGTATCTTGGTATTCCCTATTTTTGACCGTGATCCACTTCATATCTAAAAACGTACAAAATACGAAAGTTGTAGATCTGGATGTCCTCTATCATGTGTCAAAATTTCAGCTTGATCACATGGTGAGATCAAAAGTCATGACAAATTTACGAATGCTAAAAAAGACCTACCGGTAGAAGACTTTAAACCTACCGGTAGAAAATCTTCCTAGAAAAAACCTACCGGTAGGTTTTATACTGTAACACCCCAAAAACTACCTTGGACAGTATTACAATTTAAAACCATTAACATCATGAGAGCAACTAATATAACCCATCAATAAATAAAAATCCATTTATCATATCTAATATTTACAACATCATCCCAAAAGAATATGTCTAACCATGACAATTACATCCAAAAGAATCAAATTTAACTTGCATCGGAATAACAAAAATATTAGACTCCATCGAGTCTCAAAAAAGAATTTCCTAGTCTAGCACCTAGAAGAGTATAGCCCTAAGCATCCACCTCGGGTTCCACGTGCCTATCTAGCGGAGCTTCCCAATGCACCTGTTCATAGACTCTGAGCTCTTCTTCTAACATGTAATTTGTTAATATATTGTTTATAGGGGGTGAGCACTAAGCTCTATAGCAACATTCTCCCAATCTCAAACAAGATTTAGAAAACATATAAAATAGGTCGGCCTCATTTTGCAAATATCATATATCAATTTTTTTGAAATAAAACCAGGACACTTCAACGGATCTCAAGTTTACGCAATAGCAATAATTTAATGAACAGTAAAATGAATTTCCCAACAATAAACAATTTCCAACCATAAACTATTTCCCACAGGTTCTTGTAGAGTCTCATACCTCCACAAGCTCTTGTAGGAAACCAATTCCACACAATAACCATAATCGTTCAATAGTGTCATCCCATATTCTCATGTATGTTGGTTACTTCACATGAGTCTACACAATGACTTTAGGAAGGGAGTATACCGTCTCCCATGGCATTGACGAATCCTTCCCATGAAAGGTATACTATCTCTAAGACTCGAACTTATGTGAACAATACTAGATATTCTCACAAACAACAAACCACTACAAGTGTTAGGAAACCATCTCACCCCCACTGGGATAGACTAACCTCTAACACTCTACGGCAGTGCTCAATTGCAATTCAAGTCCATCACAACAACCATACAAGGGATGCAATTCCAACCAAATTCTCAAATCATAAGTAAATCATAAATCCCCAATTTCATCGGCATTTTTTCATTTGAACAATTTAAGAAATTAAGCAAGAGATCATCACAAATACCATTTTATTACTCAACACATAGCACTAGGGTTTCGAAATCAAGAATAAAGGAAGAATCAAGAGGAAAATCCATCTCTTTTGAAAACTAGGGTTTTATGAAAAGAAAAGAAATCTCATGGTTATATAACCATAGCTTTATTTAAAACATGGTAATGATTACAAAAATCTCAAGGAATCATGATTTCATAGCATAAATATATGATTAACAGTGGAAACATACATATACATACATGCCCTAGCCTCAATGGACAAGAATGGAAGGAACCCCTACATTGGTGTTCTTGAAAAAACTAGGGTTTTGATCTTCTTGAAGTGAAAATCTCCTTTGATCTTGTATTTTTCTCTTCCTTTCTTCCTTTCTAAGGTTTTCTAGGGTTAGAAATGTTGAAATAGGGATAAAGGAGTTGTCCTTAAGTATTTATAGTGGAAGGAAGGCCGGCTGTTCGCGACTTAAAAATTCAAATTTTTGGAAAACCTTCCGGAAGGTTTGCCTACTGGACAAATATTTTCTATTAACCTTCCGGAAGGTTTTTCATCGACCTGCCGGAAGGTTTGCCTACTTGACAAACTTTTCCATTATCCTTCTGAAAGAACATTTCTTTAACCTTCCGGAAGGTTTTCATCGACCTTCCGGAATGTTTTGCCCACTGGATTAGCCTTTACCTTAACCTTCTGAAAAGTTTTTCATCGATCTTTTGGAAGGTTTTGCCTGTTTTTCTACAAATCCTTCCTTCTTCATTTTCAACCCATTCCAATCCGTTCCACAACCATCCCAAACTTATACCACATACATTTGTACGTCAAACCTAGTTTGTACAAGTTCTATTACAATGATTTCATGTATTTACAAGCTAAAACTAAGTTTTAACTACTATTTACTCGAATTTTTCCATATTAACATTTCGAAAGAAATAATTACTTGCTATATAAACCTATATACATATATAAAGATAAAAGTGTGGGGTTTACATATACGTTCTACCAGTAGAACATGCCCAAATCTGTTAGACACTTCTTCACATGACTCCACCTACTCTGGGGGCCCTCTATTGTCCTGTAAGTCATACCCTAACATGTTTGACCCCACATGATGCTCTCCTAACCTCTAAAGTTAGATTTAAAGTAGGAGATAGGGAAGAAGCAAGAGAGAAGAGGGGTTGTTGGAAGAGCATAGGAGGACAATGCTTTGACTGACTTTGGAAGCTTTTTTGGACAACCTCTACCCACAAGCGACCTATCTCAGCACACTCAAGGGTAGAGAGAGGGGAATGGACAAAAATACAGAGCTCTCCTACACATATTTTAAGATCATGAAGTTTTTAGAAGGAGGGAGAGACAACCTAAGTATAGGAATAGTGTAGAGAGAGAAAGCTAGGGTTCTTTCTTTTTCTTCACCATTTTCATTCTTGTAACTTCAATCTATATGTAATCTTTATTTCTAACACTTTAATCTAGTTCATTTCAAGTTGTACTGAGTTTAGCTAGTGTTTACTAGTTCTATTACTTGTATGTGGGTATTTTCTATTTAAGCTTTTCATTTTGTGTATGAATGCTATTTCATTTGTAGTTTAAACTTCTTCTTACATTAATGCAAGTCTATGTTTGATTTCATTACCATGTTTTCTTTTTAATATTTATTTTTGCCTTTATCATGAGTAGCTAAAACTTTTAGTTGACTAATCTATGAGGAATTCTCTCTTAGGTATGTGAAATCGACTCTCTTTCATTCTTCTTCGTAGGGTAAAGTGTTTAGTTTGACTAGGTTGAGTGCGGACGTAGTTGTCGCTCTTGATACACCATAGACTTGTCACAGGTATGCTTTTTCCCAACACAACCATATTAGTGCCTCACTTTCTATGAATCAATAAAACACCGAGACACCATTGGTTGAATGAAATGAGTCGATTTGGCATACCCATTGGAATGACCTCTATGGATTAGCAAATCTTACTTTCTTTCATATTTCTCAAAACACAACTCACCAAAACACAATTCACAAGATTTTCCAATTTTCATTTCTTTAGTAGTCACCCTTTAAAAGCATTTGACCTTTCCTTCCCTGAGTAGACGACATTAGAATACCTATTCCAAGTAAAACATGACATTGCAACTCTCTTTACGCTTTGGGAAAACTTTTGCACACATTATTCACATTCAGCCTGAATCATGGTATACATCTAACTGTAAGTGGTCAAATTGCAATATAATACTCAGTTTAAGTTCGAGGTTGAACTCACAGGGAGCTAACATTGGAAATGAAAATAGAAACAGTGAAGTTGTTACAGATACAAAATGCAATAAAAGAGCTTGTGGTGCAAGCTTAAAAATAACTTAATTAAAAATATGAAGATGCGATAATCAAAAGATACAAAATGCGATAATTAAAAGATATCATTTAGTTTGGGGATTCCATATGCATTATATTAGCTAAGTATTGAAAAATCCACCTTACAGCAATTAACCTCCATTTTACTAAAAAGTCAACCGGTATGTATGATGTATATTGACCCGTATCCAGTAACTGATTAGGTTAGCTGGCAGGTATATTATCATGCACAATCAAATAATCCTAGTAAACCAGAAGGCAAGCCATTTAGGAAGAATACTTGAATTACTCAATCGGCATATCTATTCCACGCAACAGTTAAATAAGTATAGTGAACCAGAAGGCAAGCCATTTAGGAAGAATACTTGAATTGCTCAATCGGCATATCTATTCCACGCAACAGTTAAATAACTATAGTGAACAAGAAGGCAAGCCATTCAGCTGGAATACTATAGTTATTCAACCGGCAGGTTTATGATTCATTGATGATGAGATATCAGTTTACGCTTTGAATCAAAAGCATTGGTTATGCCAAGACTAAACCCGTCTATAAACAATCAATCAAGTATTACATAATGCCCAATCATGTACATCATTATATCATGCATAAAGTATATAACTAGTAGATAGTATGGTATAGAGCATTAGATACCAATCGGTATTTATAACCATGAGCATATTATAAATGTTACCATCCATCAGTAGGGGAGGTATATATAATAATAAAGCACAGTTGTAACATCAACATCTCCATAACTTAAACATACTCACGGACCCATTGCTATAGACAAGCAAGAGGTACTAGACAGTTCCATTACAATACAAAAATAAAACATAGACACTCCTTCCCCAAGGAATAGTTGAAACATGACCACTCTTAATACCAATTAGGCCACAAAAGTGGGAGATGTTCAACCCTCCAAGTAGAAAAGAATACAAAAATGTAGAAGAAAGAAAAATATATCTAGAAAGTAGGCTGGAAATGGTTAGACAATGCTTTGCTTCACTGTTTCTAATTCTATCTCACTCACTGACTGTATCCGCCTCTCCAGACTCCCCTCCACTCTCTCTGAATTTTTCTCTGACTAAACTAACTAACAGAAATTGAACTATCTGAATCCTAAAAATGGAAAGTTAAAAGGGTATTTATAGGCTCTAGGGGAGCTGCTTTAAGGTGGTAGAATTGCGGAGGACCAATGGGGTCTAGCTGCTGCAGGAATCAACTAATGGGAGAGGAGGATGGCTTAAGGTGGTTTGGTGATCGTCTGGATGCCACCACCACCGTTCGGACGCCACTAATCCACTGGTTTTTACATGTTGTTGTTCCGTGGTTACTTGATGTAATTACCTTTGACCCCTTGCTGATTTGACTTTGATAGTTGATTGTCCTCTACTTTGTAGCTTTTACACACAAAACCCCAAAAAATACAACATTTCACGTATTAACCCTAATTTACGCACTAACCCTAATTTCAACTACTTTGACTCTCTTAACTCATTTAACTAACACAATTAAAATATTCACCTAATTCAATTATGCACTAATTAGGGTTAATCAACACACACACACACATTTTCGCTCATCCACAGGATTTTCCCCATTTCTAGTATCGAACTCAAGGGAGAGTAACACTCACCAAATTCTATAAGCCATATACACATAATCCGGGTTTGTATTTGGAGATTATGGAAAACCATCAAACAACGTGCTTCATTGAACGTATCTCCCCTAGTTTAGTTGTGCTTTTAGCAAGTCATAGAACTAGAACAAAAATTAGAAAAGAAAATATGGGAAAAGAATAATAATCATCCTCTTTCAATAGGTGATAACCTTTATTTATACTGAAATAAATCTTAGATATAGGTAGAAGATATAAGGTTGGCTTGAGAGGAATTCCTTTCTAAAAAGAAGTATTTTAAGGTTAAATCCTATAAATAAAATATTGGGGGCACGGGTACAAAATCTGTCCATATTTCATGCTTTAATTTTGTATATTTAGAGGCTGATTCATGAAATTGTCGTGAAATACACTTTTGTAGCCCTTAAAGTCTTCTTTCCTACCCCACAAAAATTTGGTCAATTAGATATCGGAGTCAAAGGTTATGATCAAAATACTGAAGACTTGTCAAATCCTTATATTCTAGGATACTTTTCTAATCTAACTTTATATGAGTTTTCTTCTAATTAGGACTCTTATAATGATTAAATTTCCACCTTATCTTCAAATCTTCCTATCTTAATCTTGACCCTTCAACTCTTATCAATTGTGATTCTTTCTCTAGTGATTGCTTCACTTGTTTTATCCATTATTACTTTAAATCAACCAATTTATTTGCAAATAAACCAAACGACTAGAAAAAGTATCAAACTAGAAATTTAAGAAATTTAATACATTTAATCATAAATGATATGTAATTAATCAATCATTAAATATAATAAAATATCACTTTTGATGGTTAATCACACCCCCTCAATCTGAATATTGATAGTCCCTAATAATAAATGGATTCCAAAATCTAAAATCTAAAACCTAAAAACGCAATAACCTAATAAAATAAAATACAAATCCACTTTCGTAGGACTCACGATTGCATTTAGCATATGCAAGAAGCCTTTAAACCCTTAGGTTTCTCCTAGCGGACGAATATAGTCTCGTAAAGGTTTCCATAGATGATACCCACAAACATCACCCTGTGATCAAATATCTAAATAATAATTTTATAACACAAATTGCTACCAATCGCAAGGCATAATATTAAACATATAGCATGCCCACAAAATCACTTTTCCATGGAATTACAAACCAAGAAATTTTTATATCTCAATTTCAAGTTAGAAAACCTATTTTTACACCCATTTCATCTATTTCATATGCATAGGTGTGTGATATATATATTCCCTTTAACCTACACATTTTATATAACACTATAGGTAGGAAATGAACCAAAGTAGGAAAACCCCTACCTCTTGGAGCGTAAAAGAAATGGAGAAACTCAAAAACAACTCTCAAGTCCCAAACCTTTGATTTTTTCAAAATTCCTTCCTTGAAACTTTGATGAAATTCTTCATTCTTGGTACATACGTGTAGCCCTCATCGCGTAGACCAACTTTAATTCTTGGTCTGAAGAATTCCGACCGACGGAACTTCTTGGATCGGAGGAGAAAGGTAGAAATTTCTATTTTCTCTCTTCTCTTCTCTTCACATGGCTGAACTCAGCCGACTAAGGGTTGAGAAATATATAATTTTTCAGATATTTAGCCCTATTTATACTTTTAATTTTGTGGTCCACATCGCCCCGCTCGTTTATCACTTTTGGGTCCATTTTTAACCCGAAACGACTTAATTAAATTTCGATTTCAATTCAAATTATATTTATTTGAAATTTTATTCAATTTTAAGGAAATTTCATAATTTCCATTTTTGAGGACCTTTAAAATGTTCATTCGTCACCCAATTGTCTCAAAAAATTAGTAAAATTCGACTATCTCAAAATTCGACGAAAATTTACGTGGTAACACAATTTCGCGATACAAATTCAATGGTGAGGTCCATTGCATCATTTGAGATTTAAAAAAATATGCATTTTAAACCCTGATAATAGTGGTAAATTACTATTTTACCCTTTATCGAAAAAAGTTCAAATTTTCCTAGGTTTTACACATTGTGCATATAGGGTGTTAAGACCAACGGATGAAGCTTCAGCTTTTGTGGCAACATACACAACACCTCTCTCTGTTCTCTGGACGCAACTCTCACTTTTCTTCTCTATTTTTCTATAGTAATTTTTTGGGTATTTTTAATCCGTTTGTAGCAGATCTAGGGCTCCTTTTATGCTATTTTTTTTGATCAAAAATCGACCCTCTATGTTGCCCCTTCATGTTTCTTTGAAGGCAATACAAACAGCAACTTTCAGCCCTTTTGCAAACCAATGGACAACCTCTTCAGGTTTTCTAATGCCATCCAACACAGCAACTTGATGCAGTTTCTATTATTTAATTGTTGGGAATCTCTCAATTGTTCGTCCTTTTAGAGTTGTACTTCTAATTTTGTTTGTACTAACATAGAACTATGTTGTGTAGCTTTTGATGAGGTTGGTATTTTTTAAATGCCAAAAAGATGGGTTTATGTAGATTTGATTCTATCTTAAAGCATATAATCTTCCAATTTTTTCAAATTTATGCTTTTATTAGGATGAGCGAATAGATTATCTTCATTCAGAATTGAGGTTGATCTACGATATTAAAAGAGATCAACAAAAATATTATTACTAAGCAAACTATAATTTTTAAGTGCCAAGTTACAATTTAAAAAGTTATGATCAATCAAAAAGGCTTATAAATAATAAAAAATAAATCTTGAAATGTAGTTAAACTTAGTTTAAATTTATGGGGCTTTGACTAGTAAAGTTGGATTTTCTTCATCTATTCATTAAAATTTTTCTTCACAAGAATTTTCATTTAAATGCTTTGTAGAGTATGTATGCGAAGTACGGGTGTCTTAAGAATGAATTTAGGCTTTTAGCTTAGTGCGTGTTCATATTCAGTGCTTCATTTTTTTGTAAATTACACAGTGCCTTCAAGCACAGGTTATTGCTAGTCAAACTAGAAAATCAAGGAATTTAATACATTTAATCATAAATAATATGTAATTAAGCAATCATCAAATATAATAAAATATCACTTTTGATGGTTAATCAATGTTCCTTTACCTTTTCCTCCAAGATTCAAGAAGCCTCAACCATTGAACAATCAAGTTGAAATCTTCGAGTTGTTTAAGAAAGTAAAGATTAATACCCCTCTGTTGGATACAATCAAGCAAGTTCCATCCTATGTCAAATTTTTGAAAGATCTCTGCATAGTAAAAATAAGGATCAATCTACAGAAAAGAGCATTTATTACTGAACAGACTAATGCAATCATTCAACACAAGACCCCGAGAACTTTCGGATTGAGCAAACCTTGCTTGATCTTGGAGGCAGTGTTAATTTGCTTCCATATTCTTTCCATGAATAGTTAGGGTTAGGAGAATTAAAACCCATTAATGTCACATTGCAATTGGTAGAATGTTCTGTGAAAATTCCACGTGGAGTTGTGGAGAATGTACTTGTTCAAGTTGATAAGTTTTATTTCCCAGTGGACTTTATTGTCTTGGATAGACAGCCAATCTTGCATGTCTCTACACAAATTTTAGTGATTTTAGGGTGACCATTCCTAACTACATCAAATGCATTGATTAATTATAGGAATAGAATCATGAAACTTTCATTTGCAAACATGATTTTGCAATTAAATGCGTTTGATATTGCTTAGTAGCCAAGAGAGGAAAAAGAACTACGTGAAGTGAATTGTATTGAGTTATTAACTTAAGATCTATTTGAAAATGCTTGTACAAAGAAAGAGTCACATGCATTAGAGTCTGTACAAAATGTTGAGTCTGTAGATATGTCAACTATTGAAACATGGATTCCAAAATTTGAAAGTTATTGTCTTCTAGAACTAAGCCTGTAGAGTCTAGTGTTGTAAACCCTAAACCAAAGTTGAAACCTCTCCCGGCTGACTTGAAATATGTTTTCTTGGGGGAGAATGAAAATTGTCAAATGATAATATCTTCAAAATTGTTAGAATTCCAAGAAAAGCAATTAACTGGAGTTATGAAAAATCATCTAAGTGCAATCAATTGGACGATAACAGATATAAAGGGCATAAGTCATCTTCTCTGTACTCATTGTATATAAGAAGACTCCAAACTGTTCCGACAGCCGCAAAGAAGGTTGAATCCACATTTGAAAGAAATAGTCCTGGCTGAAGTACTTAAACTATTAGACAGTGATATCATATATCCTATATATGATAGTAAATAGGTCAGTCCTACATAGGTAGTGCCTAAAAAGTCTGGTGTCATAGTCGTGAGAAACCAAGAAAATGAACTAGTCCCTATGCATACAGTCAAAGGTTGACGCATGTGTATTAACTATCCAAAGTTAAATTTTCTCACCAGAAAAGTTCATTTTTTCCTACCTTTCCTAGACCAAGTTTTGGAAAGAATAGTCGAACATGCATATTATTATTTTTTGGATGGACATTCTGGCTATAACCAAATTGAAATAGCAATTGATGATCAAGAAAAAATCACTTTTACATGTCCTTTTGGCACTTTTGATTATAAAAGAATGTCATTTAGATTATGTAATGGTCTAGCCACTTTTCAGTCTTGTATGTTAAGCATTTTTAGTGATATGGTGGAGCAATTTTTGAAAGTTTTTATGCATGATTTTTCTATATATGGAGATTCATTTGAGTTATGTTTAAAGAATCTTGAAAATTTCCTTACTCGATGTGACGAAAAAAATCTTGTTTTGAATTGGGAAAAGTGTCATTTTATGGTCACACTAGGCATTTTTTTAGGACATGTAGTTTCTATAGAGGGAATTGAAATTGACAAGTTAAAGATAGATTTAATAGTCAACCTCCCTCCACCTAAGACTGTAAAAGATATTCGACCCTTTCTAGGTCACATAGGATTGTATAAAAGATTCATTAAAAATTTTAGTTTGATATCCAGACCTATGTGTAATCTTCTATGTCAGGATATACCATTTGATTGGAATGATGCATGTCAATTAGTATTTGATAGACTTAAAAGCATGCCTATTTCTGCACCAATTATGCATTCTCATAATTGGTCTTTACCTTTTGAATTAATAAATGATGCTAGTGACTATGCAGTAGGAGCTATTTTAGGTCAAAGAAAAGATAAAAAATTCTATATGATTTACTATGCAAGCAAAATTTTGAATGATGCACAGATAAATTATTCTAACACAAAAAAAGAATCGATTGTCGTAATATTTGCTTTAGAAAAATTTTGTTCATATTTAGTTAGATTCTCAATTGTTGTGTTTACTAATCATGCGGCCTTGAAATATTTGCCCACTAAGAAGGATGCTAAACCACGTCTCCTACAATGGATATTGTTGCTACAAGAATTCAATCTTATCATCAAAGAAAAGATAAGAGTTGAAAATGTGATAGCTAATAATTTATCAAGGCTGAATTATGAAATAAAAGAAGAGTCAATACTAATCAAAGAAACTATTCCAGATGAGCAATTGTTTGCAATCACAAAAGTATCATGGTATGCTAATATAGCTAATTATTTAGCCACATATACTATTCTTTTTCACTAAACATGGACCGACAAAAAGAAATATTTAAGAGAGGTACATCATTTCTTTTGGAAAGATCCCTATGTGTTTAAGTATTGTAAAAATCAGACAATAAGGCATTGTGTACCCAATCATGAAATTGGACAAGTTATTTCATTTTTCCATTCTGAAGCTTGCGGAGGGCATTTTTCTTCAAAGAAAATCACAGCTAAAATTTTGCAGTGTAGATTTTAGTAGCCCACCATTTTTAAAGATGTACATATTTTTTGTCTAAATTATGACAAATGTCAAAGAATGAGAAATATTTCAAAAAGAAATATGATGTCTTTGAACCCTATTTTGGTCTTTGAAATTTTTGATTGTTGGGACATCGATTTTATGAGACCATTTCTCCCATCTTTTGGACATCTATATATTTTTGTTGCCGTTCATTATGTTTCCAAATGGATAGAGGTTATTCCTTATTGAAACAATGATCACCACACAGTGATTAGGTTTTAAAAAAATATATATTTTGTCTAGATTCAGAATTCCTCGAGCCATTATCTGTAATACCCCACATGCGTTTAAAATAAAATAAAATAAAAAAAAAAAAAAGACATAGGTGTTCAGTAATTATTTCATTTGAAATGATAAAATAGTATAACTCAAGGAAAGAGTAGTTAAAAGATTAGTTTCGGTATGAAAATGTACAAAATAAATCATAAAAGAACTTGAACTAATTAGGTCGATGTAGAAAAGTATGTAGGATAAGTTAGGATTAAAGTTGGAAGGATTGGAAGTGAAAAGGGGCGCCCAAATGGGCGCTGGGGCGCTGCTCCGGGTACATTGCCTACTCCGGACCAGTTGTCGTAGAATCGTCATAACTCTTGCTACAATGGTCCGATTGAGCTGAAATTTTGACACAATGCAGAAGACATCTAGATCTACAACTTTCATGTTTTGCACTTTTTCAGATTCAAAGTTTATCATGATCAAAAATAAGGAAAACAGTAAGTCTGGAAAACCCCCAAAACAGACGATGAACAGTAAAAGTCGGGATTTTTGGGTTTTAAAACACCCATTCCAAGCCCTATTTCTCCCATTCTTCATTTCCCTTCCACTCTAAATACCTTAGAGCCCTAAGAGAAGAGAAAAGGGAGAGAAAAACACCAAGGTCAAGAGAGATTCCCACCTCATAAAGATCAAAACCGAATTTCTCAAGTTTTCTCTTCTCCACCCATTTCTTTTGCTTCTATTCCTCAACCACTCACACCCAAATCTCTAGAAACCCTAGGAGGACGAAATTAAGAGGAAAAGGAAGGAGAATAGGAAGATTTTGAATCTTGGGTCTTAGATTGAAGCTACAACCAAGAGGTAGGGGATTTCTTCCTAATTTCTTACATTGAGGCTAGGGTTTATGTATATACATATGTTTTCCACTCCCATCCATATTTATTTGATATGATTTGTATGATTCTTAATTCTCCTTGTAATAAATGCTATGTTTGAATAATTGGATGGTTTGGTAACCATTAAATTTCTCTTTTTCATCTTCCAAACTTGGTTTTAAGAAAAATTGAGTTTTCTCCATATATTGCCTTGGTTCTCACTTTATAAATTTAGTGTTCGATATTGTTCAACGAAAATGATCTTTATATTGATCTTTTGCTCATTTTAATTCCATCTTGCTATGACGCTTTACTTGTGAAATTTGGGTATTTTGCGATTAATTGGTAAAATATGAATTGATTGAGAATATGTTGGTTTACTCATTGTATGGTGGTTGAGAGGGACTTGGATTACCTACGAGATATGCCGTAGAGTGTAAATGTCAGTCGAACCCAGTGGGGGGGGGGAGATGGTTTCTTGCACTTGTAGTGAGTTGTCATTTGGTAATGTGACCACTATCGTACGCCTGGAGTTCGAACTAGGGTTGGTATACCATTCCTGGGGAGGGACTCGTCACTGCCATTGGGATGGTAGACGCCCCTTCCCTAAGTACTTGTGATTGTGATTATAAATGGGTGGACTAGGTATAATCGTTGGGTAGATTCATGAGAAACAATCAACATACATGGTACGGGGATGAACCAACATAAATGTGATGATTGGCTGGAATGGCTTGGCCGGTGCATTGGTATGGGACGATGCATCGGAGGGAGCCCCTCCTAATTGACTTAATGTTGGAAATGGTTTGCTATGGTTAAACTTAATTTATTTCTCTCCTTAACTACTGTATGGCTTAAACTTGAGATCTATTTAAAATGTCCCGTTTTACTTCAAATTCATATATGTTATTTATGAAATGTGACCGACCCGTTTTGTATTTTATAAACCTTGTTGGAGTTGGGAAGATTTTGCTACAGAGCCTAGTGCTCATCCCCTACTGTTAACATTTTTCAGACTATATCCTTGAGGAGGAGCCAGGAGTCGAGGAGCCCGTTCTTTGGGAGACTCCGATCGACGGGAGCGTAGATCCCGAGGTGGACGCCTAGAGCGGCCCTTCTATTTTGTTCTAGACTAGGCTATGTTTTTTTGAAAGATTGTAAAGTCTAGTTATCTTTTGAAATTCCGCTGCTTATCATAGTTTAATTCTTTGGGAATGTACATGCCATTGTGGGCATATTTTTTTTGGGTTAACATGTAAATTTGATGGATTGATTATATAGTAGTTAATTGGACCCGGTGTGGTCATTATAGTAGAATTGCACAGGTTGGATTTTGTGGTAGAGCTCCCCGTACAAAGGAGACTCTGCCCGAATTTTGTTAAAATATCAATGGTTGATGGATAAAAATTTCTTATTTATGGATTTATTTAGTGCTCTCATGATTGTGAAAGGTTTTAGAATGTAATGCCGTCCGAGGGGGTATTTGGGGCGTTACATTATCATTGATGGGGGAACACATTTTTGTAATAAAATTTTTGAAAATCTAATAAAAAAGTATTCAATTTCACACAAAGTATATGCCCCTTATCATCCCCAGATAAGTGGACAAGCTGAATTGGCCAATAGGGTGACAAAATATATTTTGAAGAAAACAGTCAATCTAGATCGCAAAGATTGGTCATTGAGACTGACTGATTCGCTTTGGGCCTATCATACTACATATAAAAGTATTTTGGGAATGTCTCCTTATTAGCTAGTCTATTATGAGACCGAACAAGCATATCATATCGTTTCAAAAAATATTGTGGGTTAAAATATAATTTATTAATATTAGTGTGGGGTTAATATTTTGATATTTAAAACCCTAGGAATTTGAGTATGACTTCAATTGAAATCTTACCATTGGTAAAAGTGTTGTGGTAGAACCATGTAAACCCGCACATGTTTATAGTAATATAATGATAAAATTGTTTAGTAATTTAATATATGTGAAGGCGTAGGAATGAACCATATAGGTTATACCGTAGAAAAGGTTAATAGTGTAAAAACCGGGTAAGTATATGAAATTGTTTGTAATAGGACTTGTACCAACTATGTTTGACGTCCACAAGTATGTTGTATAAGTTTGGGTTGGTTTTGGAAGGGTTGGGAATGGAATGGAAAAGAAAAATTGAGGAAATAGGAAAAATAAAAAAAAACGTACTGGTATAGCTGAAAGATACCGTACCGGTACCCCAAAGTACAACGAGCATACCGTACCAGTACACTCGGTAAAACCCAAAAATTTAAGTCGAGATCTGTAGTCCATTTTTCGCCCTATAAATACTTAAAGACACCTCCTTTAGCTCCATTTCAACATTTCTAACCCTAGGAAACCTTAGAGAGGAAGAAAGAAGGAAAAACACGAGATTCTGTAACGCCCCAAAAAACCCCTTGGGTGACATTACATTCTAAAAACCATTCACCGCATGAGAGCATTAAGTAAATCCATCACGACGAAAGTTTCATTCATCTACCATTCATATTTTAACAAAATTTGGGCAGAGTCTCCTCTGTTCGGGGAGCTCTACCCAAAACACAACCTGTGCAATTCTATTGTAATGACCACACCGAGTCCATTTAACTACCATAAAATCAATCCATCCAATTTACATGTTATCCCAAAAGAATAGGCCAAGTTATGGCCTTTACATTCCCACAAAAGTACTATAATACACAACGAAATTTATAAAATAAAAACTAGGCTATACAATTCTCCCAAAAGATTATCCAAGTCTATAACAAAAGAAAGGGGGGTCACTCTAAGCATCCACCTCGGGATCCACGCTCCCTTCTATCGGAGTCTCCAAATGTGTCGGCCCCTCGACTCCCAGCTCCTCGTCAAAGGCAAAATCTGAAAGGTGGGGAAGTAGGGGGGGTGAGCACAAGGCTCTGTAAGAGGATCCTTCCAAACCCATTCAAGGTTTTGAAATCAAGTAAAACAGGTAGGTCACGTTTCGCACATACATATAAATGAATTTTGAAGTAAAGTAAGGACATTTTAAAGGAGATCTCAAGTTTGTACAATAATAAGGGACTTGAACAGAATAAAACCACGTTTAATTGACAAACAATTTCCAACATAATCCACTCCACCATACACCATTTCCACAAGGTATCGCGGCATCCCATACTACCCGAAACTCTTGGAGAAATAATATTTGGTACAATGAACAAAAATTTCTATTTGGTACCACTCAAGTAGGTTGTCGCTTCTCATGAATCTACCCGACGATTCTACCTCGTTCACCCATTTCCACTAACAATCACAGACCAATTTAGGAAGGGCGTGTACCGTCTCATACGGCCTTGACGAGATCCTCCCAAGGTGTCTAGTATACTAACCCTTTTCCTCGGTATCCGTGAACAATAGTGGTCACTGTCACCACAGTGATCCACTACGAGCATTAGGCAGCCATCTCACCCCCCATTGGGATAGACTAACCTCTAACGCTCTACAGCAGTTTTCGAAGGTAATCCAAGTCCCTCACAACACCATACACAAGAGTGACATACCAACAATATACTCAACCTCATATACAAGCAAATTCCATGATGTTTCCCCAAATTTTCACAAGCAAGATACATAATAGAACAATTTAAGAAAATATACCCATTTCGCAAATCATGTAACAAGAGACAAGTTTAAAGAAAATAAGCATGAGATCATCAATACAATCATTTTACTACCCAACACAAAGTTCTAGAATTTTTGAAATCAAGATGATGTGAAGATATAGAGAAAAATCCATATTTCCCCCAAAAACTAGAGTTTGATGGATTTCCAACCATCATTTTGTTCAAATCATGGGAATGTTTGTAAACATACCAAGGAACAAGGAACCCATAACAAATACATACTATTAAGAGCCAAATTCTACATGTATAATAACCCTAACATCAATGGACAAGGATGGAAGAAAACCCTACCTCAATGTTCTTAAAAACCTAGGTTTAGTGTGAAGAAGATGAAGATTTGATCTTCTTTGAAGTATAGATCTCCTCTTGATCTTGTGTTTTATCCTTCTCTCTTCCTCTAGAGTCCTAAGAGAAGTGGGTTGAGAGTGGAATGAGAGAAATGAGAGTAAAGGCTGAAATCTGTGTTTTTAAACACAGAAATCCCGATTTTTTTTCCTTTACTGTTCATGGGCAGCTTCGACTTTACTGTTTATAGGCTGTTTCAATATTACTTCGTTTTCGGGGCATAACTCTCTCATCCGAGCTCCGATTGAGATGATTCAAGATGCTATGGAAAGCTAAGAAAGAACTCTACAACTTTCATGTTTTGAGTTTTAAGAGATATTGACTGAATCAAGGTCTAAATTGGGCTTGAAGTTGCAGCCAGTGCACAGTTCACGTGCACTGTTCACTATTTCATCCCTTTTTCCATTTTCAATCTACCAAATTCAAACACACATCGCTACACCTATCCCCATTTTTA
Organism: Ilex paraguariensis; assembly: GCA_963454935.2. Taxonomy (NCBI): domain Eukaryota; kingdom Viridiplantae; phylum Streptophyta; class Magnoliopsida; order Aquifoliales; family Aquifoliaceae; genus Ilex; species Ilex paraguariensis. Next base: position 900,304 of record CAUOFW020001292.1, on the reverse strand, counting down.
CAACAATTATTTAATATATATCTATATGCATATATATAAAATAAAATGCGGAGTGTTACAATCCACCCCCCTTAAAGAAAGTTTCGTCCTCGAAACTTACCTCAAGTAGCGAACAAATATGGATATTTCTCTCGCATCTCCCACTCCGGTTCCCAAGTTGCTTCCTCTACGCCATGATGTTGCCACAGGACTTTCACCAGCTGGATTACCTTGTTGCGAAGCACTTTCTCCTGGATATCAAGAATCTTCACCGGCTGCTCTTCATAGGTGACTCCATCTTGCACTTCAATATCCTCCAAATCCACGACATGCGACGTATCTGGTTGACACTTCCTCAACATCGAAACGTGGAACACGTCATGAACTCCTGACAACGATACTGGTAGCCGAAGTTGGTATGCTACTTTGCCCACTGTCTTGATCACTTCAAATGGACCGATGTACCTTGGAGCGAGTTTTCCTTTCTTACCGAATCTAAGTACGCCCTTCTTGGGTGACACTTTAAGAAATACAAAATCTCCCTCCTTGAATTCCAAAGGCCTTCTTCTCCTATCCGCATAGCTCTTTTGTCGACTCTGTGCTGTGCGTAATCTCTCCCGAATGAGCTGAATCTTCTCCGTTGTCTCCCGTACAATCTCGGGCCCAAACATACTACTCTCTCCGGCTTCCAACCAACACGTCGGGGATCTACATGGTCTTCCATACAAAGCTTCATACGGTGCCATTCCGATACTCGCTTGGTAACTGTTGTTGTACGCAAATTCCACCAACGGTAAGTGATCGCTCCAACTCCCTTTGAAGTCCAACGCGCAAGCCCGTAACATGTCTTCCAAAATCTGTATCACTCTCTCGGATTGGCCATCTGTTTGAGGGTGAAAGGTTGTGCTGAAATGTAACTCTGTCCCCATAGCTTGTTGTAGACTTTGCCAAAAATGAGCCACAAAACGAGAATCGCGATCCGACACGATAGAAAGTGGAACTCCATGCAATCGAACAATCTCTCGAATGTACAGTCGGCTCAAGATCTCTAATGAGTCTGTGGTCTTCATCCCCAAAAAGTGAGCTGACTTGGTGAGTCGATCTACGATAACCCATACGGCGTTATGCCCTCTTGAAGTCCGTGGAAAACCCGACACGAAGTCCATGGTGATATGATCCCACTTCCACTCCGGGATAGGCAGAGACTGTAATAATCCTCCAGGTCGTTGGTGCTCAATCTTCACTTGCTGACATACGGCACACCTTGAAATGAACTTTGTTACATCCTTCTTCATTCCACTCCACCAATATTGTCGTTTCATATCTCTATACATTTTTGTACTCCCCGGATGTATAGAGAACTTCGATCGGTGACACTCTCCCAACACTTCTTCCCTCACTTGGTCGTCGTTTGGCACGCATAATCTTCCCCGAAACTGTAACTCCTCATTCTTTATAGACCAATCCTCAACAATCTCATTCCTCTCCAATTTATCCCGAATTTCTGTCAACTCGGGATCTAACCGTTGCAACTCCACAATCCTTTGTCGGAGGATTGGTTGAGCTACTAGGTTAAACAAACATGGTCGATCCTCCGGTCCATTAACCCATAGATCAAACTCCTCCAACGTATCAATCATTTTCCACCGTTTAGCCGCAAGGACATTGATTTCACCCTGAGACTTCCTACTCAATGCATCCGCTACTACATTAGCCTTCCCCGGATGATAGTTGAGAGTGAAGTCGTAATCTTCTAAGTACTCAATCCACCTTCTCTGCCGGAGATTCAATTCTTTCTGTGTGAACACATACTTGAGGCTTTTATGATCCGAGAACACTTGAAATTTCTCTCCATACAAGTAACACCTCCACAACTTAAGAGCAAAAACCACAGCGGCTAGCTCCAAGTCGTGAGTGGGATAGTTCTGCTCATGAATCTTGAGTTGCCTCGAGCCATAAGCAACCACCTTGCCTCCTTGCATCAACACACATCCCAAGCCTCGTAGTGAAGCATCGGTGTAAACATCGTAACCTTCCCCACTGTTCGGAATAATGAGGATCGGTGCCGTCGTCAACTTTTCCTTCAAGGTGCGAAAAGCTAATTCACACGCTTGAGTCCACACAAATTTCTCCCCCTTCTTGGTAAGGCGAGTCATCGGCATCGCAAGCTTGGAAAAACCTTCCACAAACCTACGATAGTAACCGGCTAACCCCAAGAAACTACGTATTTCTGTCACATTCTTTGGTGGTTCCCATTGCATCACGGCCTCAATCTTCGAGGAATCAACCGCTACCCCTTGCTCGGACACAACATGGCCAAGGAACTTCACTTCCTTCATCCAAAACTCACACTTGCTCATCTTCGCATATAACTTATGTTCTCTCAATGTTTGTAGCACAACCGAGAGATGATGTGCATGTTCTTCTTGTGTCCGGGAATAAATCAATATGTCATCAATAAACACAATGACAAATTGATCTAGATATGGCCGGAATACCCTGTGCATCAAATCCATGAAGGCTGCTGGAGCATTAGTCAATCCGAACGGCATCACCGTATACTCGAAGTGACCATACCGAGTACGAAAAGCAGTCTTAGGAATATCCTCCTCCTTGATACGCAGTTGATGGTACCCGGTGCGGAGATCAATCTTGGAGTAGAACTTAGAACCCCTCAATTGATCAAATAAATCATCAATGCGCGGCAAGGGATACTTGTTCTTCACCGTCACCCGATTCAACCGTCGGTAATCTGTGCATAACCGAAGTGTTTCATCCGTCTTCTTCACAAAGAGGACCGGGGCTCCCCAAGGTGAAGTGCTCAGACGGATGAATCCAATTGCCAGCAAGTGGTCCAATTGCTTCCTTAGCTCCTTCAACTCCAAAGGCGCCATCCGATAAGGAGCAATAGAAATAGGTTCGGTTCCCGGATAAAGATCGATTGCGAACTCAATCTCTCTCTGTGGCGGTAACCCGGGTAATTCATCTGGGAAGACATCCGAAAAATCCGATATAATCAACACCATACCCGAGTGGGATCTATCCCGATCATCTCCCATCAAGCTAGCCAAGAAACTCAAGTGGCTCCCTGCCTTAGCTTTTAAGAATTTACTTCCCGTAGTAGGAAATGGATGGAAAGAATCTCGGTTATTCACAAAACTGAAAATTACTCCTCCCGGCAATTGAAATGTAATCCGCTTGCGGAAACAATCCATTACCGCACGAAAAGTGGATAACAAGTTCATCCCAAAAATCACGTCATACCCCTTCATCTCTAAAGCAATCAAATCCACAATCAATTCGTGCTCCCCAATACGAAGCACACAACCCTTGCAGACTCGGCTAGTACCCAACTGTTCTCCCGTAGGCAAGTCAACAGTCAAAGCATGTTCTAACTTCTCGAAACCCAATCCCAAATTCATAGCATATGCAGTACGTATAAAAGAATGAGTAGCACCAGGATCGAATAAGATTCGGGCCCAAGAATTGTAGAGAAGAATGATACCTTCCACAACGGCATTGGAGGCATCCTCCTCCGGTTGGATTAAGGCAAATACCCTCCCCGGATTGGCATCACCGGGGGCTTGAGCTCTCAATGGTCTCGGTGGTGGAGGGGGCCTATTTGCATTTGATGGCCCGGCTGATTGATTGGTCTTGGGTGGAAGTGACGGGCAGTTGTTTCGGAAGTGCCCTACACCTCCACAAGCAAAGCATTGACGAGGGTCAGTGCTTGGTCTAGTCGGGGCATGCCCCTCTCCTCGGACTGTAAGAGGTCTCTGCCCCACCGCTTGATCGGGGCGACGATATGGTAACGCCCTCGGTGCTCCACTGCTACTGGCACCTGTACGGATCGGGCCTCCTCTAGCATAGCTCTGTCTCCTCTGAGAGTCATCAATGTCTCTCTCCACCAATGCCGCTCTGTCAACCAAATCTCTGTAGTCCCGGATTCTGAGTGCCACAAGCTTCTCTCTGATGGTCGGTCTCAAACCCTGCTCGAAGCGCTTGGCCCTCCTATCCTCGGTGGATATGAACTCTGAAGCATAACGGGATAGCTCATCGAACCTCCTCTCATACTCAGCCACGGTCATACTGCCCTGCCGCAAGGCTAGAAAGTCTGCACTCATCTTATCTCTGACAGACTCTGGAAAATACTTGTCGTTGAAGCTTTGCTCAAACTCCTCCCAAGTGAGCGTATTAGTGTCCCTCCTTTTCTTCACTGACTCCCACCAGTAATCGGCCTCCCCTTCCAACAAATAGGTAGCCAAGCCAACCCGAAGGTCCCCGGCGATCCCCATACCATCACAAATTTTTTTCACCCGGCGGATCCATCTATCCGCATCTAAGGGATTGGAGCTCCCTTGGAAGGTGGGTGGGTGTTGCCGTAGAAATTCTCGAAGAGCCACCATCCTTCGGTTCTCATCGCCGTTGCCCGGTACTTGGACTAAAGGACGAACTCCACCGTTGTGGTGGTTGTTCCCACCTGGTTGTTGCACTAGGGTGGTGAGTTCCCTTAAACATTGGTAAATACCCTGTATGGCGTCGAGAGGTGGTGGAGGTGGTGGATTTGCTTGACCACCACGCCCACGACCACGCCCACGTCCACGTCCACGTACCCGTTCACCGTCCATCCTGCATATCAATTCACAATTTAGTTTCATTGATGTACAAGACATCCTAAATATCACTTTAATCTACAGCATAAGGTTCATATAAAATTAGACCAACAATTTCCTTCAACTTAATCCTACTTCCCGAGTGGTAATCCATAACCTACAGCTCCCATGTAAGACCTAAAGCCTAGGCTCTGATACCAAATCTGTAACGCCCCAAAAACCCCTTGGGTGACATTACATTCTAAAAACCATTCACCGCATGAGAGCATTAAGTAAATCCATCACGACGAAAGTTTCATTCATCCACCATTCATATTTTAACAAAATTTGGGCAGAGTCTCCTCTGTTCGGGGAGCTCTACCCAAAACACAACCTGTGCAATTCTACTGTAATGACCACACCGGGTCCATTTAACTACCATAAAATCAATCCATCCAATTTACATGTTATCCCAAAAGAATAGGCCAAGTTATGGCCTTTACATTCCCACAAAAGTACTATAATACACAGCGGAATTTATAAAATAAAAACTAGGCTATACAATTCTCCCAAAAGATTATCCAAGTCTATAACAAAAAAAAGGGGGGTCGCTCTAAGCATCCACCTCGGGATCCACGCTCCCTTCTATCGGAGTCTCCAAATGTGTCGGCCCCTCGACTCCCAGCTCCTCGTCAAAGGCAAAATCTGAAAGGTGGGGAAGTAGGGGGGTGAGCACAAGGCTCTGTAGGAGGATCCTTCCAAACCCATTCAAGGTTTTGAAATCAAGTAAAACAGGTAGGTCACGTTTCGCACATACATATAAATGAATTTTGAAGTAAAGTAAGGACATTTTAAAGGAGATCTCAAGTTTGTACAATAATAAGGACTTGAACGAGAATAAAACCACGTTTAATTGACAAACAATTTCCAACATAATCCACTCCACATACACCATTTCCACAAGGTATCGCGGCATCCCATACTACCCGAAACTCTTGGAGAAATAATATTTGGTACAATGAACAAAAATTTCTATTTGGTACCACTCAAGTAGGTTGTCGCTTCTCATGAATCTACCCGACGATTCTACCTCGTTCACCCATTTCCACTAACAATCACAGACCAATTTAGGAAGGGCGTGTACCGTCTCATACGGCCTTGACGAGATCCTCCCAAGGTGTCTAGTATACTAACCCTTTTCCCCGGTATCCGTGAACAATAGTGGTCACTGTCACCACAGTGATCCACTATGAGCATTAGGCAGCCATCTCACCCCCCATTGGGATAGACTAACCTCTAACGCTCTACGACAGTTTTCGAAGGTAATCCAAGTCCCTCACAACACCATACACAAGAGTGACATACCAACAATATACTCAACCTCATATACAAGCAAATTCCTTGATGTTTCCCCAAATTTTCACAAGCAAGATACATAATAGAAAAATTTAAGAAAATATACCCATTTCGCAAATCATGTAACAAGAGACAAGTTTAAAGGAAATAAGCATGAGATCATCAATACAATCATTTTACTACCCAACACAAAGTTCTAGAATTTTCGAAATCAAGATGATGTGAAGATATAGAGAAAAATCCATATTTCCCCCAAAAACTAGAGTTTGATGGATTTGCAACCATCATTTTGTTCAAATCATGAGAATGTTTGTAAACATACCAAGGAACAAGGAACCCATAACAAATACAAACTATTAAGAGCCAAATTCTACATGTATAATAACCCTAACATCAATGGACAAGGATGGAAGAAAACCCTACCTCAATGTTCTTAAAAACCTAGGTTTAGTGTGAAGAAGATGAAGATTTGATCTTCTTTGAAGTATAGATCTCCTCTTGATCTTGTGTTTTATCCTTCTCTCTTCCTCTAGAGTCCTAAGAGAAGTGGGTTGAGAGTGGAATGAGAGAAATGAGAGTAAAGGCTAAAATCTGTGTTTTTAAACACAGAAATCCCGATTTTTTTTTCCTTTACTGTTCATGGGCTGCTTCAACTTTACTGTTTATAGGCTGCTTCGATATTACTTCGTTTTCGGGGCATAACTCTCTTATCCGAGCTCCGATTGACATGATTCAAGATGTTATGGGAAGCTAAGAAAGAACTCTACAACTTTCATGTTTTGAGTTTTAAGAGATATTGACTGAATCAAGGTCTAAATTGGGCTTGAAGTTGCAGTCAGTGCACAGTTCATGTGCACTGTTCACTATTTCATCCCTTTTTGTATTTCCAATCTGCCAAATTCAAACACACATCGCTACACCTATCCCCATTTTTACAACAATTATTTAATATATATCTATATGCATATATATAAAATAAAATGCGGAGTGTTACAGATTCAAGTGGAAAGATCAAATCTTCTACCTTTCTTTCCAAACTACAAAACCAAGGTAGGGGTTCCTTCCATTCTTGACCATTGAGTCTAGGGCTTATATGTATACATTTTTTGATTCTAAAGTTTACATATATGCATTAGAAACCTTGATTCTTGATATTCTTCCAAAAAGTACCATGTTTTAAACAATGTTAGAGATAGATAACCACGAAATCTCTTTTCTTGGTATAAAACCCTAGCTTTCAAAATAAATGGATTTTCCTCTTGATTTTTCCTATGTTCTTGATTTAAAAACTCTAGTTCTTTATATTGAACAATAGAATGGTATTGTTGAGGATCTCTTGCTTATTTTCTTTAATTTTTTTATTGTAATACTACATAAAAATTTGGGGATTTTGGAATTGGATTGTTATGTGAGAAATTTGTTGGGGATTGTATCTCTTGAGGATGTTGGAATGACCATGGGTGGCCGTTGATCGGGTATCATAGAGTGGGTGGATGCGTTTCTTACTCCATACGAGTTTGAATTTTTTCGACCACTCGTTGTGGGGTTGGTGCCTTATGAGGACAAAGCCACTATTTGCTCACGAGTACCATGGTGAAGGGTTAGTATATTACTCCTGGGTTGAATTCATCAATGTCATTGTGTTGGTATACGCCTTTCCTAAAAGTTGGAGATCCTTGCAAGGATTGGGTGTGTGAGTATGGGCCAGGATATTCTCAATGTGTCGATTCATTCGATGTCATACATCATGCCTAAGATACAAGTACAAATTCATAGATACAAATTGTGGTTGATTTACATTATAGGTAATGTTACAAACGGTGGATTGTGGTTCAATGTTAAAATGGTTTATTTCTTGAAAATTGGTTTATCTCTTCATTTAATTATTGTTATTGCATAAATTGGAGATCTATTTAAATGTCCCTATTTTATTTCAAATGTTATATATGATATTTGCGAAATGAGACCGGCTATTTTTATATGTTTCTAAACCTTGTTAAAGTTTGGAGGGATGCTGCTACAGAGCTTAGTGCTCACCCCCTACAATATTATTCATTCTCAGATGTCGATTTAGATGAAGAGCTTGGAGTTGACGAGCAGGTGGCTTGGGAAGCACAATTGGAGGAAGCGTGGATCCCAAGGGGGACGTATAGAGTTGATCTCTCCATGTTTTATTTTAGGAGATATATTTGGTACACTAGTAGATGTATTTTGTTTATTCTGCTGCAAGATTAAGCTAGATTCTTTTGAGATGTAATTGTCATAGGTTGATATATTATTTTGGGATGTAGATGCCATAGTTTTGCATATTCTTTTGGATCACGTTGTAGATATTATGAATGTTGAATGAAACTATCTTAATTATGGACATTATTAGTTGTTCTCGTGTTGTGAATGATTTTTAGACTGTAATGTCATCTAAGGTGGGTTTTGGGGCATTATAAATTTTGGTATTAGAGCCTAGGCTTTAGGTCTTACATGGGAGCTATAGGTTATGGATTACCACTAGTGGGGTAGGATTAGGTTGAATAAGATTGTTGATATAAATTTTACACATATCTTATGCTTTAGATTAAAGTGATAGTTAGGATGTTTTGTACATCAAGGAAATTAAATTGTAAATTGATGTGCAAGATGGATGGTGGACATGGGCATGGATGGAGCTGTGGTTGTGGAGGTCAAGCAAATCCATCACCACCACAACCTCCCGATGCTATGAACGTCATATACCAATGCCTACGAGAGCTAACCATTCTGGTACAACACCAGAATGGAAATAACAACCACAATGGTGGGTGCATCAATTAGCTCATGTACCGAGAAACGGGCACAAAAATCAAAGGATGGTGGTTCTTTAGGAATTTTTACTACAACACCCACCTACTTTCCAAGGAAGCTCTACGACAGGGTAGTATGACGATGACTGTGTATGAGAGGAAGTTTGATGAGCTATCCCACTATGCCACAGAGTTCATATCTACCAAGGCCAGGAGGGCCAAATGCTTTGAGTAGGGCTTGAGGCCTGCCATTAGGGAGAAGCTAGTGGCTCTCAAGATCCGGGACTATGGGGATCCAGTTGACAAAGCTGCACTGGTGGAGAGAGACACGGAGGACAACTAGCGACGACAGAACCACGCGAGGGAAGGTCCGATCCAAGTAGGTGCTAGCAGCAGTGGAGGGCAAAGAGCGGCACCTTATCGTCGCCCAGACCAGGCAGTTGGATAGAGACTTCAGATAGCCCAAGGATCTGGAGGTGCACTAGAGAGAGCTGCACTGACCCACGTCAATGTTTCGCATGTGGAGCTTTCGGGCACTTTAAAAATAAATACCCATTATTTCCATCAAAGACCAACCAAGCAACAGGACCAGTGAATGCCAATAAGCCACCACTACAGAAGCCACTACAACAAAGACCGTTAGGAGCTCTAGCCCCAAGTGGTGCCAATCAAGGAAGGGTTTTTGCTTTGACCCAACCGGAGTAAGATGTTTCAAATGCAGTTGTAGAAGGTATTGTTCTTCTCTACAATTCTTGGGCCCGAATTTTATTTGATCCTGGTGCTACTCATTCTTTCATACGCACCACATATGCTCTTAACTTGGGATAGGACTTTGAGAAGCTAGAATATGCCCTAAGTGTTGACATGCCTACGGGGTAACGGTTGGAGACTAGAATGGTGTGTAAAGGTTGTGTGCTTCGAATTGGGGAGCAAGAGTTAATTACAGATTTGGTTGCATTAGACATGAAAGGGTATGACATCATATTTGGGATGAACTTGTTATATACTTTTCGTGCCGTAATGGATTATTTTCGCAAACGGATTTTATTTCACTTACCGGGAGGAGAAGTTTTTAGTTTCATAAATGATCAAAATTCTTCCAATCCTTTTCCTACTATGGGTAGTAGATTCTTGAAAGCTAAGATAGGAAACAACTTGAGTTTCTTTGCTAGCTTAATGGGAGATGATCAGGATAAATCCCCATCTGGCGTGGTGTTGATAGTATCGGATTTTCTGAATGTCTTCCAAGATTAATTACCCGGGTTACTCCCACAGAGAGAGATTGAGTTTAAGATTGATCTCTATCTGGGAACCGAACTCATATCCATTGCTTCTTATCGGATGGAACCTTTGGAGTTAAAGGAGCTAAGGAAGCAGTTGGACCATCTTTTGTTCATTGGGTTTATCCGTTTGAGCACTTCACCTTGGGGAGCCTCTGTCCTCTTTGTGAATAAGAATGACAAAACACTTCAGTTATGCACGGACTACTGAAGATTGAACCGAGTGACAGTGAAGAATAAATATCCATTGCCACGAATTGATGATTTATTTGATCAGCTGAGGGGTTCTAAGTATTACTCCAAGATTGATCTTCGCATAGGGTACCATTAATTGCGGATTAGGGAGGAGGATATTCCTAAGACAGCATTCCATACCCGGTATGGTCATTTTGAATATACGATAATGCCGTTCAGATTGACTAATGCTCCAGTAGCCTTCATGGATTTGATGCACAGGATATTTCATCCATATCTAGATCAATTTTTTATTGTGTTTATTGATGAAATATTAATCTATTCACGGACACAAGGGGAACATGAACGTCATCTCTCGATTGTGCTTCAAACCTTGAGAGAACATAAGTTATATGCTAAGATGAGTAAATGCGAGTTTTGGATGAAGGAAGTGAAATTCCTTGGCCATGTTGTGTCAGAACAAGGTGTAGCTGTTGACCCCGCAAAGATTGAAGCTGTGATGAAATGGGAACCACTGAGGAATGCGATCGAAGTACGTAGTTTCCTGGGATTAGTAGGCTACTACCGGAGGTTTTTGGAAGGGTTCTCAAAGCTAGCGATGCCAATGACATGCCTTACAAAGAAGGGAGAAAAATTCTTGTGGACTCAAGTGTGTGAGTTGGTCTTTCGCACCTTGAAGGAGAAGTTGACAACAGCTCCTGCCCTTATTATTCCGAGCAATGGGAAGGGATATGATGTGTATACCGATACTTCATTACGAGGCTTGGAATGTGTGCTCATGCAGGGAGGTAAGGTAGTTACTTATGGCTTGAGACAACTAAAGATCCATAAGCAGAATTATCCCACTCATGACTTGGAGCTTGCTGCTGTGGTTTTTGCTCTTAAGTTGTGGAGGTGTTACTTGTATGGAGAAAAGTTTCAAGTGTTTTCTGATCATAAGAGCCTCAAGTATATCTTCACACAAAAATACTTGAATCTTCGGCAAAGAAGGTGGATTAAGTATCTAGAAGACTACGATTTCACACTCAACTACCATCTGGGGAAGGCTAGTGTAGTAGCAGATGCACTTAGCAGAAAGTCTTGGGGTGAAATCAATGTTCTTGTTGTTCATAGGTGAAAGATGACTGATACTTTGGAGGAGTTTGTCCTATTGGTGGATAAACAAGAGGATAGACCATGCTTGTTTAATCTTGTAGCTCAACCAATTCTTCGACAAAGGATTGTGGAGTTACAATGATTAGATACCGAGTTGGAAGCTATCCGGGGTAGATTGGAAAGGAATGAGATTATTGAGAATTGGTCTATGCATAATGATGAGCTACAGTTTCTTGGAAGATTATGTGATCTAAACAATGATCAAGTAAGGGAAGAAGTATTGGGTGAGTGTCATCGTTCCAAATTTTCCATACATCTAGGTAGTACCAAGATGTATAGGGACATGAAGTGTCAATATTGGTAAAAATGGATGAAACAAGATGTGGCTAAGTACATTTTAAAGTGCGTGGTGTGGTAACAGGTGAAGATTGAAAATTAAAAGTCTGGAGGATTATTACAGTCCTTGCCTATTCCAGAGTGAAAGTGGAATCACATCACCATGAATTTCGTGTCGGGTTTTCCACGGACTTCACGCGGTCATAATGATATATAAGTCATTGTAGATAGACTTACCAAGTTGGCTCATTTCTTGAGTATGAAGACCACTGACACTTTAGAGACCTTAAGCAAGCTTTATATCTATGAAATTGTTAGATTACATGGAGTTTCATTCTCTATTGTTTCGGATCGTGATTCTCGTTTTGTGGCACAATTTTGGCAAAGTCTACAACTAGCTATGGGGACAGAGTTACACTTTAGCACCGCCTTTCATCCCCAAACTGATGGTCAATTAGGGGGTAATACAGATTTTGGAGGATATGTTACAAGCTTGTGTGTTGGACTTCAAGGGATTGGAGTGATCATTTGCTGTTGGTGAAATTTGCATATAACAATAGCTATCAGGCAAGTATTGGAATGGCTCCCTATGAAGCGTTGTATGGAAGACTATGTAGGTCCCCGATTTGTTGGTTGGAAGCTGGAAAGAGTAGCTTATTTGGACCGAAAATTATTCTAGAGACTACAGAGAAAATTTAACTCATCCGGAAGAGATTACGCACAACCCAAATTAGACAGAAAAGCTATGCGGATAGAAGACGAAGACCATTGGAATTCAAAGACGGGGACTATGTGTCGCTCAAGGTGTCACCCAAGAAGGGAGTGATTAGATTTGGCAAGAAAGGAAAATTAGCTCCAAGGTATATCGAACCATTCGAAGTGATCAAAGCGGTGGGCAAAATGGCATATCCACTTTGGTTACCAGCTCAGTTGTTAGGAGTACATGACCTATTCCATGTTTCAATGTTAGGGAAGTGTCAATCAGATACAACGCATGTCGTAGATTTGGAGTATATAGAAGTTCAAGATGGAGCAACCTATGAAGAACAACTGGTGAAGATTCTCGATACTAAGGAGAAAGTGCTTCGCAATAAAGTCATACAACTGGTGAAAGTCTTGTGGCAACACCATGGAGTGGAGGAAGCTACTTAGGAACTAGTGTTGGAGATGCGAGAGAAGTACTCTCATCTGTTCTCTAATTAAAGTAAGTTTCGAGGACGAAACTTTCTTTAAGAGGGGGTGGATTTTAAACCCCCACATGTTTATAGTAATATAATGATAAAATTGTTTAGTAATTTAATATATGTGATGGCATAGGAATGAACCACATAGGATATAACCGTAGAAAATGTTAATAGTGTAAAAACCGGGTAAGTATATGAAATTGTTTGTAATAGGACTTGTACAAACTATGTTTGACGTCCAAAAGCATGTTGTATAAGTTTGGGTTGGTTTTGGATGGGTTGTGAATGGATTGGAAATGAAAAACAGAGGAAATAGGCAAAATCAGGAAAAAAAAGTACCGATACAGCATACCGGTACACTCAGTAGAACCCAGAAATTTTAAGTTGCGATCTGTCGTCCGCTTTTCGCCCTATAAATACTTAAAGACACCTCCTTTAGCCCCATTTCAACATTTCTAACCCCAAGAAACCTTAGAGAGGAAGAAAGAAGAGAAAACACAAGAGATTTAAGTATTGATTCAAGTGGGAAAGATCAAATCTTCTACCTTTCTTTCTAAACTACAAAAACAAGGTTGGGGTTTCTTCCTTTCTTGACCATTGAGGCTAGGGCTTATATGTATACATGTTTTCATTCTAAAGCTTATATATATGCATTGAAAATCTTGATTCTTGATATTCTTTTAAAAATTACCATGTTATAAACAAAGTTAGGATTAGATAACCATGAAATCTCTTTTCTTGGTATAAAACCCTAGTTTTCAAAAGAAATGAGTTTTCCTCTTGATTCTTCCTTTGTTCTTGATTTAAAAACTCTATTTCTTTATATTGAACAATAGAATGGTATTGTTGAGGATCTCTTGCTTATATTCTTCAATTGTTTTATTGTAATACTACATGAAAATTTGGGGATTTTGGAATTGGATTGTTATGTGAGAAATTTGTTGGGGATTGTATCTCTTGAGGATGTTGGAATGACCATGGGTGGCCGTTGACCAGGTATCGTAGAGTGGGTAGATGCGTTTCTTACTCTGTGCGGGCTTGAATTTTTCCTTCCACTCATAGTGGGGTTGGTGCCTTATGTGGACCAAGCCATTATTCGCTCACGAGTACCGTGGATGAGGGTTAGTATACTACTCTTGGGTTGGATTCGTCACTGCCATTGTGTTAGTATACACCATTTCAAAAAGTTAGAGATCCTTGCGAGGATTGGGTGTGTGAGTGTGGGCCAGGATATTCTCAATATGTCGATTCATTTGATGTCATACATCATGCCTGAGATACAAGTACAAATTCATAGATACAAACTGTGGTTGATTTACATTATAGGTAATGTTACAAACGGTGGATTGTGGTTCAATGTTAAAATGGTTTATTTCTTGAAAATTGGTTTATCTCTTCATTTAATTATTGTTATTGCGTAAACTGGAGATCTATTAAAAATGTCTCTATTTTATTTCAAATGTTATATATGGTATTTGCGAAATGAGATCGACTGTTTTTATATGTTTCTAAAGCTTGTTCAAGTTTGGAGGGATGTTGCTACAGAGCTTAGTGCTCACCCCCTACAATATTATTCATTCTAAGATGTCGGTTTAAATGAAGAGCTCGGAGTTGACGAGCAGGTGGCTTGGGAAGCACAATTAGAGGAAAGCGTGGATCCCGAGGGGGACGTATAGAGTTGATCTCTCCATGTTTTAGATTAGGGGATATATTTGGTACACTAATAGATGTATTTTGTTTATTTCACTGCAAGATTAAGCTGGATTCTTTTGAGGTGTAATTGTCATAGGTTGATATATTATTTTGGGATGTAGATGTCATAGTTTCGGCATATTCTTTTGGATAACATTGTAGATATTATGAATGTTCAATGAAATTATCTTAATTATGGACATTATTAGTTGCTCTTGTGTTGTGAATGGTTTTTAGATTGTAATGTCATCCAAGTTGGTTTTGGGGTGTTACAAACCAAGCGGTCGAAGGAGCAACTTGGGAAGCCAAGGAAGTCATGCAAACCAAATATGCTCACTTGTTCCAGATTAGTAAGTTAAATTTCGAGGACGAAATTCCTAAGGGGGGAGAAATTGTTAGCCAAGAACATGCATGACAAACATATAATATTTGTGATAAGTATATTCATAAGTGATATGCTTGTGTGTGACTGATAACCATTATTTAATTAGGAATAGTGACATGAGACTTGAACCCGTACAATGGATATTTTATTATTTAGAGAGAGCTTATGAATAATATATGACGATTAATGGGATTTAATGACTATACGGGAATTGTTTTGTTTAAGTGTGAAAAATTAAGTAAGTATGTTTACATATGATATGATTTTATTATTTTATGTATATTAGTGCATGTGAAATTAAATGAGTGGCAAGCATATCATATCCACTTAATGTTTACAAAAATATGTGTTAGGATATGTAAGAAGTGGATTAAAGGCTAGCAATATAAATTTAATGGGTTATAAATACTTTGGTAATATATATATATATATATATACATACATACATACAAGGGATAAAGTGAATATGTGTGTGTGTGTGTGATGATGGAATTCTCCACTAAGGGAGACATGTATTAAATGTATCTACATGCATAATGATGGAAGTTCCACTAAGAGGAACTGAATTGATGGGATTAAGAGGGAGGGGAGATTGGTGGCTAGTGCATGAGGTAGAAGACTAGGATACTTGACAAAAAAACAGGGAAGAGTCTTCTCATGTGAATCTTGGCTTAAAACAAAACAAAGGAAAGAAGAAAGAAAAAGAGAAGAGAACAAACAAAAATAAACAAGACTTTTCACTCACACTTGGAAAATTTTGGTTAAGGCAAGAAGGGAAAAAGAGAAGCTTGAAAGTGGAGCTTAATGGTGGCTTAAAGGTAGAAGATTGGTGATGTTGCTTAGTAGTGTAGGAAGTGGGTATAAGAGGTAAGCCATGTAACCTATCTTCTCTCATTTTAAATGTATATATAAGAATTCTTAGCATAAATATTTTGAGTATTTCATGCAATCTAAGAATGGTTTATTGCATGTGGGTTTAATGTAAAGGTTGTTATGGAAGTGTGGTATCATGTGTATTGCTTGGAAAATTAATATAATGTTTAGGTGGGCGTGTGAGCACAAGATGTTGTTGCATGGGAAAAAAAATAGGAAGAAAAGAATTATTATATGTAGGTTGAATTTTGATCTAGAGATATAATAGTCTTGTGAAACCCAGAAAAATTTAAACTTTTTCCTAGAAATGGTAGAATGGTAATTTGTCATCCTAATGCGTATTTAAAATACTCATGTTCTAGACCTCGGATGATGAAACAAAGTTCGCCGTTGGATTCGTATCGCAAAATCTAGTCACCCTGTCAAATTTCGTTGAAGTCCAAAATTGTCGAATTTTTGCACGTCGTTCGAGGCGACTGCGAGGCGAATGACATTTTAAAGGTCCCAAAAATGAATTTTTTAAGAAATTAAGTTAAATTTCCAATGAAATTAATTTGAACTAAATCCGAGGTATAACGAATCGTTTTGAGACGAAAAACGGACCCGAAAGTCAAAAATATGCGGTGCAATATGGACCACACATTCAGGACTATAAATATCTACTTAACTTAGATATTTTGGGAAAAATATCTCTCATTCTTGACCCTTGGCTGGCCATAGAAAGAAGAGAGTGAAAAGAGAGAAAAACAAGAAGTTCTTCAAGCTTCAATTCAAGATTCCCGGAGTTCCGTCGGTCGGAATTCGTCGAGCCAATAATCAAAGTTCATCTTCTCGACGAGGGCTACGTGTACGTACCAAGAAAAGTGGATTTTACCAAAGGTCCAAAGAAAATACTTTGGAGGAATCAAAGGTTCTTGGGCTTGTTTTGGTGTTTTTAGAAGTTCTACTACTTCCTACACGCTACAAGAGGTCCCTCTTACCTTGGTTTTATTTTTACCTTAAGTGGGCTTTTAGTGGCTGAAAATGGTTTATATGTGGGCTGTCCAAGGGCTGTCCAAATGGACTGTTTAGGACTGTTTTAATGGCTGAAATTGGGTTGTATGTGGGCTGTCCAAATGGACTGTTAAGGGGCTGAATTTTGGACTGTTAAGGGGCTGAATTACGGACTGTTTTTAGGCCATGTTATGGGCTGTTTTGGTGCTGAAATTGGGGTTGTTTTGTGCACTAATTAGGGGCTGTTTTGGGGCTGTATACAGACTATTTTTGGGGCTATTTTAGGGCCTACTTTGGGGCTATTTTAGGGCCTACTTTGGGGCGATTTAGTGGCTAAATGTTGGGCCACTATGGGCTGATTTTCTTGTGGGCTGTTATGTGCTATATTTTGCCTTTTAAATTAAGTGTGTTTTTGACATAGATTATGTAATAACATGCTTGTCAATTGTGTTGAATATAAATGTTGACACATGCTAGTTGATGTTTTGACATTGTGATGAAATTATGGAGATTATTTGCATATGATATAAATCACCATGGTAGACATTGATATGTAGAAATTGTTCCTTTGGCATGCATTGCAATATGAACATGGAATTGACATCACATTAATGGGCATGAGTCATGAGTGTGGGTGTGTGTATGCATGGTTAATCAAACACCATTCTTGGTGATTGATGGGTGGACTCGGGAAAGTTGGGTTGAAAATTCGAATGAGTCACATGGTTGCATGAAAGAAAAAAAACTTGTGATGGGTATAGCAAGAAGGGGTAGATTCCCCCCTCGGGTGCAAGACCCGGCGACTTGGTTATACACTCCCCTGTGGAGAAATTCCGGAAAAGTGTAGTATGGTGTACGGAACCGGCGGTATAAAATCCAAAGTTCGTTGCCCAACAAGACACAAGATTTTGATTTACAAAGTACTCATACAATGAGTAACACCCATCAATGATTTGGTTTTATAATAAAACAACTTTTGTTTTAAATGATCATTTGGTGGGTTTTTTTCGTCAATTGACGGATTCAGTATACCTTGGCATTGCATTGTGTCGTGGGAGTCGATGATGACTTGGGTTTTAAGTGCATGAGTGAATATCATCTCATTTTATGGCATGACATAATTACATTCCACATTTAATGCATATTCTTGTATGGAATGATTGTTAAATGTTGTTTGTTGCTTATACACACCACATATGCATCTAAGGTGGGGAGTACCCTCTATAGAGCTTATTCTACTGGGCGTTGGCTCACCCTATATAGGAAAACATTTCAGGTGGGAGAGATATATCGGTGGATGGCTCAAATTTGGACCCTCATGTTTGAAGAAAGCCGAATGTGGCTTTATTTTGTGTTAATGTAAAACATTTGTGAAAATAATGTTTTGGGCATGTAATCTTTTGCAAATAATTGTAATAAAACTTATATAGACTATTGTTAAACTAACCTTGCATGTGTTGATATAAATATGGATAATTGGACCCAGTATGCCAATGTTTACTTATAATTGGACCTAGTGTGGTCATTGTTGAATATTGGACCTCGGATGGGTCTTGTTATTATATGATTGCACAGGTTGAGTTTTGGGTAGAGCTTCCCGTACAAAGGAGACTCTGCCCGAATTTCGTAAAAATTACGGTTCTCGGTAAATGGGGCATAATGGCGTGATATCGAATTAGTCAGTATCCATGGGTATTCCGCGGGTTGATGGGTAATCAACGGACCCCCAGATTTTGGGATGTCACAAGTCTAGTGGATAATTTAAAAATATTATGAAATGTTCTTGAAATTGAAAGAATCCAAGGATGAGTAATTACAATAAAACATGTAAAATTTTATGATGTAGAAAATTATGCAAATTCAAGTATACTTTTGTTATGTTTGAAATTTTATGAGAAAGGTTTAATTTAGTGTAATTGGTTCAAATAAATATTGATTTAACGGATTTGAGAAGACTAGTTGAATCAATTCGAGTAGATAATTTTACTCATTGTAAATGGATTATTTAATTTAACTCGAATTGATTATTAAACTATTAGCTTAATCGATTCGATTAGATAATTTTACTCAATATAAATGGATTATTTAATTTGACTCAAATTGATTATTAAACTACTAGCTTAATCGATTCGAATAGATAATTTTATTCAATTTAATTGGATTATTAATTCGAATCGAATTGAGTATTAAAGTTCGATTTGCGTAAACTATTATGGATTTAAGCATTATTACATATTAATGGTCGAGTGGGATTATGGATATTGGGCATGTCAAGTCCAGAGGTGAAAACCTCACAGAATGCCGCACTCAAAGCTCAGACCGAGGGGTCATCTACAAGGCAGAATCTCACGTAAGGTAGGTGTGCTATCCATATTCTTTTTATTGATACATATTTAAGTTTTGTTTAAATGGTTGTTTTATGGTCTCTTTTGAGATTTAATAACTAAGTGGTGTAATATTTGGGTGACAAAGATGGTTTAAGTGACGGAGTAAGCCTTTATGGCTTGGGTTGATTGTGTGATGAAATCTGTGCATGTGTTTCGGGTTAGCCGTTGTGAGCTGAATTTATTTGTGAGCATGATGCATTCCTATGATGAGATAATAATATGGGTGTGAGCCATTGAAATGGGGAGAACTGCGATGAGAGCATGGGTCATAAAATCAATTGGGAATATTATAAATATACGAGTTGTCCATACGATAAAAGTGTCATATGAATCATCTTTGTATGGAAAATTTAAGTTTGTGTATCATCTACGTGATGGGAAATATGAATTGACTATGAAATGTCTACATGACAAGAATTATTAAGTAGTTGTGTGTCATCTATGTGATGAAAAATATTAAGTTTGTGTGTTATCTACGTGATGGGAAAATAGTAAGTATATGAATCGTCTTCGTAATGGGAAATATTAAGTGACTTTGTGACATCTACGTGACGGGAAATACTAAATTTATATGTCATCTAAGTGAAGGGAAATATTATGTTTGAGTGTTTTCTCGTGATGGAAACTATTAAGTGATTGTGTAATGTCTACATGACGAGAAATATTAAGTTTGTGTGTCATCTACGTGACGGGAAAATATTAAGCATGAGTCGCCTTCGTGATAGGAAATATTAAATGATTGTGTGATGTCTACATGACGGGAAGTATTAAGTATGTGTGTCATCTTCGTGATGGGAAATATTAAGTGATTGTGTAATGTCTATGTGATGGGAATTACCAAGTAGTTATGTGCCATCTATGTCACAGGAAATATTAAGTAATTGTGAGTCACCTATAAGACAAGAATTAATTGCTTGATACGAGTCATCTATGTGACCGAAATTAGCCTTGTGATTCAAGTTGATTAACAACAGTGTCTTCATGATGAAATTAAATTACATATTTAAGTCATCTAATTGACAAGAATGAGAAGTATCTATTCGACTTGATTCGTCTAAGTGATGAGAATTATTTATGTGGTAAATGCCATCTACGTAATGAGAATTAATCATGTAGGTTGAATTTCCTATGTGACTGGGGGTATGCGTGAGGGTATTCATTGTGTGGCATAATTTCATTATGTGAAAGTAACTATTTTAGCGGTAAAGTGATTTATACAAGTTATGTCTATATGATGTATCCGAACAACATCTAAGTGGTGAAGTGTAATTTGAATGTTGGTAATTGCAACATGGTTAACGTTGTTCGTAAATAAATAATTTTTTTTTTATCTCTTGTTGTGCGCATGATTATTAATCACATCCTTGCTCTCAATAATGGTCATAATGACTTTTCTGGAAAAACCCTAAAGACACGAGCTGTCCATTGCCAGGTTTAGAGGGTCGATTGAGATGAAATTGTGGGGGTTTTTTTTATTCCTTTAAACAAAATTTGTATCATAGTCTGTGAAATAGTAGGACTCATGCTGAACATTTTTATCTACGGTTTTTGGTGAATTTTTATGTATATGAAGGTGGCAGAGATATGCAGTTGTTGTTGGTTTCTCCCCATCATTTGTGACAAATATTGTACCCCAAGTTGGGGTGTTACATTTATGGTAAACCATGTCACTTGCCTATGGAATTGGAACATCGCGCATACTAGGTGATCAAAATTGTGAATTTTAATATTGAAAAAGTAAGAGCATTGCCAAGTCCAGAATGAAAATTTTTCACGATAAGAATATTGTGCGGAATTTATACCCACTCAACAAATTTTGCTATATAATTCAAGACTCTGCTTATTTCCTAGAAAGTTAAGGTCAAGATGGACAAGCCCCTACATTGTCAAACAAGTTTTTGAACATGGGGCAATTAAAATTGAGAATCCATTGACTGGTAGTGCTTTTAAAGTAAATGGTCTAAGGCTTAAGCCATATCATGATGGTTTTGTTCAAAATGTGGAGTCCATTTAGTTAATGGAACCAAAACATGTATCTTGAAAAAACAAATTATAAAAGTTTGGTTGTAAATAGTAGAACTAATAGTTTCTTTTTTGTTTTATAGATTAGGGTTTTGTATTATGGATTTATTTCTAATAACATTCATATCATGAGAGAACTAATATAATCTCTTAAGAAACAAGACTGCATTTGTCATCCATGAATATTTACAACATTATCCAAAAGAATAAGCCCAAGTCATGGCTATTACATCTCAAAAATTAATTAAAGAAGCGCAGCGGAATAAACAAAAGAAGCTAGACTACACAATGTTCCAAAAGAATGTCCTAGTCTAATACAAAAGGAAAAGAGGTCACTCTATGCGTGCACCTCGAGATCCACACTCTCATCTAGTGGAGTCTCCCAAGTGGCGGGCTCCTCGACTCTTATGTCCTCCTCCTCAAGCGGGTAATATGAAAAATGTTAGTGATAAGGGTGAACACAAAACTTTGTAGAAAAATTCTCTCAAACCCATACAAGGTTTAGAAAAGCATTTAAAATGATCGGTCTCAATTTTAACATAACATAGATAAATAATTTGAAATAAAGCAGTGACATTTAAAAAGGATCTCAAGTTTATTTAAAAACATTACTTAAATGAATAAACGAGCACCACATACAAATAATAACCATTAATTGTCATAACCAATTCCCAACAATTCTTTCGGTAGGTGGCATACTTTGTGGTAACCTTCACCCCCTTTAGGTCACCTTTGATTCTCAAACATCCTTACCGGGAACCTCTTGAAAATGGATGAGCATCCTTACATGGAACCTCTCACCAATCACTACATTATTCCCCAAGCATCCTTACTGGGAACCTCTAGGGAAGGGGTGAGCATCTTTACAAGGAACCTCTCACTCATATGTATCACAAACAACCCAACTAAGTATACACTTCCAACATTCATCTCAATTTACAAGTATCTATCCAAAATCCCCAAAATATATCATGTAGCAATTGCACAACCAACTAAGAAAATAAATGAGATCACAATAACATCATTTTTCTACCCAACACAAAGCACTAAGGTTTCAAAATCCATAATAAAGAAAGCATTTAGGAAGGAAATACATCCCTCTCCAAAAATTAGGGTTTTAAAACTAGAAAAGAGATTCATGGGTATTAAACTCTACTTTGTTCAAAACATGTAATCCGTGAAAAAAGCCTAAGAGAGGATGATTCCATAGCACATATATACCA
The DNA here is from genome assembly GCA_963454935.2 of Ilex paraguariensis. Taxonomy (NCBI): domain Eukaryota; kingdom Viridiplantae; phylum Streptophyta; class Magnoliopsida; order Aquifoliales; family Aquifoliaceae; genus Ilex; species Ilex paraguariensis. The sequence continues at coordinate 877,935 of CAUOFW020001292.1, read as the reverse complement.
TTGATAGCCAAAACATACATAAATAAATACCCTAGCCACAATGTAAGTGAATGAGAGAAAACTTCTACTTTGAATCCTTAGCTTTGGTGTGAAGAACAAGAATATTTGATCTTGAATCACCCTTGAATCTCTTGTTTTCCCTTCCTTTTTTCCTCTCTAATGCTCTCTAGGGTTCCAAGAGGTGTGGGGGTGTGAGGGGAGTGAAGCAAATGAGTTGAAAATGAGTTTAAAACATAGCAGTCCTGAAAAACACTGTTCACAGACTGTTTTGGATTTCTCCAAATTTACGGTTTTGCCACTAAGAATCTCCAATTTGATCTATGACTACCCTAAGGTTTGTCAATCTTCCGGATTCATTTTTTAATTTAATTTTAACCTAAAAACATTTATTTTTATGATTTATCTCAAAACCCAAGTCAACGTACACCCGAAACACTAAAGTTTCTGTTTTACCCATCTGAATCGGCTATTAATGAAGTTTTGCGATGTTTGCAAATAAAAGGTGATAAAGGGTGCTTCTTAAAGCATTTTATACTTATTTCAAGCCTAAAAGTACCCATTATTCTTATATTTTGATTTAGGATGCAAATGGAGCCATTAAATACAAAACGAAGCAAATTAGACTATTTCGACATCATTTCGTTATCTGAGCATTACTCTCTCATCCGACCTCCGATTGAGGTGATTCAAGATGCTATGGAATGAGAAGAACGAGCTCTAAAACTTTCATGTTTTGAATTTTGAGAGATATTGACTGCATCAAGATCTAAATTGGGCTTGAAACTGCAGCCAGTGCACTGTTCACATGCACTGTTCAAGCTAATTGGGCTGTCAAAACAGCCCATCGTTATCTGGGCATAACTCTCTCATCCGAGCTCTGATTGAGATGATTCAAGATGCTATGGAATTATAAGAAAGACCTATAAAAATTTCATGTTTTGAGTTTTGAGAGATATTAACTGCATCAAGGTCTAAATCAGGCTTGAAGTTGCAATCAGTGGACCGTTCACGTGCACTGTTCAAGCTAATTGGGCCTTCAAAACAGCCCATCGTTATCTGGGCATAACTCTCTCATCTGAGCTCTGATTGAGATGATTAAAAATGCTATGGAATTATAATAAATATCTCTAAAACTTTCATGTTTTGAGTTTTAAGAGCTATTGAATGCATCAAGGTCGAAATCGCGTTTAAAGTTGCAGCCAGTGCACTATTCATAGCCTGTCTTCGTTCCTTTTCCATTTTCAATCCATTCCTAAGCCAACCAAATCCATCCCAAAACCTCTCCAACACATATTTCTACACCAAACCTATTTAATACAAGTTCTAGGACCTAAAATTTCATATTTTCACTTATTAAAACCAAATTTCAACTATTATTTCCATTAACATTTTAAATCTCTATTTTTCCAATCTACCAAATTCAAACACACATCACTACATATATCCACATTTTTTTACCACAAATATTTACTATATATCTATATACATATATAAAAGAAAATGCGGGGTGTTACAATCCACCCCCCTTGAAGAAAATTTCGTCCTGGAAACTTACCTCAAGTAGCGAGCAAATATGGATACTTCTCCCGCATTTCTTTCTCCGGTTCCCATGTAGTTCCTCCACTCCATGGTGTTGCCACAAAACCTTCACCAATCTGATAACTTTGTTGCGAAGCACTTTTTCCTGGGCGTCGAGAATTTCTACCGGTTGTTCTTCGTAGGTTGCTTCGTCTTGAATTTCAATCTCCTCCAAGTTCACGACTAGAGTTGCATCCGAGTGACACCTTCTCAACATGGACACCTGGAACACATCATGTACTCCGGATAGCTAGGCTGGTAGTCGAAGTTGATATGCCGCCTTGCCTACCGCTTTGATTACCTCAAACGGTCCAGTATATCTTTGGCGCTAACTTCCCCTTCTTGCCGAATGGAAACACGCCTTTCTTGGGTGACACCTTGAGAAATACGTAGTCTCCCTCCTTGAATTCTAAGGGTCTTTGTCTGTGGTCCGCATAGCTCTTCTGTCTACTTTGCGCCGTCCGTAGCCTCTCTCGGATGGGTTGAATCTTCTCCGTAGTTTCTCGAACAATGTCCGGTCCAAAAAAAATACTCTCGCCGGCTTCTAACCAACACGTTGGTGATCGACATGGTCTTTCATACAATGCTTCAAACGGTGCCATCCCAATACTTTCTTGATAGCTGTTGTTGTAAGCAAACTCCACTACCCGTCGCCGAAGCATCGGTTGAGCTACAAGGTTGAATAGATATGGTTGATACTTCGGTCCATCCACCCCTAGATCGTACTCCTCCAACGCATCAATCATTTTCCACCTATTTATCGCAAGAAAATTGATTTCACCCCGAGACTTCCTGCTAAGAGTGTCGGCAACTACATTTGCCGTCCCCGAATGGTAGTTGAGCGTGAACTCATAATCTTCCAAGTACTCAATCCACCTTCTTTACCAGAGATTCAAGTCTTTCTGTGTGAAGATATACTTGAGGTTTTTATGGTCCGAGAACACTTGAAATTTCTCCCCGTATAAATGACATCTCCCCAACTTAAGATCAAACACCATCGCAGCCAGCTCCAAGTCGTGTGTGGGATAATTCTGCTTATGCACCTTGAGTTTCCTCGAACCATACGCCACTACCTTCCCTCCTTGCATTAGAACGCATCCCAAGCCTCGTAGTGAAGCATCGGTGTAGACATCGTAGCCTTCCTCCCTGCTCGAAATAATGAGGATAGGTGTCGTTGTCAACTTCTCCTTCAAGCTGCGAAAAGCTAGTTCACACGCTTGAGTCCACAAAAATTTCTCCCCCTTCTTTGTAAGGTGAGTCATCTGCATCGCAAGCTTGGAGAACCTTTTCACAAAGCTACGATAATAGCCAGCTAACCCTAAGAAACTCCGTACTTTTGTTACGTTCTTCGGTGGTTCCCATTTCATCATGGCCTCAATCTTTGCGGGATCAACCGCTACTCCTTGCTCGGACACAACATGGCCAAAGAACTTCACTTCCTTCATCCAAAACTCACACTTGTTCATCTTCGTATATAACTTATGTTCTCTCAATGTTTGTAGCACAATAGAGAGATAACGAGCATGTTCCTCCTAAGTCTGTGAATAAATCAATATGTTATCAATAAACACAATGACAAATTGATCGAGGTAAGGCCGGAAGACTCTGTGCATCAAATCCATGAAGGCTGCGGGGCATTAGTCAATCCGAACGGTATCACCGTATACTCGAAATGACCATACCGGGTACGAAAAGCAGTTTTAGGAATATCCTCCTCCTTCATTCGCAACTAATGATATCCAGTGCGACGATCAATCTTGGAATAATACTTCGAACCCTTCAACTAGTCAAATAAGTCATCAATTCTCGACAACAGATACTTATTCTTCACGGTAACCCAATTCAACCTCCAGTAATCCGTGCACAAGCATAAAGTCTTATCTGTTTTCTTCACAAAGAGGACCGGGGCTCCCCAAGGTGAAGTGCTTAGACGAATAAACCCAATCGCCAACAAGTGATCCAACTACTTCCTTAGCTCCTTCAACTCCAAAGGTGCCATCCGGTAGGGAGCAATGAATATGGGTTTGGTTCCCAGATAGAGATCGATCTTGAACTCAATTTCCTTATGTGGCGGTAATCCGGGTAATTCCTCGGGAAAAATAGTCAAAAACTCCAATACAATTAACACCACATCCGTATGGATTTTATCCCTCTCATCTCCCATCAAGCTAGCTAAGAAACTTAAATGACTTCCCGATTTCGCTTTTAAGAATCTCCTCCCTATAGTAGAAAATGGATGGGAAGAATCTCGATTATTCACAAAACTGAAAATGACTCCTCCCGGCAACTGAAATATAATTCGCTTGTGAAAATAATCCATGACTGCCCGAAAAAAGGACAACAAGTTCATCCCAAAAATCACATTATACCCCTTTATCTCTAAAACAGTCAAATCCACAATCAATTCATGTTCCCTAATGCAAAGCACGCAACCCTTGCAAACTCGGCTAGTATCTAACCGTTCTCCCGTGGGTAAGCTAATGTTCATAACATGCTCTAGCTTTGTGAAACTCAATCCCAAATCAAGTGCATATGTCGTGCGTACAAATGAGTGTGTTGCGTCGGGGTCAAATAATATTCGGGCCCAAGAATTATAAATAAGGACGATACCTTCCACAACGGCATTGGCAATGTCCTCCTCCGATTGAGTTAAAGCAAATACTCGCCCTTGCTTGGCACCGCCGGGGGCTTGAGCTTATATCGGTCGCTGCGGTGCAGGCCTCAGTGGTGGTGGTTAGGTTGCTGGTACCTGTCTAGTGGTTTGGATAGGCCCCTGAGGTGAAAAAACTAGGCAATGCATCCGAATATGTCCCACACCTCCGCATGCAAAGCAGGATCATAGGGGTAATACCGGCTCTGGTCTAAGTGTCTCCCTTTCCTCGGGCTGTCAAAAGTCGCTGTCCACCTGTCTGGTCTAGGCGACGGTATGGTGTCAGTCTCTATGCCCCACTAGTGCTAGCACCTGTCCGGATCGGACCTCATCTCTAGAAGCCCTATCGTCTCTGGCTATCCTCTATGTCTCTTTCTACCAGTGCAGCTCTGTCCACCAAGTCCCCAAAAGCACAAATCCTGAGAGCCACCAACTTCTCCCTAATGATTGGCCTCAGACCTTGCTCGAAGCGCTTGGCCCTGTCGGCCTCAGTAGATATAAATCCCGTAGCGTAATTGGAGAGGTCATCAAACCGTTGCTCATACTCAGCCACAATCATGCTATCCTATCGTAGTGCAAGAAAATCCGCCTTCATTCGGTCTCTGACCGATTCAGGAAAGTACTTATCTTGAAAAAGTTGATCGAACTCTTTCCAAGTGAGTGTGTCGGTGTCCCTTCTCCTCTTTATGGCATCCCACCAATAGTCAGCCTCCCCCTCAAACAGGTAGGTCGCCAAACCAACTCTCAACTCCTGGGCAACTCCCATGCCATCACAGATCTTCTTCACTCGGCGGATCCATCTATCCGCCTCCAAAGGATTGGAGCTCCCTTGGAAATTGGGTGGTCGTTGTCTTAAGAATTCTCGAAGAGCTATCATCCTTCGGTCTCCGTTCCCATCGTTCGGTACTTGAGAGAGAGGATGAGCTCCACCATTGTGGTTATTGTTACCATTTTGGTTTTGTACCAAAGTGGTGAGCTCTCTCAAGCATTGGTAAATGCCTTGCATGGCATCCGGAGGTGGTGGTGGTGGTTGATTCACTTGACCTCCACGGCCACGGCCACGTCCGCGTCCCTGTCCTTGTTCGCCATTCATCCTGCACATCAATTCACAACTTAGTTCATGGATGTACAAGACATCTTAAATATTTGGTTAAGCTAAGGCATAGAACATGTATAAAATTTCACTCAAGGATTTGATTCACCCTAATCCTAAAGCTCTAGAGGTGATTCCATAACCTACAAATCCCATGTAAGACCTAAAGCCTAAGCTCAGATACCAACTTTGTAACACCCCAAAACATACCCTGGACGACATTACAGTCTAAAATCATTCATATCATGAGAGCACTAATATAATCCCTTAAGAAACAAGAATGCATTTGTCATCCACGAATATTTACAACATTATCCAAAAGAATAAGCCCAAGTAATGGCTATTACATCTCAAAAATTAATTAAAAAAGTGCAACGGAATAAACAAAAGAAGCTAGACTACACAATGTTCCAAAAGAATGTCCTAGTCTAGTACAAAAGGAAAGGAGGTCGCTCTATGCGTCCACCTCGGCATCCGCACTCCCGTCCAGTGGAGTCTTTCGAGTAGCGGGCTCCTCGACCCTTACGTCCTCCTCCTCAAGCGGGTAATCTGAAAAAAGTTAACGATAGGGGGGTGAGCATGAAGCTCTGTTGAAAAATTTTCCCAAACCCATACAAGGTTTAGAAAAATATTTAAAACGATCGGTCTCAATTTTAACATAATAGATACATAATTTGAAATAAAACAATGACATTTAAAAAAGATCTCAAGTTTATTTAAAAATATTGCTTAAATGAATAAATGAGCACCACATACAAATAATAACCATTAATTGTCATAACCAATTCCCAACAATTCTTTCGGTAGGTGGCATCCTTTGTGGTAACCACCCCCCCTCTTTAGGTCATCTTTGATTCTCAAGCATCCTTACCGGGAACCTCTTAAAAATGGATGGGCATCCTTACATGGAACCTCTCACCAATCACTACATTATTTCCCAATCATCCTTACCGGGAACCTCTTGGAAAGGGGTGAGCATCCTTACAAGTAACCTCTCACTCATGTGCATCAGAAACAACCCAACTAAGCATACACTTCCAACATTCATCTCAATTTACAAGCATCTATCCAAAATCCCCAAAATATATCATGTAACAATTCCACAACCAACTAAGAAAATACATGAGATCACAATAACATCATTTTTCTACCCAACACAAAGCACTAAGGTTTCGAAATTCATAATAAAGAAAGCATTAAGGAAGGAAATACATCGCTCTCCAAAAATTAGGGTTTTAAAACTAGAAACGACATTTCATGGGTATTAAACCCTACTTTGTTAAAAACATGTAATCCTTGCAAAAAGCCTGAGAGAGGATGATTCCATAACATATATATATCATTGATAGCCAAAACATACATATATAAATACCCTACCCTCAACATAATTGAATGAGAGAAAACCCCTACTTTGAATCCTTAGCTTTGGTGTGAAGAAAAATAATATTTGATCTTGAATCACTCTTGAATCTCTTATTTTTCCCTTCCTTTCTTCCTCTCTAATGCTCTCTAGGGTTCTAAGAGGTGTGGGGTGTGAGGGGAGTGAAGGAAATGGGAGCAAATGAGATAAAAATGAGTTTAAAACATAGCAGCCCCAAAAAACACTGTTCAGAGGCTGTTTTGGGTTTCTCCAAATTTATGGTTTTGTCACTAAGAATCTCCAATTTGATCCATATGACTACCCTAAGGTTTGTCGACGTTACAGATTCATTTTTAATGTTATTTTAACCTAAAAAAATTTATTTTTATGATTTATCTCAAAACTCAAGTCAACGTACACCCGAAACACTAAAATTTCTATTTTACCCATCTGAATCGGCTATTAGTAAAGATTTGCGATGTTTGCAAATAAAAGGTGATAAAGGGTGCTTCTTAAAACCTTTTATACTTATTTGAAGCCTAAAAGTACTCATTATTCTTATATTTTGATTTAGGATGCAAATGGAGAAATTAAATGCAAAACGAAGCTAATTGGACTATTTCGACATCGTTTCGTTATCTGAGTATAACACTCTCATCCAAGCTCCGATTAAGATGATTCAAGATGCTATGGAATGATAAGAAAGAGCTCTAAAACTGTCAAGTTTTGAGTTTTGAGAGATAAGGACTGCATCAAGGTCTAAATCGGGCTTGAAGTTGCAGTCAGTGCACTGTTCACCTGCACTGTTCAAGCTAATTGGGCTGTCAAAACAACCCATCGTTATTTGGGCATAACTCTCTCATCCGAGCTTCGATTGTGATAATTCAAGATAATATGGAATGATAAGAAAGAGGTCTAAAACTTTAATGTTTTGAGTTTGGAGAGATATTGACTGCATCAAGGTCTAAAGTGGGCTTGAAGTTGCAGCCAATGCACTATTCACGTGCACTGTTCAAGCTAATTGGGCTGTCAAAATAGCCCATCGTTATCTGGGCATAACTCTCTCATCCGAGCTCCGATTGAGATGATTCAAGATTCTATGGAATGCTAAGAAAGAGCTCTAAAACTTTCATGTTTTGCGTTTGGAGAGCTATTGACCGCATCAAGGTCAAAATCGCACTTGAAGTTGCAGCCAGTGCACTGTTTACGTGCACTATTCACAGCCTGTCTTCGTCCCTTTTCCATTTCCAATCCATTCCTAAACCAACAAAATCCATCTCAAACCTCTCCAACACATATTTCTGCACCAAACCTATTTAATACAAGTTTTAGGACCTAAAATTTTATATTTTTACTTATTAAAACCAAATTTCAACTATTATTTCCTCTAACATTTTCAATATGTACTTTTCCAATCTACCAAATTCAAACACACATCACTACATATATCTAGATTTTTTTACCACAATTATTTACTATATATCTATATACATGTATAAAAGAAAATGCGGGGTGTTACAATCTCGCCTCTGGATCTTATTAGCAATTGTTTATAATTTTAATTTATTATATCATACATTGAGGACAATGCTAAATTTAGGTTGGGGGAGGGAACAATCCATATATGTCTTGTGACCAACAGACATTAAAGAACGAGTCTTTTCTAATTTCTTTTTCAAAAAAAGATGAAATATTTTTTTGGTTTAGTCTAGGTATGTTACATACCTATCCAAAAGATATACACTCTTTAGAAAATTAGAAATTTTTGGCAGTCAAGCAAAATCTTTGTGCGAAAAAAGTTCATTTGCCAAATGCCGATAAGCAAATTGACTCAGCGGTTGTGTAAAGTGCGGTCGATTAATGCATATGAGAGAATATAATCTATTTGCTGAACCAATTTTAGGCCGAGCATTAAATCGTCTTAACTAGATTAAGTATGGGCAGACTGAGGATTACCTTAAGATGTCATCTTATTCCAGTCCTATTCTTGCAAGATATGTGAGATAGGAGATTAATCGATTCACTAATGTTCTCAATTTAGAAGATTTCGATTAAAATTAAAATGATCAAAGATATATAATCTAGGGATTTGTATGAATGTATATAACTATAGGATGAATTAGTGTAATAAGTTAAGGATTAAAGTTATTAAATAATTAAATGTGTAAAAGTTTGAATTTAAACTGATTTGTGTAACTGCATGCTGGAAAACCGAAGTGGGAAATATGGAGGAGATCAAGGATCAGTAGCTGAAAGCCTAAAAAGAATTCCAGAGAATCACCACCGTCCGGACGGTACTGGCCAGCATAAAAACCCCTAGTTCACAAAACAGAACATTATAGCAATTCCCTTGTAGTAGAAATTTGAAAAATCAGTAGATTCTCCACCTTCTCTCTTTAGATTCGCTTCACCCATAAACTTTTCTTCAATTATATTCTGATTAAACACTTACCCATAACCTTTCACAAGTTTTCACCAATTAAAAATCCTTAAATCCGTGTATTGAGCAAGAAATTTAAGAATCCATGGATCCAAGAGCAAGAACAAGAGCTTCTTCATGCCGAGCAAGGTGAGGAGCCTCGTCACCACCTGAAGCAGTCCCATAGCAAGAGCAACAATCGTAGGTTCAGAATTTATTCGACGCTACTATGTTTGAAAACATTGATTAGCAAGTTTGGTATGATACTCATTTTTATTTTAAACTCATTATTGCTAAAAAAAAAAAGCCTATTTTCTATATGCCTTTGGAATGGGACACATTATTGACTTGCCGACCCTGATAATGGATCAAATGATGGTAATTGCTAAGAATAAGAAGCCCCCACTCCCATTTTCCGTGTTAGTATCTGAGTTATGTAAGGAAAAAGGAGTAATTACAGATCTGACATGGTCAGTGGTGGAGAATCTGGCGACATTGGACAAAACTTTGCTGAAAAAGAGTCATAGAGGGCAACTAGAGGAGCAACAGGAAGCACCACCAGAACCCTAAGCAAAACCATTCCTAGGAGGTGAAGTCTTTCAGCCATTAGAGGAGTCCTAGCAATGGGAGGGGCAGCCTTATATTCCAGTTGATGATAGGACTGAACGCCAGATTCTGTTAGGACTAGAGACTAGCATCACCCAGTTAGATCAAAGGATGGCCAGCTATAAAGAGAATCGGAATGAGATCCTAAGGCTACTTCAAGGAAAGTATAGTGGAGGGCCGTCAACTTAGTGACCGTAATTTCTGAAGTTTCTATACTCTTTCTACTTTTACCATTTACTTATGCACTTTATTTCAGTTTTATGTTTTGGATAGTTATTTGGATTTGGTTTTAATTAATTTAGTTAGTTGGTAATTTTGCTTAAAATTTTGTTGTGTTAGGATACTTATTTCATACAATTCACGATACAAATTATGTTGTCATTATAAATGCTTTGAATGTATAACCCTAACTAGATTACGCTGGATTTTCATACATTGATTGTGCACTATCTTTATATTTTCATAGAAACTCAGCATTCTAAGCACATAAAATTTCTTGTTTTGAAAACCTTCTGAAATACTACAATCCTTTATTAGGCTTACATACCTGATCCTTCTCATGTGTTGATAGTAGAACCTATTGAGCTTGTAAACCCCCACATGATTATAGTAATATCATAATAAATTATGTAGTAATTTTAATATATGTAATGGCATAGGAATGAACTATATAGGTTATAACCGCAGAAATAATGATATTTTGAAAACTCGGATAAATATATGAAATCGTTTGTAATAGAAGTTGTACCAACTAGGTTTGATGTCCAAAAGTATTTTGTATAAGTTTGGGTTGGCTTTTGAAGGGTTAGAGGTGCATTGGAAATGAAAAATAGGAAAAAGGGACAAAAACTAACGAAGGGTACCGGTATGCTGAAGACCAGTACGCATACCGGTACGCCTGACAGATTCCAAAAATTTTAAGTCGCAATCTGGGTCCGATTCCTTACACTATAAATACATAAAGACGTCCCATCTAGTCCCATTTCCACACCTCAAACCCTAGAAAACCTTAGAGAGGAAAAAAGGAAGAGAAGAACACAAGATAAAAGGGGATTTGCGCCTTGGATTGAATCAAAACCCTAGATTTCTTCAAAAACTCCAAGGTAGGGGTTTTCTTCCATTCTTGTCCATTGATGCTAGGGCTTATATATATATATATATATATATATATATGTTTTGACTCTAAAGCTTATATATATGTGTGGAAAACCTTGATTCGTGATATTCTTTCAAAAATTACCATGTTTTAAACAAAGTTAGGGTTAGATAACCATGAAATCTCTTTTCTTGGTATAAAATCCTAGTTTTCAAAAGAAATGGGTTTTCCTCTTGATTCTTCCTTTGTTCTTGATTTAAAAATCTAGTTCTTTATATTGAACAATAAAATGGTATTATTGATGATTTCTTGCTTATTTTCTTCAATTGTTTTATTATAATACTACATGAATATTTGGGGATTTTGGAATTGGATTGTTATGTGAGAAATTTGTTGGGGATTGTATCTCTTGAGGATGTTGGGATGACCATGGGTGGCCGTTGACCGGGTATCGTAGGGTGGGTAGATGCGTTTCCTACTCCGTGTGGGTTTGAATTTTTCCTACCACTCGTAGTGGGGTTGGTGCCTTGTGAGGACCAAGCCACTATTTGCTCATGGGTACCATGGCTGAGGGTTAGTATACTACTCTTAGGTTGGATTCGTCATTGGCATTGTATTTGTATGCGCCCTTCCTAAAAGTTAGAGATCCTTGCGAGGATTGGGTGTGTGAGTGTGGGCCAGGATATTCTCAGTGTGTCGATTCATTTGATGTCATACATCATAGCTAAAATATAAGTACAAATTCATAAACATAAGTTGTGGTTGATTTACATTATGGGTAATATTACAAACGGTGGATTTTGGTGCAATGTTAAAATGGTTTATTTCTTGGGAATTGGTTTATCTCTTCATTTAGTTATTTTTATTGCGTAAACTTGAGATTGAAATGTCCCTATTTTATTTCAAATGCTATGTATGATATTTGCGAAATGAGACCAACTGTTTTTATATATTTTCTAAACCTTGTTCAAGTTTGGAGGGATGTTGCTACGGAGCTTAGTGCTCACCCCCTACAATATTATTCATTCTTAGATGTCGGTTTAGATGACGAGCTCGGAGTTGACGAGTAGGTGGCTTGGGAAGCCCAATTGGAGGAAAACATGGATCCTGAGGGGAATGTCTAGAGTTGATCTCTCCATATTTTAGATTAGGGAATATATTTTGGTACATTAATAGATGTATTTTGTTTATTCTCCTGCGAGAAAATAGTTGATTTTTTTGGGATGTAATGGGCATGGTTTGGCCTATTCTTTTGGATGTGATGGCCATGGTTGGCCTATTCTTTTGGGATGATATTGTAAATGCTATATTTGATGAATGAAATGCTCTTTAATGATGGATTTATTTAGTTGCTCTCATGATGCGAATGGTTAAGATTATGATGCCATCTAAGGTGGCTTTGGGGGCGTTACAGAGCTTAAAGAAGATTTAACATATGTAGCGGAACTAGCGAAGATTTTGGACTAGAAAGAACAAGTCTTACATATGGTTAAGGTTTTATGGTAGGGTCATGTCGTAGAGGAGACGACTTGGGAAAGTGAGGAGAATTTGCATGGGACATTTGGGTGTAAATCATTAAGTGATTTAAATTATGGGCCGTTTGTGTGAGCAAGGGAAAAAAGGGACTTTAGTGTAATTAGGGGATTAGATAAGTCATTAACGGACACTTGTATGTGTGTCTGTGTATATATATATATATATATATATATATATACATAAATATATATATATACGTATGTATGTATGTGTGTGTGTGTGTATGGATGTATGTGTGTGGGTATTGAGAGGCGATATCTGGGTGTAAGGGGGGAAGAAGAAAAATTAAAGAGAAAGGGGGAGATAGAGAGAAAGAGGCATAGAAAAAGACATAGAAGGCTAAAGAAATTCAGCAAAGGAGAAGAAAATTCAGAAGAATTGGAAGAGAGTAACTCTTTTTGTTAAGGAATTGTTCCTAAAAATTTATGTATTTTACTATTTCAAAGCTTAACGAAAAGAGTGGGGTTTTATTTTTCTTTTGATGAGGGTATGCTATTAGTGTAGGTTTTTAGGGGAAAATATGTTTATGATTGTTGGTGGGTGTTTAGGTATTGTGGGGTTGAAAAAGAAGAAAGAAGATGGAACTTAAATAGGTTTCTGTCAGAATTCTACTGGTAGAAAGTGAAAACCTACCAGTATGACGATGTTCTGTCAAGGCTTTACTAGAAGGAAGGGGTGACCTACCAGTACAACAACATTCTGTGAGGTGTTGTACCGGTAGGAAGCGACACTTTTAGACTTTTCCAGGTAGACAGAGGTGACCTACTAGTAGAATAATATTCTGTGATATGTTCTACCGGTAGGACTTCTATTGATCTACCGGTAGGAACATGAACTTTCACTATTTTTGTCGTAACATCTAAAATTCATTGTCCACTCAACTTCAATTCTTCTTTATGCAATTTAATGGGTTTGAATCAATTGTAATTGGTTTTATTTATCTACCAACACCTCACTAAACCTAATGGTTCGATACATGATAGTAAATGAAAGGACCATTAAGAAAAGATTGGCCTAAGCTTGATTAATCACTTGTGCCTATGTAATGCAATATCATATATTGTAAATGATATTCATGCTATCGATGATGATGTGTGGTAGGTGAAAAGACGATGATGCCAATGTCTGATTCATCTAAAACTACATAAACGGATTGAGTCTGAGTTGGAATTTAACCCGAGGTGAATGTGCTTTTTCATGCGACAAGCAATAACTTAAATATGCCTATATGTTATTATGTATGAGAATGATGATTATTGATTTCTAATTGGTGTATGAATCTAAGATAGTGAATTTAGTCACTATGATTTGATACTAACCTAATTCACTATGTTTTTGTTTTTATCTGCAAAATGAAAATGTATATTCATTGAGTGTGTTGTGCTCACCCCACCCCCTCCCCACAGTTTTTGGTTTTCAAAGAATTGGGAGAAGGAGGAAGTCCATTGCTAAGTCCTAGAGAGTTGGGGAATTTAAAGATGAGACATGATGAAAAATTTTGTAAATGATTGAACATGTAAATTTTGACTATTATTAGATGTCAGGCAATGTTTTAATGTAAATGTACATTTATAACTTTGTGTATATAGGTTGTGCAAGTATGTGAATAATGTTTGCCATCAACTATGTTATGGAATCTTTAATATCATGCACAGTGTGATAGGTTTATGGGTTAATAATTAGGGTCCACTCTCCTAGAATAGACTATATGTGTACTATATCTGTGGTAGGGTGTGACATGAACACTTGCTAGCGATAGAATTTGCATCTAACAATAGCTACCAAACAAGTATTAGTATGGTGCCATATGAATCTCTCTATGGAAGGTTGATTAACCCGAAAAGAATGCGTAAATGAATCAAGGTTTAGGGTTAATTGTGTATGTAAATTAGGTTAAAGTAATTAATTTATAAAGTATTAGTATTAATGTGAAATTTGTACATTTTATAGGGTTTCAAGTGTAATTACAAAAATTCAAAGGGATATATGTGCAGAGACTGAATAGAGTAAGGGAGGCAAGTGTAATAATAATTTAGAGGGTCAAAGAAGAAGCCTGCAAAGCAAGGAATTCCAGAGAATTGCCACCATTCGGACGGTGGTGGTGGTGTCCGGACGGTGCTTAAACTGCCTTTAAGTCCTCCTCCTCTCCCATTGGTCCACTTGAGCAACAACAAGCTTTGATTGGTCTATCTGGGCAGCTGTCACCTTGAAGCACCTCTCTAGTGCCTATAAATACTTGAGTTCAGCCATTTTTCAGGAAGATACGCTCAATACTCTGGAGTTCAATCTAGTTTAGAGAAAGAAAGAGATCAAGAAGAGTTTTAGTCAGAAAACAAGCGAAGGCCTGCCCTAATCACATCTCAACCAGAATTTTCTCTACTTCTATATTTCTATTTATCCTTTCTACTAGAGAGTTGAACCTCTCCCACTTTTGTGCCCTAGTTGGTAATAAGAGTGGTAGTGATTCAGCTATTCATCGAGGAAAGACCTTGTTATATTTTGTTTTCGGTTGTAATGGGAGTGTCTCACCCTTGTTGCTCGACTATAACAATGAGGTGTGAGTAGTCTATTTATACTCTTCGGTGAAAGGTGAATGCATGTGTAATACTTATTGAGTTATGAAAATGCTAATGTTTTATTTATGGGTTAATGTTTATACCTCCCTTAATTGATGGATGGTTACTATTATAATATGATCATGGTCATGAATACCAAGCAAAGCTTAACATTATATATCATACTATCTATAATTATTATGTACTTCATACATGATACGTTGATGCATGTAGTTGGGTTTTATGTAACATTTGGGAGATTGGTTATAGACAGGTTAAATTTCATCATAGTCAATGCTTTTGATTCAATGCATAAATCGGAACTCCATCTTCATTGAATCATCAACCTACCAATTGAATAGCTAGAGTAAACCTTTTGAATGGTTCACCTTTGGGTTTACTAGGTTTATTTGATTGATGCATGGTATATAGACCTTCCGGCTAACCTAATTAGTTGTTGTGATATGGTTCAGTTTGCATCAAACCTACCAATTATATTTCTAGTAAAATGGAGGTTAATTGTTGTAAGGTGGCATTTTCATAAACAAACAATATGAAACATGTTGGATCCTTGAACTGAAGAGTACCTTTTATAATTGTTATCCAAAGTTTTAGTTTAGTGTTTATTTGATAACTCTAAGCTCACACCACAAGCTATTCCATTACACACTATGCACATGACAATTTTTACCTAGTTTTGTTTTAAACACCAATAGTTAGCTCCCTATAGATTCGACCTTGGACTTAACCGAGAAATATTGCAATTTGATCACTTATACTTTGGTGTATAACATAAATTAGGTTAGATCAAAGGTGATGTAGGACACCTGTATGCTAGAGTGAAGTGGGACAAAGAAAGATATTAGGTCTTGAATTGGTGTACGTACTATTAGAGCCTAGGAATTAGGTCTTACATGGGAGCTGTAGGTTATAGATTACCACTAGAGATGTAGGACTAGGTTGAATAAAATTGTTGACTCAAATCATATGCGTGCCTTTTGTTTTGGGTTAAAGTGATAGTAAGGGTGTCTTGTACATATATTAAACTAAATTGTGAATTGATGTGCAGGATGGAGGGAGAAAGCGGACGTGGACGTGGACGTGGGCATGGTCGTGGAGGTCAAGCAAACCCACCACCACCACCACCTCTAGATGCCATGAATGGCATATACCAATGCCTAAGAGAGCTAACCACTCAGGTACAATATGTAGAGATTTGAAAAGTGAGGATAAATTTTTCAGTTTTGTCTTTAAGACACTATTCATGCACTATTTATCGGTAGAGCATTATATATGTATCATTTAGGCATAAGTCATGTTTAGAAGCATAATTTGAGTAAGTCATAGAAGATAAACATGCTTAGAATATTAAAATACACCTACAGTACGAATTTGAACCTAAACACAAATAATTTCAAAAATTAGACAAAAAGGGTATCCCGGGTAGCCTAGGTGGGACTGGCCAAACCCGGCCACTAACGAAAATTTTTATTTTTGAAAATTTTTATTTAAAATAATTTTAAGAACTTTGGTTAAAATAAAATGTCAAATTGAGGTGTTTCGGGGTGAATTGTAGTGTAACGGGGTCCCGGATTCATCAAGGGTAAAAGAGTCATTTTGCACCTTTGCCCCTCCACTATAAATACAGCCATTTTAGTGTAAAAATATCAGTTTTTGGGTTGGGAAAGGTCAATACACATTTTTGGAGGAAAATAGAAAGAAAATCCTAGGTTCTTCAAACTTCAAGCCACCAAAACTCATTTCTAGGCCAAGATTCTTGCAAGACTTCCTTCTAAGAAATTGTTCCTCTCAACAAGGGTTACATTCTTACCAATCAATTCGGCTATAAAGTGAATGCAACTCTCTTGGTTTGAGAAAAACAATTTTAGGTATGATATTTTGCTAAGTTGTGAATAGATTTAAGTTTTGTTTGTCTTCCTATGTGTTGATTGAATGATTTAGGTGTTTACTTGATGTTAGAAAATCATTTAGTTGGTAGCTTCTTTGAAAACTTAGAATTAGTGGTTTAAGTATTTTTGTGTTCTTTGAGTTTCTTGATAATTTGTTTCTATGGTAAAGGTGTATATTGCTATTGTGTTGGATTATTATATTCTAGCTTATGTTCATTTAGAGAAACTCTTGTGGTTTGAGAGTTATGATTTATTACATGAGTTGGTAGTTTGTGTATTTGTAGTTTCTTTGAGAAATTGTGAAAGTAATGAATATGAAGCTTGATCATATATTTTAATCCATTGAATGGTGCCTCACATTCATGTAGATAAGGTGTTTGATGAAATGTTCCATAGAAATTACATTGAGAAAAATCATGGCATCTTAGCATACGTGAATCCTTGGAACATAGTGTGGGTTGAGCACTTGGTGCTATGCATTATGAGGGTATAGATCTTGTGATGAAAAACCCAAAATCTGACCAATGACAGCACTTACGGGCTGATGGGGGCCGACCGTGAAGTGAGACATGGGTGGCATAGAGTTGCATGGGCGTGTCATTCATATTAACATTGCATAGCATTGAGGAATTACAGGGTTGTAACTTTTAAAACGTGCACTTGCACATGTCACGCCTTAAATTTGTTCCTAGCATTAGCACTTTGTCATACCAGTAGTTTAGTTGACCCATTCGTGGGATATCATATTACAGATGAGGCTCCCGATACTTGAGACTTGAGGAAGTCTTAAAGGAAGGAGGGAAAAGGGACTTGAATGGATATTTGGCCTTGGGCATAGTTTGTATGTCTGGGCATAAGCCCAAATGACTTATATTTCAATTTGAAAAAGTAATGGATTTAGACCTTGGGTCATTTTAAAGTGTAAGGTGTAAACCTAATTGATATGTAGGATATCTCTTATGTAATGAGTATCATATGTGTATATTGGGACAATTAGATGTGTATCTTGAAAATAATAGATGTATGTTTAATTTACATGGATTGTGGCCACTGAGTGAGGGTGGGTTGTGATATAATAATGCATATGAAATATTGTGACTTTTAGGTGGGAAAAAGGCTTGGAAACAAAGGAGGTTATGTAAAATTAAAAGACTTGTTAAGTGTGTAAAACACCTTTTAAATAGGTGGGAAGGATGTCAAAAGGGGGGGTTTAGAAACCTTGAAGAAATAGGCTAAAAATATAAGAAAAAAGGCTTGAAAAACTTTGGAAAAACATGGGAAATGAATGAGAAATCAATTTATCCAACCTAATGACCTTTCATTTATTTTTCTTCTTCCTTTTCACTCATTCCCCGGGTTTTGTGAAGATTTGGGGTGTGACAGAACACCAGAATGGAAACAACAACCACAATGGGGGAGTTCATCCATTAACTCACGTACCGGGCAATGGGGACGAAAATCAAAGGATGGTAGTTCTTCAAGAATTTTTACGGCAACACCCACCTACTTTCCAAGGAAGCTCTCACCCCTTGGATGCGAATAAATGGATTCGCTAGGTGAAGAAAATGTGTGATGGCATAGGAATAACAGAGGACTTGCGAGTCGGCTTAGCTACATATCTATTAGAGAGGGAGGTAGATCATTGGTGGGATTCGATGAAGTGAAGGAGGAACACGGATGCTCTTACCTGGGAGGAGTTTGATCAGATCTTCCAAGACAAATATTTTCCTGAATCAGTTAGGGACAAGATGAGTGCCGACTTTCTCGCTCTACGACAGGGTAGCATGACGGTAGCCGAGTATGAGAGAAAGTTTGACAAGTTATCCCGTTATGCCACAAAGTTCATATCTACTAAGGCCAAGAGGGCCAAACGCTTTGAGCAGGGCTTGAGGCCGGCCATTCGAGAGAAGCTTGTGGCTCACAAGATCTGAGACTGTGGGGATCTTGTTGAAAGAGCTACACTAGTGGAGAGAGACATAGAGGACAACCAGCGGTGACAGAACTTCGCGAGGGGAGGTCCGATCAGGATTGGTGATAGTAGCAGTGGAGTTACACAAAGGGCGGCTCCGTACCGCTGACTTGACCAAGCTTCGGGGCAAAGGAATCAAGTCGTTCAAGGAGTTGGAGTTACTCAGAATAGAACAAAATATAACAAACAATGACCCATATCAATGCTTCGCATATGGAGGGCTCAGGCACTTTAGAAATAACTGCCCATCGCTTTCAACAAAGGCCAATCAAGCAGCAGGACAAGTAAATGCAAACAAGCCACCACTATAGAAGCCACTACAACAAAGATCGTTAGCAGCTCTAGCCCCAGGCGGTGCCAATCAAGGAAGAGTGTTTACTTTGGTCGAACCAGAGGAAGACGTTTCCAATGCAATTGTGGAAGGTATCATTCTTCTTTATAATTCTTGGGCCCAAATTTTATTTGATCTCGATGCTACTCATTTATTCATACGCACTACATATGGTTTTTATTTGGGACTGGACTTTGAGAAGCTAGAAAATGCCTTGAGTATTGACATGCCTACGGGAGAATGGTTGGATACTAGAAGAGTGTGTAGAGGTTGTGTGCTTCGAATTGGGGAGCAAGAATTAATTATAAATTTGGTTGCATTAGACATGAATGGGTATGACATAATATTTGGGATGAACTTGTTGTCCACTTTTTGTGCAATAATGGATTGTTCTCGTAAACGGATTTCATTTCAATTATTGGGAGGGGTAGTTTTCAGTTTCATGAATGATCGAAATTCTTCCCATCCATTTCCTACTACAAGTAGTAGATTCTTGAAAGCTAAGATGGGGAGCCATTTGATTTTCTTAGCTAGCTTGATAGGAGATGATTAGGATAGATCCCAACCGGATGTGGTATTAAGAGTGTCAGAGTTTCTGGATGTCTTCCTAGATGAACTACCGGGGTTACCCCCACAGAGAGAGATTGAGTTTACTATTGATCTCTATTTGAGAACCGAACCCATATCCATTGCTCCCTATCGGATGGCACCTTTGGAGTTAAAGGAGCTAAGGAAGCAGTTGGACCATCTTTTGACTATTGGGTTTATCTGTTTAAGTACTTCACCTTGGGGAGCCCCGGTCCTTTTTGTGAAGAAGAATGATGAAACACTTTGGTTATGCATGGACTACCGAAGGTTGAATCGGGTGATAGTGAAGAATACCCATTGCCACGGATTGATGATTTCTTCGATCAATTAAGGGGTTCTAAGTATTACTCCAAGATTGATCTTCGCACAGGATACCATCAACAGCAGATCAAGGAGGAGGATATTCCTAAGACAACTTTTCGCACCCGGTATAGTCACTTTGAATATACGGTAATGCCTGTCAAACTGACTAATGCTCCTGCAGCCTTCATGGATTTGATGCACAGGATATTCCGGCTGTATCTAGATCAATTTGTCATTGTGTTTATTGATGACATATTAATCTATTCTCGGACACAAGGGGAACATGAAAACCATCTCTCGATAGTGCTACAGACATTGAGAGAGCATAAGTTATATGCTAAGATGAGTACATGTGAGTTCTAGATAAAGGAAGTGAAATTTCTTGGCCATGTTGTGCTAGAAAAGGGTGTAGCTATTGACCCCGCAAAGATTGAAGCCGTGATAAAATGGAAACCACCGAGGAATATGACCGAAATACGTAGTTTTCTGGGATTAGCAGACTACTACTAGAGGTTTGTAGAAAGGTTCTCAAAACTAGCGATGCCAATGACTCACCTTACGAAGAAGGGGGAAAGATCCTTGTGGACTCAAGAGTGTGAGCTAACTTTTCGCACCTTGAAGGAAAGGTTGACAACAACTTTTTTCCTCATTATTCCAAGCAGTGGGGAAGGCTACGATGTTTATACAGATGCTTTGTTACGAGGCTTGGGATATGTGCTAATGCAACGAGGTAAGGTAGTTGCTTATGGCTCGAGATAACTTAAGATTCATAAGCATAACTATCCCACTCATGACTTGGAGATTGCCGCTATTATTTTTGCTCTTAAGTTATGGAGGTGTTACCTTTATGGAGAAAAGTTTCATGTGTTTTTAGATCATAAGAGCTTAAGTATATCTTCACACAGAAAGACTTGAATCTTCGGCAAAGAAGGTAGATTGAATATCTAAAAGACTACGATTTCACACTCAACTACCATCCGGGGGAAGGCTAATGTAGTAGTAGATGCACTTAGCCGAATGTCTCGGGGTGAAATCAATGTTCTTGATATTAATAAGTGGAAGATGATTGATGTCTTTGAGGAATTTGATCTATGGGTGGATAGATAGGGGGATCAATCATGCTTTTTTAATGTTGTAGCTCAATTAATTCTTCGACAAAGGATTATAGAGTTGCAACGATTACACACCGAGTTGGAAGCAATCTGAGGTAAATTGGAGAGGAACGAGATTATTGAGAATTGATCGATACAGGATGATGAGTTATAGTTTCGTGGAAGACTATGTATACCAAATAATGACCAAGTAAGGGAAGAAGTGTTGGGTGAGTGCCATCGTTCAAAATTCTCCATACATCCGGGTAGTACCTAGATGTATAGGGACATTAAGCGTCAATATTGGTGGAAAGGGATAAAACAAGACGTGGCTAAGTACGTTGCCAAGTGCGCGGTGTGTCAGCAAGTGAAGGTGTAGCATCAAAAATCCAGAGGATTACTACAGTCCTTGCCTATCCCAGAGTGGAAGTGGGATCACATCACCATGAATTTCGTGTCTGATTTTCCACGGACGTCACGAGGGCATAATTTAGTATGGGTCATTGTGGATAGACTCACCATGTCCGCTCATTTTTTGAGTATAAAGACCACTGAATCCTTAGAGACCTTGAGCAAGCTTTACATCCGTGAGATTGTTAAATTACATGGAGTCCCACTCTCTATCATGTCAGATCATGATTCTTAGTTTGTAGCACAATTCTGACAAAGTCTACAACGAGCTATGGGGACAGAATTTGGAGGACATGTTACGTTCTTGTGCACTACCTTTTATCCTCAAACAGAAGGTCAATCCGAGAGGGTTATACAGATTTTGGAGGACATGTTACGTGCTTGTGTGTTGGACTTCAAGGGAAGTTGGAGTGATCATTTGCCATTGGTGGAATTTGCATATAACAATAGTGTTCAATCTAACATCGGCATGACACCTTATGAGGCATTGTATTGAAGACCATGTAAGTCCCCGACTTGTTGGTTAGAATCTGGAGAGAGTAGCTTGTTTGGGCCAGAAATTGTTTGGTAAACTATAGAGAAAATTCAACTCATTCGGGAGAGACTATGCACGACACAAAGTAGACAAAAAAGCTACGCGAATAGAAGACAAAGACCATTGGAATTCCAAGAGGGGGACTATGTGTTCCTCAAGGTGTCACCCAAAAAGGAAGTGTTTAGATTTGGCAAGAAAGGAAAATTAGCTCCAAGGTATATCGGACCATTTGAAGTGATCAAAGCTGTGGGAAAAGTGGCATATCAACTTCGGTTACTAGCCCAGTTGTCAGGGGTGCATAACGTGTTCCATGTGTCAATGTTAAGAAAGTGGCACTCGGATACAACGCATTTTGTGAATTTGGAGGATATAGAAATTCAAGATGGAGCAACATATGAAGAACAACTGATGGAGATTCTCGATACCAAGGAGAAGGTGTTTCACAATAAAGTCATCCAATTAGTGAAAGTCTTGTGGCAACATCATGGCGTGGAGGAAGCTACTTGGGAACCGGAGCTAGAGATGCGAGAGAAGCACCCTCATTTTTTCTCTACTTAAGGTAAGTTTCGAGGACAAAACTTTCTTTAAGGGGGGTGGATTGTAAACCCCCACATTTTTCTCTTTATATAGAAACATTAGTATGTTTTGAAATGTTAATATATATGACAATGTATGCATGAACTATGTGGAATGTAAGAGTAGAAATAAAAATGTTAGTTGTGGTAATAGGGCATGTTATAGAAGTTTGGAAGTTTTCCAGAGTGAAAGCACACTCTTGATAAAATTTGGATAAAAAGGATTTTGGACACTGCCTGGTATTTAGACCATAAATTTTTAATTTGATATCAATGGATCTTAAATTTTGATAGTAGATAGTAGACTTCTAGGACTACAAAATAGTGTTTCAAGAAAAGTTTTCAAATCGACCTCTAAATGGGTCAAAACTTCACTAGAAGTTTCAGCAGAAACTGGGAGGACGTTCGAACGTGAATGGACGTTCGAACGATAGTAAGTCCCAGTACTTTGATGTTTGCAGAGCTCTAATGGAAATGCAAAAGTACTGGGAGCAAATAACGTTTGAACGCCAAGTGACATTTAAATGTGAATTAATAATTTTCACTATTGACGTTCGAACGCCAAAGTGACGTTTGAACTTGACTTACGGATTCTGAGTTTCAGAATCGTGCACAAGAGGTCATTTTTTCCCCTATAAATACTTAAGAACACTCTCTTTTGCCCCATTTCAATATTTCTAACCCTAGGGAGGCTTAGAGAGGAAGAACGAAAGGCAAAAACAAAGAGATTAAAGTGTTGATTCAAGTGGGAAAAGATCAAAACTTCTAGTTCTTCACTCAAAGCTAAGGAAGAAAGGTTGGAGTTTTCCTCCATTCTTGTTCATTGATGCTAGGGCTTATATATATACATGTTTTGACTCTAAATCTTATATATATGTATTGGAATCCTTGATTCTTGATATTCTTGCAACAATCACCATGTTTTGAGTGAAGTTATGGTTTATAGCCATAAAACCCTTGTTCTTGATGTCAAAACCTAGTTTTTTGAGAAAGATGAAATCTTCTTCCTGATATTCTTGTGCTCTTGATTCAAAAACTTTAGTGCTTTATTTTGAACAATAAAAGTATGTCTTTTGATGATCTCTTGCTTATTTTCTTGAGAAGTAACATTGGCAAACTACCTAAGAAATTTGGGGGTTTTGAAATTACATGTGATTTGAGAAATACCTATGGAATTGGGGTTTGTTGTGATGGACTTGAATTACATTCGAGAACTGCGGTAGAGTGTTAAAGGTTAGTCTATCCTAGTGGGGGTGACATGGTAGCCTAAAACTTGTAGTGGATTGTTGTTTGTGAGAGCAACCACTATTGTTCATGTACATTCGAGGCTGAGGGATGATATATCTTTTCTTGGTAGGATTCGTCAATGCCGTGGGAGACGGTATACGCCCTTCCTAAATTGGTTTGTGTGGTTATGATGGGTGAACGAGGTAGAATCTTTGTGTAGATTCATGGGAAATAACCAACATACATGAGAATATGGGATGATGCTATTGAATGATTAATTGATTTCTTCACATGTCTATTCCTTTCATTTAACTTATTGTTATTGTGTAAACTTGAGATCCATTGAAATGTCCCTGTTTTCCTTCAAAAGTTATATATGATATTTTGGAAAGTGAGACCGAACTATTTTATATGTTTTCTAAACCTTGTTCAAGTTTGGGAGGATGTTGCTACAGAGCTTAGTGTTCACCCCTTACAAATACTATTTATTCTCAGATGTCAGTTTAGATGAAGAGCTCGGAGTTGATGAGCAGGTACTTTCAGAAGCTCAAGTGGAGGGGCATATGGATCAGGAGGGGGATGTCTAGAATTATTCTTTTTATGTTCTAGACTGAAAGATTCATTTTGAGACAATGTGAAGTCTAATATTTTTGTTATTTCGCTGCAAGTTAATAGTTAATTTTTGGGATTTAATTGTCATAGTTGGGCATATTCTTTTGGATACAAAGGCCATGATTTGGCATATTCTTTTGGATGATGTTGTAAATATTATGAATGATAAATGAAATCTTCTTTACTTATGGATCATATTAGTTGCTCTTATGATGTGAGTGGTTTTAGATAGTAATGTCGTCCAAGGTGAATTTTGGGGCGTTACAAGTACAGATAAGGTAAAGGTAATCCATGAGCAATTGAAAATTTCACTACTAGTGATCGAGTGTTCTTGTGTGTATCTCCATGGAAGGAGGTTATGAGGTTTGGTAAGAAAGGTAAGTTGATTCCAAGATATATTGGGTTGTTTGTTCACTTGGTCTATTATAATCAGGGGCCTAACTAATACTTGAAACACTTTGCCTAGGGAGTATAATCTCAAGAACGAAACTCAAAGGAATTGACAGGGGCTTGCACAAGTGGTGGAGCATGTGGTTTAATTTGATACAATACACAAATCCTTACCAGCCCTTGACATATGAACAACAAAACCTATCTTTAAACGGATGGTACTTACTTCCATACAGGTGTTGCATGGCTGTCATCAGCTCATATTGTAAAACTCGGGTAAATTTGAATTTTTGTCAAAAACTAGGCAAAACGGTAATTTGTCACTACGGTGCGGGTTGAAAAATCATATTTTTATAAAACTTGGTTGAAAAAATGGACCTCATTATTGGATTTGTCTCGTAAAATCTAGTTATCCTGTCAATTTTTATCGGATTCTGAGAGAGTCAAATTTTTCACGTTTTACGAGGCAATTGGGTGACCTCAAAAACTACCCCAAAAATTAAATTTTAAAATTTTTTTAAAAATTAAGGGAAGTCATATAAAAATATTTTGAACTTAAATCGGGACGAAATTTAATCATTTCGGGACGAAAACGGACCCTAGAATAGGGAACGCGTGGCGCGACGTAGACCAAGCATTAAAAGGTATAAATAGGCTATAAAAATCTGATTTTCTCCACAAATCTCTAATGGGTTTTAACGTTGAAAGATAAAAGAGGGAAGAGAGAAAAAAGAGAGGAAGCTTCAGCTTCTCTCTATGATCTATGGAGTTTCGTCGGTCAGAATCCTTCGAGCCAAGTATTAAAGTTCATCTACACGACGAAGGCTACGCAACCATACCAAAAAAAATGGATTTCACCAAAGACCTGGTGTTTAGGATGCGCACTCCCTTGATTTATTGCATAAATTCTATTGGTGTATGCTGAACCGTTGGTGGAAATCCATGAATTCCATGTCGACTAGGGGCCCATTGGTGTAAGTCCATAAATACCCACCCCAAGAAAGACTCAAAGATTTTTAAAATGTCATTGGATGTGCAACATCAATGGAAAGAGCTTGTAATGCCCAGGTTTATACTCGTGGCATTGCATGGGTGATGGGAGCCAATGAAGGCTCGAGCTGAGTTGCTTGAGTCTCATCTCATCTCATTTTATGGCATGACATAGTGAATTCCAACATTGAATTGCATATTCCTAATTGGAATGCTTTGTGGCTTGTTGAAATTGCATGTGACATTTCATATATATCTAGGTTGGGGAGTAACCTCTTTATGAGGTACCCTATTGAGCGTGGCTCACCCTTTATGTAAAATTCGGGTAATTTTGAATTTTTCACAAAATAGACAAAATAGTAATTTGCCACTATGGTATGGGTTGTAAACCTGAATTTTTCTAGAACTCGGATGACGAAACGGACATCACTATTGGATTTGTCTCGCGAAATTTAGCTACCCCGTCAATTTTGGTCGAATTCTGAGATAGTCAGATTTTTCGCATTTTATGAGGCGATCGAATCTCAGGTGACCCAAAAAATGGGATTTTTAATAAAATTTTAAAATTTGAAAAATATGTTGAGGCAAATTAAAATAAAAAATATTTTTAACTTAAACCGGGACGAAATTTAATCGTTTTGGGGTGAAAACGGACTCAAAAAATAGAGGGTCGTGTGGCGTGTTGTGGGCCAAGTATTCTAATGATATAAATAGGGCAAAAAATTTGATTTCTACCCCATTTGTTCATCCGTTCACCGATAGAAGAGAGAAAGATAGAAAAAAAGAGAGATTCTTACCTTTTTTCTACGATCTACGGAGCTTGGGTGTTCGAATCCTCTCGAGCCAAGAATTAAAGTTGCTCCACTCGTCGAGGGCTACGCGGCCACACCAAAAACAACAGATTTCACCGAAGTTCCAAAAATAAACTTGGAGAAATCAAGGGTTTTTGTAATGCCCCAAAATCCACATTGGACAACATTACAATCTACAAAATCATTCACATCACGAGAGCAACTAATAAGATCCATAAATAAAGATAATTTCATTCTCATACATAATATCTACAACATCATTCCAAAAGAATATGTCACATCATGGCCATTACATCCAAAAGAATATGTTGAACTATGACAATTACATCTAATAGAATCAAATTTGAACTTTGCAGTAGAATAACAAAAGGTTAGACTTTACATAGTCTCAAAAGGAATTTCCTAGTATATCACGTACTCATCTAGTGGAACTTCCCAATGTACCAGCTTATCAACTCCGAGCTCCTCCTCTTGTACAAAATCTGAAAAATATATTGTTTGTAGGGGGTGAGCACTAATCTCTGTAGCAACTGATTGATCGTTTTCGTTGTAATATCCTAATCTTGAGAAATTATCCCTCAATGTAAGTATGGTGCGTGTGAAAGGGAGTGTCACTCTCCCTTGGAATGATGTCAAAAGAAAGGGTAACGAAATGGTGGATGAATGAAACGTCAAATGTGTGTGTGTGTGTGTGAACAAAAATGCTCCTCAAGCGCAAAGAGACTTTTGCTTGTTGTGTTTTACTTGGAATCGTATTCCAAGGTCGTCTCCTCAAGGAAGGAAATGTATCATCATGGTGATTTTTTTGTAAAAACAAAGTGAAAAATCTTTTGTTGGTTGAAGGTTGGTTTGTGACTGTGATGAAATTTAAATGGGAAACAAGTGTTGGCTAATCCAAAGGGTTCACTCCAATGGGAATGTCAAGTCAACTCAGAACCTTCCTCTAATGGTGCATAGATGATCGATTGATTCGTGGGAGCGAGGGACGAGATGGAATTGAGGATCCAAGCATAACCCGTGACAAATCTACAGGATATCAAAGACTCACACCATGTCCTCACTCAACCCAGTCAAACCGAACCATCGTACAATGAGGGGAAGAAAGAAGATGATTTGAAATGGCATACCCAAAAGGAGGTCTCCCTTGGATTAGCCAACTTAAAGACTTAGCTACTCATGCTTAAGGTAAAGACAATAATGTAATGAGAAGACATTGTAAAGAAATGAAGACTGAAGCTAAGCATAAACGAAATGCACAAATATAACTTTTGGATAATTATACATGTCCATCACCTCTAACTAAAGATTAGATGAGAAACTACTCACTCTTCATCACTTTGGTAAAGCTAGAAAAGTGAGTGATACTTATCCCTCTAACTAGAGGAATTACAAGGTAAAACATATTACACAATGAGCCGATCTTCAACAAAGAATGAGTGAATCACATTCCACCTTTCACGGCTTTGGTAAGCTCTTAGAAAAGTGGAAGAGTTTCACTCCTCTAAGAGAATAAGAAGCTCAAACAATGGAAATAAAAGAAAGCAATACTTAAAGTAAAAGAAGAAATAAATTAAAAGAAAGCAATAATACACTAAAAGAAAGCAATAATACACTTAAAGAAAGCAATACTTAAAGAAATCAATAAATTAAAAGAAAGCAATAATACACTAAAAGAAAGAAATACTTAAAGAAAGCAATAAAACTTTGGAGGGTTTTCCACTACCAAAAGATAGATGCTTTACCAGTCCTAAGGGGTGGTATTTATAGGCAACAAGGGAGGATGAAAATCTTGTTTGACGGTTTTGAATTATACTTTGATCCCCCTTTATTTTGAGCTTTGATAATTTGTACCCTATAGTTTGTAGTTTTGATAATTGGCACCCAGTAGTTTGTAGTTTTGACCCAATTGGCTCCCAGGAGTGTGTAGCTTTGTCATAATTGTCTCCCTAGTAGTGTGTAGCTTTGCCAAAATTGTCTCCCCAGTAGTGTGTAGCTTTGACGCACAAAACCCTGAAAAGAACAACAATTAATGCATTATCCCTAATTCACACACTAACCCTAATTTGACTTATTTTAACTAGTTTAACTTTGTTTAACTAACACAATTTACCTATTAACTTAATTAAATTATGCATTAATTAGGGTTAATCAGCAACATCCTCCCAAACTTGAACAAGGTTTAGAAAAAAAATATAAAACTATTCGGTCTCACTTTTACAAATTTCATATATCAATTTTGCAAGAAAACTGTGACATTTCCATGGATCTCAAGTTAACTTAATAGCAATAATTTAAATGCAAGGAATAAGCATGTCAGAGTGATAGAAATCAAATAACCATTCAATAATGTCATCCTATATTCTCATGTATGTTGGTTGCTTTCCATGAATCTACACCATGATTCTACCTCGTTCACCCACCATAATCACACAATCTCAAATTCAAACTTACGATGAACAGTAGTAGTTGCTCTCTCACACGTGAACAGTAGCAAACCCATTATAAGTGTTAGGAAACTATCTCACCCCCACTGGGATAGACTACTTCTAACACTCTATGGCAGTGCTCGAATGCAATTCAAGTCCATCACAACAACTATACAAGAGAAGCAATAACAAATATTTTCTCAAATCACAAGGTAATCCAAAATTCCCAAATTTCATAATTTGTATTACAAGAGAACAATTTAAAAAAATAAGCAAGAGATCATCAACAATCCATTTTTATTGTTCATTACAAAGCACTAAAGTTTTGGAATCAAGAACAAGGTAAAAATCAAGAGAAAAATCAATTTCTCTTGGAAACTAGGGTTTTATGACAAGAAAAGAGTTTTCATGGTTATCTAACCCTAGCTTTGTTTAGAACATGATAATCTTTGCAAAAATAACAAGAAATGATGATTTCATAGCATATATATATAAATGAGAGTGAAAACATATATATACATATAAGCTCTAGCTTCAATGGTCAAGAATGGAAGAAACCCCTACCTTGAATCAAAAGTTCCAAACAAAACCAAGCTCTAGAGACTTCTTTCCTCCCTTTTCTTTCCCCTTTATCTTCCCCTAGGGTTCTAAGTGGTTTGGGGTGAGAGTGGAGTGAAAGAATGGAGGAGAATGGGATGGAAATGGTGTTTTATAGCCAGCCAATCCCAAATTTTATTGTTCATAGGACTAAAATTACATTTTTCTCCAAAATTATGATTTTGCCATTAAATATCTCCAATTTGATCCCTATGACTACCCTAAGGTTTTTAGACATTCTGGATTCATTTTTAATGTTATTTTAACCTAAATATATTTATTTTTATAATTTATTTATATTAAAGTAAATTGACACTCGAAACACTAAAATTTTTATTTTATTCCTCCGAACCGCTATTAATGTATTTTGGAAACCTTGCAACTGAGTGTGGAAGTGTGGTGAAGACATAGACACATTACATGAGAATTTGGAGGCTTAAAAGTGAAAGAAATCAAGGAGGTATCGATGCTTGATAGCTCAAGCACTAGCACCCACACCATTTGGTGGCAGTCCCTCAATTTTCCTCCTTTTTGACCATGATCCACTTCGAATCTGAAGAATTTCAAAACATGAAAGTTGTAGATCTGGAGGTCTCTATATTGTGTCAAAATTTCAGCTCAATCGGACGATTGGATCAAAAGTTATGACAATTCTACGAAAATTGGTCTAGAGTAGATAGTATCGGTATGCAGTAGCGGTACACTTTAGCTTCTGGTATTCGCAGTACCGGTACGCTGCCTAGAATGCCCAGAAAGCCTATTTTTTTCATGTCCAACCCATTCCAAACCTTTCCAACAACAATCCAAACTTATACAACATACATTTGTACATCAAACATAGTTGGTACAAGTTCTACTACAAGCAATTCCACATATTTACCCAGGTTTTACAATATTAGTATTTCAAAAAAAAAAGAAATGATTACTTGTTATATAAAGATAAGAGTATGGAGAGGGGAGTTATAGTTTTGGGAAAGATTGGGATTCTTGAAGGCTTCTACCAAGTGGTTTACACTTCAAGAGGTAGGGTTCCTTCCTACTTAGGGTTTATTTTACAACTTGGGGTGTTAAATTGAAATGGATAGATTGATAGAGATATATATCACTTGCCTATGTTTGTGAAATTGATAAAAGGGGTATGAAAATGGGTATAGAAATGATTTAAAATAAATTTCTAGCATGAAATTGGTATGTGGTAATTACTTGTGAAATTCCATAGAAATTGGTATTTGTGGGCATGCTATGCGTTTAAATTATGCCTTGGTGAATGAAGCATGTTATTGGCCTATATTATGTGATAACATGCTTATGAATGGTTCTTAGATATGAAATGTTAATATCTATTTATTGATATATTAACATTGTAATGAAGTTTGTTGATTATATGCATATGATATAATTGGCCATGGAACATGTATCTATGTGGTTAAATTTGCTCATATGGCATTCATTATATATAGGGCATGACATTGATATTGCAATGGTGCATTACATTGCATTTGCACATAAGCATCACAACCATAGGCATGAGACATGGGTGTGTGCATGGTTTAATCAAACACCATACTTGGTGGTTGATGGGTGGGCTCGAGAAAGTTGAATTAAAAATCTGACTAAGTCACACGATTGCATGAAAATTGGGTCGGGGTTAGCAAAAAGAGCTAGGAAATCCCTCGGATGAGAGACCCAAAGATCAAATACGCACTCTGTTGGTATAAGAGCCCATAAAGTGTGTCGGTGTACACAAAAACATTGCTGGAAGTCCATAAATTTTGTGTCGTTGGTGTAAGTCCATAAATACCCACCCCAAGAAGGACCTAGAGATTTCTTTAAATAGTCATTGGGTGTATAGAAAGCCCGATTTTATACTCACTGCATTGCATGAGAGAAAAAGAGCCGATGAGGGCTCAGGTTAAAGAGCATGAGTGAGTCTCATCTCATTTCATGACATGACATCCTAAAATTCCAACCTTGAATAGTATGTTCTTGTTGGGGATGTTGTTGTTTGTTAAATGTTGCATGTGAGTATTGCATATGCACTTAGGTTGAGGAGTAGCTTGTAAACCCCCACACTCTTATCTTTATATAGCAAGTAATCATTTCTTTTGAAATGTCAATATGGAAAAATTTGAGTAAATAGTAGTTAAAACTTAGTTTTAGCTTGTACATATATCAAATCGTTGTAATAGAACTTGTACTTACTAGGTTTGACGTACAAATGTATGTGGTATAAGTTTGGGATGGTTGTGGAACGGATTGGAATGGGTTGGAAATGAAGAAGGAAGGATTTGTAGAAAAACAGGCAAAACTTTCCGGAAGGTTAAGGTAAATGCTAATCCAGTGGGCAAAACCTTCCGGATGGTCGATGAAAACCTTCCGGAAGGTTAAAGTAATGTTCTTCCGGAAGGATAATGGAAAAGTTTGTCCAGTTGGCAAACCTTCCGGAAGGTCGATGAAATACCTTCCGTAAGGTTTTCCAAAAATCTGAATTTTTAAATCGCGAATAACCAGTTTTCCTTCCACTATAAATACTTAGGAACAACTCCTTTAGCCCCATTTCAACATCTCTAACCATAGGAAACCTTAGAGAGGAAGAAAGAGAGGGAAAAACACAAGATCAAAAGGAATTTGCACATTGGATTGGATTGGACCAAAGCCCAAATTTTCAAGAACACCAAGGTAGGGGTTCCTTCCATTCTTGTCCATTGAGGCTAGGGCATGTATGTATATGTATGTTTCCACTCTTAATCATATGTATAGGCTATGAAATCATGATTTCTTGAGATTTTTGCAATCATTACCATGTTTTAAACAAAGCTATGGTTATATAACCATGAAATTTCTTTTCTTGTCATAAAACCCTAGTTTTCAAAAGAGATGAATTTTTCTCTTGATTCTTCATTTATTCTTGATTTCAAAACCCTAGTGCTTTATGTTGAGTAATAAAATAGTATTTATGATGATCTCTTGCTTAATTTCTTAAATGGTTCTATTGGAAAAATGCCGATGAAATTGGGGATTTATGATTTGAGAATTTGGTTGGAATTGCATCTTTTGTATGGTTGTTGTGATGGACTTGAATTGCATTCGAGCACTACCGTAGAGTGTTAGAGGTTAGTCTATCCTAGTGGGGGTGAGATGGTTTCCTAACACTTGTAGTGATTTGTTGTTTATGAGAGCAATCACTATTGTCCACATAAGTTCGAGGCTTAGTGATGGTATACCTTTCCTGGGAAGGATTCGTCAATGCCGTGGGAGACGGTATACGCCCTTCCTAATTGGTTTGTGTGGTTATGATTGAGTGAACGAGAAAGATTCGTTGTGTAGATTCATGGGAAGCAACCAACATACATGAGAATATGGGATGACACTATTGAACAATTATTGTATTGTGTGGAATTGGTTTCCTACAAGAGCTTGTGAAGGTACGAGACTCTACAAGAACTTGTGGGAAATGGTTTATGGTTGGAAATGATATATTGTACCAGAAACGGTTTCCTACAAGAGCTTGTGGAAGTATGGGATTCTACAAGAATTTGTGGGAAATGGTTTATGGTTGGAAATGATTGGTTATTTGTAATTTGGCATTATTACTTTACTTAATTTATTGCTATTGTGTAAACTTAAGATCTATTGAAATGTTCTTGTTTTCTTTCAAAAATTAATATATGGTATTTGCGAAATAAGACTGACTTGTTTTACATATTTTCTAAACCATGTTCGAGTTTGGGAAGAATGTTGCTATAGAGCTTAGTGCTCACCCCCTATAAACAATATATTTACAGATTACATGTTAGATCAGGAGCTCAGAGTCGATGAACAGGTGCATTGGGAAGCTCTATTAGATGGGCATGTGGAACCCGAAGTGGATGCTTAGGGCTATACTCTCCTAGGTGCTAGACTATGAAATTCCTTTTGAGACTCGGTGGAGTCTAATATTTTTGTTATTCTACTACAAGTTAAATTTGATTCTTTTAGATGTAATTGTCATGGTTGGGCATATTCTTTTAGGATGATGTTGTAAATATTAGATATGATGAATGGATTTTTATTTATTGATGGATTATATTAGTTGCTCTCATGATGTAAATGGTTTTAAATTGTAATGTCGTCCAAGGTTGTCTTGGGGGCGTTACAAGTTTTGGTATTAGAGTTTAGGAATTATGTCTTACATGGGAGCTGTAGGTTGCGGACTATCACTAGAGTATTAGTTTTAGGGTGAATAAACTTTAGATTTTGATTTGTTTGAAGTTATATGTTTATAAGATAAGTGTAATTTATTTTTTTTAGTTAGGTTTAAAATTAATTATTTGTTTGAATTCATGGATTAGCTAGCTTAAAGAAGTTGATGAAAATTTTGGGATGGATATGCTAGTTTTATAGCATGTTGTTATCGACTATTTTAGAAGATGAATGGTAATTTGACTTTTGGTTAGTAAATGATGCTAGGCATGGATCTTTATGTAAGTGATATGATCTATATTAGAGATGGGTATGAGATTGGATTTGTGACAAAAGACACCCAAATTCAAATTGGACACTTGTAGCCGAACCATTAGTCAAGCAGACTATCTTTCACTAATTGGACCATAACTCTTTGTTGGAAATTCCAAATTGTGGACCATTTTTATTGTTAGAAGCCTAGCTCGTATATCTTTCCAACCATATAGGTCACACACACTAAAAATACCTGAGTTAAATCAATTCATTCTCCAAATTTGATCAAAGATCTGCATTGTGCTATTCTTTAGATAGCAAAGTATCGTACTTTCCTACTTAGATTCTGAAGGACTTATCCTTAAGCAAGCTTCTACACTATTTAAACTTTGATTTAGAGACACAACTATGTTGATTGAAATGTTTTGATGGATAATATAAAAGGTGACTACGATTTGGTGTTTTGTTGACTCTAAGTATTTTATTCTACTATTAGTGTTGCTTATAGTTGTGAAAATGAAGGAGAAGTGATAACCCAATTTGGATGTGTGGAGGTAAGATCAAGTTAGATGTTTTCAAGATGGACTATGTTTTGAATAATTAGTTTATGAAAAGTTATGTGTGTTACTTAAAAGTCATAGAAATTAAGGAATGAATGTAGTTTTGGTTTTTCGATATGAACCATGGGAGTGTTATATTTTTCCTCTAGGGTGAGTACGATAGTATGAGACAGTAAAACTCTCAAATATGATCAATTGAAGGAATACGATGAAGTAACATCGAATGAGAACCTATTTTGGAATAACGATGGGAATTGTGGTTATGGTTTTTAAAAGGGACCAGAGTTTGTTTCATAACCAAGTACTTGAGGTTACCAATATTGGTTTGAAAATATTACGGGGAGTTGATTAAATTTACTTGGAAGTATTAATGATTTAGAAGGGTCATACATAGAATACTCATTGAGGACGTTATACTTAGGTGATCTTATTTTCCTTGGAGGTTTAGTTTACTATATTTAAGCTCTTGAAAGTATTAATAATCAAGAATCTCTTGGTTGAATATGAGGTTAATAGTTGACTGGTATTTACAACTTTTGATTGAAAATTAAGGTCAATTTACGAAAATGAACTCATAGACATTTAAAACGGGAAATCTAGGAAGTCTAATTATGTTGTAGTAGTTACATTGGACCCTCGATATTGTAGGATTAAGAGATTATAGAGTTTAAAAACTCGATGTCTGATATAGTAGACAATTATTGAAATAAGGATGATTTCAATGTTTGGTGTTTACTTTTATCGTTATGTGAGATCTTTTAAATATTATTGAAGTTGTGTTGGAGGAATATGAAGTTCTTTTTCCTGTCTCTCTTAGTACATTATTAAGATAGGCTTGATTAGTTATACTTGAGTATTGCTGGTATGATTATTGAAGATTCTCACTTGACAGTTAGTGGTGATAATTGGAAAGATGTAATTTGAGGAATCAATGATGATACCTATGCAGATTGGCTTTGACATGGATGTAGAAACCTTATGTAATTTTTGGGATAAATGACTATGGATATCTTAGTAACTACTACATCGTTAGTGTACACATTTTAGAAGCTATAATTGGAAGATAATGTGGTTAGGTTTCAGTTGTACACTTTGGTGGAACTTGACATATCTTATCAAAACTTTCAAACCTATGGGAATTCTTATATTATGGTTAGTTATGATTTGTGAAATTGGTCAATGTTAATTTATAACAGAGTGCGCAGGGAACCATGGAATTAGATTTAATATTAGTTAAAGTAACCATTAATTATGGCTATAGTGGTGAATGTAGAGGGTATAAGCTTAAAGAGTGAGATTCAATTTCTTGGAAAACTTGGTGTATAGTTTGATGGTTATAATTGTTGGGAATCTTGCAATGTCCACCAAACTACCGAAATTGATAAGTATCCATAGGATGTGAAGTATTATTAGATTTTAAATATTGTGAGTTTCTCTAGTCTAGTGAGAAACAAAGTCATTAAGAATGATACATCTATTTAAGGAATCGTTATAGATCTTGTCGTAATAGCATTGCTAAGTTTTGGATTATAATGTAATTTGGGTATAGGAATGATGAGTAATCCCATTAATGAAATGGATTTTGGTTGTTGTGAAATGCTTATGGGTAAGCTACATGTAAAATGCCAAATATGAGATTTTTAAAATAATTGGTAAATTCAAAAGAGAAATGATATCCGATGAATAGGAAATAAGTTGAAGATCTAGCAATTATGCATGATATGGAATTAGTTTAGACAATCACATGAAATTATTGAGTATAAAGAATAATCAAAAGTAGTGAATGAAGGTGAACTTGGGGACTTCACTAATTGCATTGACGGTATAAGTTGAAGGGATGGATTTAAAATTTGGATATGATGTTCTATTTTAATCTTGGCTTAATGTTTATAGGATGAATAGAAGTGCCGACATCATGGCCAAATGAGAATTAGATAGACTAATTCAACGATTAAGTATCGAGGATGAAACTTTCTTTAAGCGGGGTGGATTGTAAACATCCACACTCTTATCTTTATATAGCAAGTAATCATTTTTTTTGAAATGTTAATATGGAAAAATTCGAGTAAATAGTAGTTAAAACTTAGTTTTAGTTTGTAAATATATGAAATCATTGTAATAGAACTTGTACTAACTAGACTTGACGTACAAATGTATGTGGTATAAGTTTGGGATGGTTTTGGATGGTTGTGAAACGGATTGGAATGGGTTGGAAATAAAGAAGGAAGGATTTGTAGAAAAACAGGCAAAACCTTCTGAAAGGTCAATGAAAAACCTTCCGGAAGGTTAAGGTAAATCCAAATCCAATGTGCAAAACCTTCCGGAAGGTCGATGAAAACCTTCCGGAAGGATAATGAAAAAGTTTGTCCTATAGGCAAACCTTCTGGAAGGTCGATAAAAAACATTCCGGAAGGTTAATGGAAATGTTTGTCTAATAGGCAAACCTTCCAGAAGGTTGATGAAAAACCTTCGAGAAGGTTTTCCAGAAATGTGGTTTTTAAAGTCATGAGCAGCCAGTTTTCCTTCCACTATAAATACCTAGAGACAACTCCTTTAGCCCCATTTCAACATCTCTAACCCTAGGAAACCTAAGAGAGGAAGAAAGAGAGGGAAAAACACAAGATTAAAGGGGATTTGCACATTGGATTGGATCAAAGCCCAAATTTTCAAGAAGACCAAAGTAGAGGTTCCTTCCATTTTTGTCCATTGAGGCTAGGGCATGTATGTATATGTATGTTTCCACTCTTAATCATATGTATATGCTATGAAATCATGATTCCTTGAGATTTTTGCAATCATTACCATGTTTTAAACAAAGCTATGGTTATATAACCATGAGATTTATTTTCTTTTCATAAAACCCTAGTTTTCAAAAGAGATGGATTTTCCTCTTGATTCTTCCTTTATTCTTGATTTTGAAACCCTAGTTCTTTGTGTTGAGTAATAAAATGGTATTTATGATGATCTCTTGTTTAATTTCTTAAATGGTTCTATTGGAAAAATGCCGATGAAATTGGGGATTTATGATTTACTTATGATTTGAGAATTTGATTGGAATTGCATCTCTTGTATGGTTGTTGTGATGGACTTGAATTGCATTCGAGCACTGCCGTAGAGTGTTAGAGGTTAGTCTATTCCAATGGGGGTAAGATGGTTTCCTAACACTTGTAGTGGTTTGTTATTTGTGAGAGTAACCACTAATGTTCACGTAAGTTCAAGGCTTAGGGATGATATACCTTTCTTGGAAAGGATTCGTCAATGTCGTGGGTGACGGTATACGCCCTTCCTAAAGTGGTTTGTGTGGTTATGATTGGGTGAACACGGTAGAGTCGTTGTGTAGATTCATGGGAAGTAACCAGCATACATGAGAATATGGGATGACACTATTGAACAATTATTGTTATTGTGTGGAATTGGTTTCCTACAAGAGCTTGTGGAGGTATGAGACTCTACAAGAACTTGGGGGAAATGGTTTATGGTTGAAATTGGCTTATTGTACTAGAAACGGTTTTCTACAAGAATTTGTGGAAGTATGAGATTCTACAAGAACTTGTGGGAAATGGTTTATGGCTAGAAATGATTTGTTATTTGTAATTTGGCGTTATTACTTCACTTAATTTATTGCTATTGTGTAAACTTAAGATCTATTGAAATGTTCCTGTTTTCTTTCAAAAATTAATATATGATATTTTTGAAAAAAGACCGACTTGTTTTACATATTTTCTAAACCTTGTTCGAGTTTGGCAGGAATGTTGCTACAGAGCTTAGTGCTCACTCCCTACAAACAATATATTAACAGATTATGTGTTAGATGAGGAGCTCAGAGTCAATGAACAGGTGCATTGGGAAACTCTGCTAGACGGGCATGTGAAACCCGAGGTGGATGCTTAGGGCTATACTCTCCTAGGTGCTAGACTAGGAAATTCCTTTTGAGACTCAATGGAGTCTAATATTTTTGTTATTCTGCTGCAAGTTAAATTTGATTCTTTTGGATGTAATTGTCATGGTTGGGCATATTCTTTTGGGATGATGTTGTAAAATTAGATATGATGAATGGATTTTTATTTATTGATGGGTTATATTAGTTGCTCTCTTGATGTGAATGGTTTTAAATTGTAATGCTATCCAGGGTGATTTTTGGGGCGTTACATAGCCTTTGTAGGAAATACTCTACTGAGCGTGGCTCACCCTTTATGGGAAAAATATTTCAAGTGCAGGTTATGCTCCGGTGGAAGGCCCTCACATAGGACCTCAAAGATGAAGAAAGCCGGGATGTGGCTTTATTTTGAGTTTTTGTACAAGTATTATGAAAGCTTAATTTTGATATGTAAATTTATGGAAATGAATGTAATAGAATGTGTATGGACCTTGTATTAAATGAAAATCTCCATTATACATGTGTTGGATGGATGTAATATGGTTTGAAATGAATTGGAAATGAAAAACAAGTGAAACAGGCAAAACTGGACAAAGCATACCAGTACAGCCTACCGATACAACTTTCTCCCGTAGGCAAAACCTACCGATAAAAATTTTTCAGTAGGCAAACCCTACCGGTAAGAATTTTTCAGTAAGCTCACCCTATCGGTATGCCATACCGGTAGGACTTCTAAAAATTTGAAATTTTAAAACTCTTTTGCTATGCTTTTGGGTCATGTGTCCTTCCTTTCAAATGATGTAAACGGACTATAATGCAGTATGTAATGTGGTACATTGGATCACAATTTGATAAAATGATAAAATGTACACGGGTTACACGTGTGGGTTGTAATTCCGGTTAAAAGGATGCTACTGACGTGATGTCGGGTTGTGTGATAATCACAGGTACTACTGCCGGTTGACAGGTGGTCAACAGTTGAAAAAAAACCCCTAATTTTACGGGAGTCACAGCTTAGTGTTAGAGCATAGGTATGCAATTTACCTAGGGCTTCATGGGCATGGGTCTAGACCATTGCATTCATTGTGCACTACATGTTGTGTGCTTAAATTGCTATATGCTATGTGATATGTGCTACATGTTTTGTGAAGTATATACATGGTAAAATGTATATGAAAAAAAAGACACTAGGGTTAGAAAATATAACCTTGGGGGTTAGAAAACAAAGGAATGGGATAGATCAAATTGTAAATGTCTACTAGTGGGGGGCATAAGCTCTACTAGGGAGACAAGCTGATGAATCTCGAGATTTCAAATTTGGTCCCTACTTTGGGGTACTAAATTAGTGCTCTACTGCTATCTGACATGTGTGTAGATGGCTAGTAGAGGAAGAGGACGTCAAGGTAGTGAATCAACCACCAGTCATTGACCAACAAGCCTTCATAGAGGCTATTGGTACTGCGGTTGCTACCATTGCACATGCTAGTGCAAATGTGGGGCAAGGAGGCATGAGTAACCTTCAAAAGTTTAAGGCACACAAGCCTCTGATATTCAAGGGAGGGGCAGATCCGATGGTGGCTAACCATTGGTTTTGGCAAGTTGGCAAGATTTTAAAGGCAATGGAGATCACCTCCGATGCCACAAGGATAAGGCTAGTTGCATTCCAACTAGACGGAGAAGCTCAATTGTGGTGGGATTAGGTAAAGGACTCAAGGAACTTAGAGTTAATGACATAGGAAGAGTTTCGGGAGCTCTTCATGGGAAAATACTTCCCAGCGACCGCTCGACATGCAAAGGTCCGGGAATTCTTGGATTTGAAACAAGGGACAATGACGGTGATGGAGTATGTGGCTAAGTTCACCGAATTTTTCTATTTTTTTGATGATTACGTGGCCACGGATATGGCCAAGGTGAGGAAATTCGAGGATGGTTTGAAACTATCCATCTGGGGAAAATTATGGGCCTCCGCCTACAAGGCTTGGACTCAATGGTCGAGACAGCTATGGCCATTGAGAGAGAGGTTGATGACGCAAGGAGTATCTGGGAGTCGGGTGCTAAGGACAAGAAGAAGGAGGGTCAATCCTCTTCTTCTAGCTCGAGAAAGAGGCAGAGGATTTTTACTCCTTAGGGACAGCAAGGACAAGGTCGTAGATATCACGGCCAAGGCCAAAGCCGATCCTCCCAAGGTGGGGGAAACTGGAGGACAACATATCAGGCAAGTCAGAAGACTTGTTTCCATTGCCACCAGTTGGGTCACATGAAACGGGATTGCCCTTAGAGGTAGGGGTCCTAGAGTTATGGGACGTCTCAGTCTCAATCATCGATGGGGCTTGCACAGACTTATTTTGTTCCTCTCTACCCTGTCATGGGCCAGGGAAGCCAATATCAGTTCCAGAGTGCTACTCAGGCCACTACCACTTCATGAGTGGGGACTCCGTAATTAGGCCAGATGGGCCAGGGCATAGGTCAAGGCCGAGGACAGGTCATACAGGCCGGGACTTCGAGGACCCAAGGACGTGTCTACTCCATCACACTTCAGGCTGAGCCAATGGATTAGCCGATCATTTAGGGTATATTTCTACTCTCTCACTTATGGGTTAGGGTGTTATTTGACTCTGGTGCATCGCATTCATTCATATCTACATCATATATGAGAGACTTGTGCTTAGAGGTAGATACCTTGGAAGAGCCATTGTATATAAATTCACCCCTAGGAGCTAGGGTGTGTGTTGACCAGATATGTCGGGCCTGTGAGTTAGAGATCTTAGGGATTCTACTCACCGTGGACCTTAGGGTCCTGGACATGTCGAAGTTCAATGTTATCCTCGAGATGGATTGGTTGGTAGCACATCGGGTCGTCATTGACTGTGATCGGAAGAGAGCAACTACTTACACACCGGACAGTGCTTGTTTCAAGTTTCATAGGGAAAAGCATAAAGCTTTGCCCCAATCCGTGTATGACTCCCGTTGGCATGGGCAGTTGATGGGTTGGCTTGCGAGCCTTACCCTGGAGGACAAGGTAAGACAAGAGTTGGGTCTACATTGGGTTGTGTGTGAGTATGAGGATATTTTTTTGAATAAACTACTGGGATTACCTCCCTATAGGGATGTAGACTTCAGTATTGAGTTGAATCCCGATACATCGCCTATTTCAATGACTCCAGATAGGATGGCACCAGCTGAGTTGCAAGAACTCAAGGTCCAATTGCAAGAATTGTTGGACAAGGACTTTATTAGACTGAGCACTTCACCATAGGGTGCTTCGGTATTGTTTTTCAAGAAGAAGGAAAAAACCCTTCGATTGTGTATAGACTATTGGCAGTTGAATCGAGTTACTATCAAGAATAGGTACCCTTTGTCGAGGAGCGATGACCTATTTGATTAGTTAAGGGGAGCGCGGGTCTACTCCAAGATAGATCTTCGCACTGGTTACCACTAGTTGAGGATTAGGGAGGCAGATATCTCTAAGACGCCATTCAGAACGTAGTATGGGCATTTTGAGTTCACTGTGATGCCATTTGAATTAACGAATGCCCCGGTGGCATTCATGGATCTCATGCATAGGGTGTTCCAACCCTATTTAGATCTGTTTGTTGTAGTATTTGTTGACGACATCCTGATCTACTCCAAGTCTAAGGAGGAGCATGAGGGTCACTTAAGGGTTATTCTCCAGACCTTGAGAGAGCACCAGTTATATGCCAAATTCAGGAACTATAAATTTTGGCTTACGGAGGTAAAATTTTTAGGATACGTGGTGTTGGCTTCGGGTGTATCCTTGGACCCGAAGAAAGTTGAGGCGATTATGAATTAGGAGAGGTCGAAGTCGGTCTTTGAGATACATAGTTTCTTGGGATTGATAGGGTATTACCAAATTCATCGAGGACTTCTCTCGGTTAGCAACACCTATGACGAGATTGACCCAGAAGGAGGTCAAGTTTGAGTGGAATGAATCATGCGAGAAGGATTTCCATGAGTTAAAGAGGAGACTTATTTCAGCTCCTATTTTGATAGTCTCAGAGAGGGGACAGATGTACACTGTGTACTGTGATGCCTCTAGATATTGACTTCGTTATGTTTTGATGCAGTCCAGGAGGGTGGTGGCTTATGGTTCTCGGCAATTAAATAACCACGAATAGAATTACCCTACACACGACATAGAGTTGGCAGCCATTGTCTTTGCCTTAAAGGCTTGGCGCCACTATCTATATGGTGAGTTGTTTGAGGTATTTTTGGACCACAAGAGTCTGAAGTATATCTTCACTCAATGAGACCTCAACATGAGGCAGCGTAGGTGGATGGAGTACTTGGAGGACTACGACTTCACTTTGCATTACCATCCTGATAAGGCAAACATAGTGACTGTGCACTCAGCCAGAAGTCATAGGGAGTTGTGGCTAGTGTGGTTTCCCATGAATGGCGGATGCTTGAGACTGTAGGACAGTTTGGGCTACACTACAGGGATCAGGCTCAGGGTGTTTTAGGGAGTTTAGTGTCTACGTCTTCCCTACTGACTAGAATGATTGAGTCTCAAGGATATGACCCAGAGTTATTATCCATCAGGGATTGAGTACAAGCAGGTACTGGTGATGAGGACTGGGCCATTCACTCGGATGACAGTCTTTAGTATAGGGGAAGGGTTATGGTTCCCCAATTAGTGGATCTGAGAGAGGAGATCCTTAGGGAGTTCCATTACTCTTAATTTACTATATATCAAGGTGGCATGAAGATGTACCATGATCTTCATCGTCAGTATTATTGGAGCGGAATGAAGAGACACATTGGGGACATTGTCAAATGATGTCTCATATGTCAGCAGGTCAAGGCTGAGCACCAGAGACCAACGGGGTTGCTCCAGCCCTTGGAGTTGGCTAAATGGAAGTGGGAGCATGTCACGATGGATTTGGTGACCCACTTGCCACGGACATCACAGGGACATGACGCTGTGTGGGTGATAGTGGACTGGCTTACGAAGTCAGCACACTTTTTGGCAGTGTAAATGACCTTCACACTGGAGGAATTATGTTGGTTGTACATATGGGAGATTGTCCGGTTACATGGGGTACCCGTATCTACTGTATTGGATCGGGATCCCAGGTTTACAGCTCATTTTTGGGAGAGTTTCTAATGGACCCTAGGGAGACTGTTGATGATGAGCACAGTTTTTAATCCCCAAACAGAAGATCAGTTGGAGAGGACCATCCAGATATTAGAGGACATACTACGGACATGCGTCCTAAATCTCAAGGGTAGTTGGGAAGAGCATTTACCCTTAGTGGAGTTCGCCTACAACAACAGCTATCCAGCAAGCATTCAGATGGCACCCTATGAGGCACTTTATGGGAGGTCTTGTAGTTCTCTGGTGTGTTAGACGGAGGTGGGAGAGAGACCCTCTACGGGTCCAAATTTGATCAAAGACACCTCAGATAAGGTGAACCTAATACAAAAATGTCTTCTTATAACTCAGAGCCGAC
Organism: Ilex paraguariensis; assembly: GCA_963454935.2. NCBI lineage: Eukaryota > Viridiplantae > Streptophyta > Magnoliopsida > Aquifoliales > Aquifoliaceae > Ilex > Ilex paraguariensis. The sequence continues at coordinate 833,930 of CAUOFW020001292.1, read as the reverse complement.
AAAAGAGCTACGCCAACCTTTGGAGTTTGAGGTGGGAGATCACATCTTCTTGAAGGTGATGCCTAAAATGGGAGTGGTTAGGTTAGGAAAGCAGGAAAAGCTATCACTGAGGTTTATCTGGCCCTTTGAGGTACTCAAGAGGGTGGGCACAATAGCTTACAGATTGGTGTTATTGCCAAATTTATCGGGTGTTCACGCAGTGTTCCATGTCTCTATGCTCCAGAAGTATACTTCAGATCCGACACATGTAGTGGATTGGGGTGAGTTTATTGTTAATACTGATGGGACCTTCGAGGAAGGACCAGTGCGCATCGTGGATAACCAGGAGCAAGTTTTGTGAGGCAAGACTATGAGGCTAGTGAAGGTGTTGTGGCAGCACCAAGGCATGGAGGAGGTGACATGAGTGAGAACACTATATGTATCAATTATCTGTTCCTATTCAAGAATGGAGGTACAATTCTATAATTTAAAGAATAATGTTATTGTGGCATATGCATGCGGTTAAGTGTGTATGTGTGTGTGAATATCAGGGATAAAATTCTTTTAAGGGGGAAAGAATGTAAAACCCAGGTAAATTTGAAATTTTCACAAAAAGGGTAAAATGGTAATTTATCGCTATAGTACGGGTTGTAAACTTAAATTTTTTTAGAACTCAGATGATGAAATGGACCTCATCATTGGATTCGTCTTGCGAAATCTTGCTACCTCGTCAATTTTTGTCGAATTCTAAGATAGTCAGAGTTTTGGCGTTTTACGAGACGGTCGAGTCTTGGATAACCCAAAAAAATGGGATTTTTAATAAAATTTTAGAATTTGAAAAATAATTTGAGGTGAACACGGACTTGGGAAATAGAGGGTCATGTGGCGCGTTGTGGGCCAAGTATTCTAAGGCTATAAATAGGAGAAAAAATTTGATTTTTCTCTCATTTGTTCTGCCGTTCACCGATAAAAGAGAGAAAGAGAGAGAAAAAGAGAACAATCTTACCTTCCCTCTGCGATCTACGGAGCTCGAGTGTTCGAATCCACTCGAGCCAAGAATTAAAGTTGCTCCACTCGTCAGGGGCTACGCGACTACACCGAAAATGACTTATTTCACCAAAGTTCCAAAAATGAGCTTGGAGAAATCAAGGGTTTTGAGTGAGATTTGGATTCTTGAAGGCTTCTACCAAGTGGTTTATGTTTCAAGAGGTAGGGTGCCTTCCTACTAGGATTTATTTTACAATCTGGGGTGTTAAATTGAAATGGGTAGGTTGATAGAGATATATATCACTTGCCTACATTTGTGAATTGATAAAAGGGGTATGAAAATGGGTATAGAAATTATTTAAAATAAATTTCTAGCATGGAATTGGTATGTGGTAATTACTTGTGAAATTTCATGGAGATTGGTATTTGTGGGCATGCTTTGTGTTTAAATTATGTCTTGGTGAATGAAGCATGTTATTGGCCTATATTATGTGATAACATGCTTGTGAATGGTTGTTAAATATGAAATGTTGATATGTGTTTATTGATATATTATCATTTTGATGAAGTTTGATGATTATATGCATATGATATAATTGGCCATGGAACATCTATATATTTTGGTTAAATTTGTTCATATTACATTCATTACATATGGGACATGACATTGATATTACAATGGTGTATTACATTGTATTTGCACAGAAGCATCACAACCATGGGCATGAGAAATGGGTGTGGATATGGGTGTTTGCATGATTTAATCAAACACCATATTTGGTGGTTGATGGGTGGGCTCGAGAAAGTTGGATTGAAAATCCGACTAAATCACACGATTGCATTAAAATTGGGTCGGGGTTAGCAAAAAGGGCTAGAAAATCCCTCTGGTGAGAGACCTGGAGCTCGAATACGCACTCTGTTGGTATAAGAGCCCATAAAGTGTGTCGGTGTATGCAGAAACATTGGTGGAAGTCCATAAATTTTGTGTCGATTAAGTGTCGTTGGTGTAAGTCCATAAATATCTACCCCAAGAAGGACCCGGAGATTTCTTTAAATATTCATTGTGTGTGTAACGCCAATGGTGGAGGCTTGGAAAGCCCGATTTTATACTTATGGCATTGCATGGGGGAAACAGAACCAATGAGGGCTCGGGGTAAAGGGCATGAGTGAGTCTCTGTAACGCCCCAAAACACACCCTGGACGGCATTACATTCTAAAACCATTCATATCATGAGAGCACTAATATAATCCCTTAAGAAACAAGACTTCATTTGTCATCCACGAATATTTACAACATTATCCAATAGAATAAGCCAAAGTCATGGTTATTACATTTCAAAAATTAATTAAAGAAGCGCAGCGGAATAAACAAAAGAAACTAGACTACACAATGTTCCAAAAGAATATCCTAGTCTAGTAAAAAAGGAAAGGAGGTCGCTCTATGCATCCACCTTGGGATCCACACTCCCGTCTAGTGGAGTCTCCCAAGTAGCGGACTCCTCGACCTTACGTCCTCCTCCTCAAGCGGGTAATCTGAAAAATGTTAGCGATAGGGAGTGAGCACGAAACTCTGTAGAAAAATTCTCCCAAACCCATACAAGGTTTAGAAAAGCATTTAAAACGGTCAGTATCAATTTTAACATAACATAGATACATAATTTGAAATAAAGTAATGACATTTAAAAAGGATCTCAAGTTTATTTAAAAACATTATTTAAATGAATAAACGAGCACCACATACAAATAATAACCATTAATTGCCATAACCAATTCCCAACAATTCTTTCGGTAGGTGGCATACTTTGTGGTAACCTCCACCCCCTTTAGGTCACCTTTGATTCTCAAGCATCCTTACCGGGAACCTCTTGAAAATGGATGAGCATCCTTACATGGAACCTCTCACCAATCACTACATTATTTCCCAAGAATCCTTACCGGGAACCTCTTGGGAAAGGGTGAGCATCCTTACAAGGAACCTCTCACTCATGTGCATCACAAACAACCCAACCAAGCATACAATTGTAACATTTATCTCAATTTACAAGCATCTATCCAAAATCCCCAAAATATATCATATAACAATTCCACAACCAACTAAGAAAATACATGAGATCACAATAACATTATTTTTCTACCCAACACAATGCACTAAGGTTTCAAAATCCATAATAAAGAAAGCATTTAGGAAGGAAATACATCACTCTCCAAAAATTAGGGCTTTAAAACTAGAAAAGAGATTTCATGGGTATTAAACCCTACTTTGTTCAAAACATGTAATCCATGCAAAAAGCTTAAGAGAGGATGATTCTATAGCATATATATACTATTGATAGCCAAAACATACATATATAAATACCCTAGCCTCAACGTAAGTGAATGAGAGAAAACCCCTACCTTGAATCTTTAACTTTGGTGTGAAGAACAAGAATATTTGATCTTGAATCACCCCTGAATCTCTTGTTTTTCCCTTCCTTTCTTCTTATCTAATGCGCTCTAGGGTTTTAAGAGGTGTGGGGGTGTGAGGGGAGTGAAGGAAATGAGAGCAAATGAGATGAAAATGAGTTTAAAACATAGCAGCCCCGAAAAACACTGTTCAGAGGCTGTTTTGGGTTTCTCTAAATTTACGGTTTTACCACTAAGAATCTCCAATTTGATCCATATGACTACCCTAAGGTTTGTCGACATTCCGGATTCATTTTTAATGTTATTTTCACCTAAAAAAATTTATTTTTATGATTTATCTCAAAACCCAAGTCAACGTACACCCGAAACGGCTATTAATGAAGTTTTGCGATGTTTGTAAATAAAAGGTGATAAAGGGTGTTTCTTAAAGCCTTTTATACTTATTTGAAGCCTAAAATTAATCATTATTCTTATATTTTGATTTAGGATGCAAATGGAGACATTAAATGCAAAACGAAGCTAATTGGATTATTTCGACATCATTTCATTATCTGAGCATAACTCTCTCATCCAAGCTCCGATTGAGATGATTCAAGACGCTATGGAATGATACGAAAGAGTTCTAAAACTTTCATGTTTTTAGTTTTGAGAGATATTGACTGCATCAAGGTCTAAATCGAGCTTGAAGTTGCAGCAGTGCACTGTTCACAACCTGTCTTCATCCCTTTTCCATTTCCAGTCCATTCCTAAGCCAACCAAATCCATTTCAAACCTCTCCAACACATATTTCTACACCAAACCTATTTAATACAAGTTCTAAGACCTAAAATTTCATATTTTCACTTATTAAAACCAAATTTCAACTATTATTTTTACTAACATTTTAAATCTCTACTTTTCCAATCTACCAAATTCAAACACACATCACTACATATATCCACATTTTTTACCACAATTATTTACTATATATCTATATACATATAGAAAAGAAAATGCGGCGTGTTACAATCCACCCCCCTTAAAGAAAGTTTCGTCCTCAAAACTTACCTCAAGTAGCGAACAAATATGGATACTTCTGCATTTCTTGCTCCGGTTCCCATGTAGCTTCCTCCACTTCATGGTGTTGCCACAAAACCTTCACCAATCTGATAACTTTGTTACGAAGCACTTTTTCCTGGGCATCGAGAATCTGAACAGGTTGTTCTTCGTAGGTTGCTACGTCTTGAATTTCAATCTCCTCCAAGTTCATGACTGGAGTTGCATCCGAGTGACACCTTCTCAACATGGACACGTGGAACACATCATGTACTCCGGATAGCTGGGCTGGTAGTCGAAGTTGATATGCCGCCTTGCCTACCGCTTTGATTACCTCAAACGGTCTGGTATATCTTGGCGCTAACTTCCCCTTCTTGCCGAATCAAAACACGCCTTTCTTGGGTGACACCTTGAGAAATACGTAGTCTCCCACCTTGAATTCTAAGGGTCTTCGTCTGTGGTCCACATAGCTCTTCTGTCTACTTTGTGCCGTCTGTAGCCTCTCTCGGATGAGTTGAATCTTCTCCGTAGTTTCTCGAACAATGTCCAGTCCAAACAAACTACTCTCGCCGGCTTCTAACCAACACGTCGGTGATCGGCATGGTCTTCCATACAATGCTTCATACGGTGCCATCCCAATACTTTCTTGATAGCTGTTGTTGTAAGCAAACTCCACCAACGGTAAGTGGTCGCTCCAACTCCCCTTGAAGTCCAACGCGCAAGCGCGTAACATATCCTCCACAATCTGTATCACCCTCTCGGATTGGCCATCCGTTTGGGGATGAAAAGTCGTACTGAAGTGTAACTCCGTCCCCATCGCTTGTTGTAGACTCTACCAGAATCTCGCCACAAACCTAGAGTCACGATCCGACACAATCGAGAGCGGAACGCCGTGTAACCTCACTATCTCACGGATATACAGCTGGCTCAAAGTCTCGAATGTATCTGTGGTCTTCATACCCAAAAAGTGAGCGGACTTGGTGAGTCTATCCACAATGACCCACACTGCATTATGCCCGCGCGACGTCCGTGGTAAACCCGACACGAAGTCCATGGTGATGTGATCCCACTTCCACTCTGGAATAGGCAAAGACTGTAGGACTCCTCCTGGCCTTTGATGCTCAATCTTCACCTGCTGGCACACTGCACATTTTGCCACATACTTGGCCACATCTCGCTTCATTCCCCTCCACCAGTATTGACGCTTCATGTCCCTATACATCTTTGTGCTACCGGGGTGGATAGCAAACTTGGAGCGATGACACTCTCCCAGTATCTCCTCCTTTAGGGACGAATCATCGGGAACACATAGCTTCTCCCCATATCTCAACTCTCCATTCTTCCAAGACCATCCTTCAATCGCCTCTCCATTCTCCAATCGGGCTCTAATCCAATCGAGTTTCGAATCCAGGCATTGCAACTCCACTACCCATCATCGAAGCGTCGGTTGAGCTACAAGGTTGAATAGATATGGTTGATACTCCGGTCCATCCACCCATAGATCGTACTCCTCCAATGCATCAATCATTTTCCACCTATTTACCGCAAGAAAATTGATTTCACCCCGAGACTTCCTGCTAAGAGCGTCGGCAACTACATTGGCCTTCCCCGGATGGTAGTTGAGCGTGAACTCATAATCTTCCAAGTACTCAATCCACCTTCTCTGCCAGAGATTCAAGTCTTTCTGTGTGAAGATATACTTGAGGCTTTTATGGTCCGAGAACACTTGAAATTTCTCCCCGTATAAATAACATCTCCACAACTTAAGAGCAAACACCACCGCAGCCAGCTCCAAGTCGTGTGTGGGATAATTCTGCTCATGCACCTTGAGTTGCCTCGAGCCATACGCCACTACCTTCCCTCCTTGCATTAGAACGCATCCCAAGCCTCGTAGTGAAGCATCGGTGTAGACATCGTAGCCTTCCCCACTGCTCAGAATAATGAGGATAGGTGTCGTCGTCAACTTCTCCTTCAAGGTGCGAAAAGCTAGTTCACACGCTTGAGTCCACAAAAATTTCTCCCCCTTCTTTGTAAGGCGAGTCATCGGCATCGCAAGCTTGGAGAACCCTTCCACAAACCTACGATAATAGCCGGCTAACCCCAAGAAACTTCGTACTTCCATTACGTTCTTCGGTGGTTCCCATTTCATCACGGCCTCAATCTTTGCGGGATCAACCGCTACTCCTTGCTCGGACACAACATGGCCAAGGAACTTCACTTCCTTCATCCAAAACTCACACTTGCTCATCTTCGCATATAACTTATGTTCTCTCAATGTTTGTAGCACAATAGAGAGATGACGAGCATGTTCCTCCTGAGTCTGTGAGTAAATCAATATGTCATCAATAAACACAATGACAAATTGATCGAGGTAAGGCCGAAAGACTCTGTGCATCAAATCCATGAAGGCTGCAGGGGCATTAGTCAATCCGAACGGCATCACCGTATACTCGAAATGACCATACCGGGTACGAAAAGCAGTCTTAGGAATATCCTCCTCCTTAATCCGCAGCTGATGATACCCCGTGCGAAGATCAATCTTGGAGTAATACTTCGAACCCTTCAACTGGTCAAATAAGTCATCAATTCTCGGCAACGGATACTTATTCTTCACGGTAACCCGATTCAACCTCCGGTAATCCGTGCACAAGCGTAGAGTCTCATCCATTTTCTTCACAAAGAGGACCGGGGCTCCCCAAGGTGAAGTGCTTAGACGGATAAACCCAATCGCCAACAAGTGATCCAACTGCTTCCTTAGCTCCTTCAACTCCAAAGGTGCCATCCGGTAGGGAGCAATGGATATGGGTTCGGTTCCCGATAGAGATCGATCTTGAACTCAATTTCCCTATGTGGCGGTAATTCGGGTAATTCCTCGGGAAAAACATTCAAAACTCTGATACAATTAACACTACATCCGTATGGATTTTATCCCTGTCATCTCCCATCAAGCTAGCTAAGAAACTCAAATGACTTCCCGATTTCGCTTTTAAGAATCTACTACCCGTAGTAGGAAATGGATGGAAAGAATCTCGGTTATTCACAAAACTGAAAATGACTCCTCCCGGCAACTGAAATATAATCCGCTTGCGAAAACAATCCATTACCGCCCAAAAAGTGGACAACAAGTTCATCCCGAAAATCACATCATACCCCTTTATCTCTAAAGCAATCAAATCCACAATCAATTCGTGCTCCCCAATGCGAAGCACGCAACCCTTGCAAACTCGGCTAGTATCTAACCGTTCTCCCGTGGGCAAGCTAATGTTCATAACATGCTCTAGCTTCGCGAAACTCAATCCCAAATCAAGTGCATATGTCGTGCGTACAAATGAGTGTGTTGCACCAGGGTCAAATAATATTCGGGCCCAAGAATTGTAAATAAGGACGATACCTTCCACAACGGCATTGGCAATGTCCTCCTCCGACTGAGTCAAAGCAAATACTCGCCCTTGGTTGGCGCCGCCGGGGGCTTGAGCTTGTATCGGTCGCTGCGGTGCAGGCCTCGGTGGTGGTGGTTGGGCTGCTGGTACCTGTCTGGCTGTCTGGATAGGCCCCTGAGGTGGAAAAACTGGGCAATGCATCCGAATATGTCCCACACCTCTGCATGCAAAGCAGGATCGTGGGGTAATACCGGCTCTAGTTTGAGTGTCTCCCTCTCCTCGGGCTGTCAAAAGTTGTTGTCCACCTGTCTGGTCTGGGCGACGGTATGGTGTCGAACTTTGTGCCCCACTAGTGCTAGCACCCGTCCGGATCGGACCTTCTCTCGAGAAGCCCTGTCATCGCTGGCTATCCTCTATGTCTCTCTCTACCAGTGCAGCTCTATCCACCAAGTCCCCAAAATCATGGATCCTGAGAGCCACCAACTTCTCCCTAATGATCGGCCTCAGACCCTACTCGAAGCACTTGGCCCTGTCGGCCTCATTAGATATAAATCTCGTAGCATAACGGGAGAGCTCGTCGAACCGCCACTCATACTCAGCCACGGTCATACTACCCTGTCGTAGTGAAAGAAAATCCGCCTTCATTCGATTTCTGACCGATTTAGGAAAGTACTTATCTTGGAAAAGTTGATCGAACTCTTCCCAAGTGAGTGTGTCAGTGTCCCTTCTCCTCTTTATGGCATCCCACCAATAGTCGGCCTCCCCCTCAAACAGGTAGGTCGCCAAACCAACTCTCAACTCCTCGGCAACTCCCATGTCGTCACAGATCTTCTTCACTCAGCGGATCCATTTATCCCCCTCCAAAGGATTGGAGCTCCCTTGGAAATTAGGTGGTCGTTGTCTTAAGAATTCTCGAAGAGCTATCATCCTTCGGTCTCCATTCCCATTGCCCGGTACTTGAGCGAGAGGATGAGCTCCACCATTGTGGTTGTTGTTACCATTTTGGTTTTGTACCAAAGTGGTGAGCTCCCTCAAGCATTGGTAAATGCCTTGCATGGCATCCGGAGGTGGTGGTGGTGGTGGATTTGCTTGACCTCCACGGCCACGCCCACGTCTGCGTCCCCGTCCTTGTTCGCCGTTCATCCTGCACATCAATTCACAACTTAGTTCATGGATGTACAGTACATCCTAAATATTAGGTTAAGCTAAGGCATAGAACGTGTATAAAATTTTACTCAAAGATTTGATTCACCCTAATCCTAAAGCTCTAGAGGTGATTCCATAACCTACAATTACCATGTAAGACCTAAAGCCTAAGCTCTGATAACAACTTTGTAACGCCCCAAAACACACCCTGGACGGCATTACATTCTAAAACCATTCATATCATGAGAGCACTAATATAATCCCTTAAGAAACAAGACTTCATTTGTCATCCACGAATATTTACAACATTATCCAAAAGAATAAGCCCAAGTCATGGCTATTACATCTCAAAAATTAATTAAAGAAGCGCAACGAAATAAACAAAAGAAGCTAGACTACACAATGTTCCAAAAGAATGTCCTAGTCTAGTACAAAAGGAAAGGAGGTCGCTCTATGCATCCACCTCGGGATCCACACTCCCGTCCAGTGGAGTCTCCCAAGTAGCGGGCTCCTCGACCCTTACGTCCTCCTCCTCAAGCGGATAATCTAAAAAATTTTAGCGATAGGGGGTGAGCACGAAACTCTGTAGAAAAATTCTCTCAAACCCATACAAGGTTTAGAAAAGCATTTAAAATAGTCAGTCTCAATTTTAACATAACATAGATACATAATTTGAAATAAAGCAGTGACATTTAAAAAGGATCTCAAGTTTATTTAAAAACATTACTTAAATGAATAAACGAGCACCACATACAAATAATAACCATTAATTGCCATAACCAATTCCCAACAATTCTTTCGGTAGGTGGCATACTTTGTGGTAACCTCCACCCCCCTTTAGGTCACCTTTGATTCTCAAGCATCCTTATCGGGAACCTCTTGAAAATGGATGAGCATCCTTACATGGAACCTCTCACCAATCACTATATTATTTTCCAAGCATCTTTACCGGGAACCTCTTGGGAAGGGGTGAGCATCCTTACAAGGAACCTCTCACTCATGTGCATCACAAACAACCCAACCAAGCATACAATTCCAACATTTATCTCAATTTACAAGCATCTATCCAAAATTCCCAAAATATATCATATAACAATTCCACAACCAACTAAGAAAATACATGAGATCACAATAACATCATTTTCTATCCAACACAAAGCACTAAGGTTTCAAAATCCATAATAAAGAAAGCATTTAGGAAGGAAATACATCACTCTCCAAAAATTAGGATTTTAAAACTAGAAAGGAGATTTCATGGGTATTAAACCCTACTTTGTTCAAAACATGTAATCCTTGCAAAAAGCCTAAGAGAGGATGATTTCATAGCATATATATATCATTGATAGCCAAAACATACATATATAAATACCCTAGCCTCAACGTAAGTGAATGAGAGAAAACTCCTACCTTGAATCCTTAGCTTTGGTGTGAAGAACAAAAATATTTGATCTTGAATCACCATTGAATCTCTTATTTTTCCCTTCTTTTCTTCTTCTCTAATGCTCTCTAGGGTTTCAAGAGGTGTGGGGGTGTGAGGGGAGTGAAAAAAATGAGAGCAAATAAGATGAAAATGAGTTTAAAACATAGTAGCCCCGAAAAATACTGTTCACAGGCTGTTTTGGGTTTCTCCAAATTTACAGATTTGCCACTAAGAATCTCCAATTTAATCCATATGACTACCCTAAGGTTTGTTGACATTCCGGATTCATTTTTAATGTTATTTTAACCTAAAAAATTTATTTTTATGATTTATCTCAAAACCCAAGTCAACGTACACCCGAAACACTAAAATTTTTATTTTACCCATCTGAATCGGCTATTAATGAAGTTTTGCGATGTTTGCAAATAAAAGGTGGTAAAGTGTGTTTCTTAAAGCCTTTTATACTTATTTGAAGCCTAAAAGTACTCATTATTCTTATATTTTGATTTAGGATGCAAATGGAGACATTAAATGCAAAACGAAGCTAATTGGACTATTTCGACATTGTTTCGTTATCTGAGCGTAACTCTCGTATCCAAGCTCCGATTGAGATGATTCAAGATGCTATGGAATGATACAAAAGAGCTCTAAAACTTTTATGTTTTGAGTTTTGAGAGATATGGACTGCATCAAGGTCTAAATCGAGCTTGAAGTTGCAGTAGTGCACTATTCAAGTGCACTATTCACAGCCTGTCTTCGTCCCTTTTCCATTTCCAATCCATTCCTAAGCCAACCAAATCCATCTCAAACCTCTCCAACACATATTTCTACACCAAACCTATTTAATACAAGTTCTAGGACCTAAAATTTCATATTTTCACTTATTAAAACTAAATTTTAACTATTATTTTCACTAACATTTTAAATCTCTACTTTTTCAATCTATCAAATTCAAACACACATCACTACATATATCCACATTTTTTTCCACAATTATTTACTATATATCTATATACATATATAAAATAAAATGCGGGGTGTTACAGTCTCATCTCATTTCATAACATGACATGCTAAAATTCCAACCTTGAATAGTATGTTCTTGTTGGGGATGATGTTGCTTGTTAAATGTTTCATGTGAGCATTGCATATGCACTTAGGTTAGGAAGGCTAGTAGCCTCTGTAGGAAGTACTCTACTAAGCGTGGCTCACCCTTTATGGAAAAAATATTTTAGGTGTGGGTTATACTCCAGTGGAAGGCCCTCACATAGGACCTCAAGGATGAAGAAAATTGAGATGTGGCTTTATTTTGAGTTTTTGTACAAGTATTTTGAAAACTTAGTTTTGATATGTAAATTTATGGAAATGAATGTAATAAAATGTGTATGGACCTTGTATTAAATGAAAATATTCATTATACATGTGTTGAATGGATGTAATATGGTTTGAACTGAATTGAAAATGAAAAACAGGTGAAATAGGCATAACTAGACAAAGCATACTAGAACAGCTTACCAATACAACTTTGTCCAATAGGCAAACCCTATCAGTAGAAATTTTCCATTAGGCAAAACCTACAGGTACGAATTTTTCAATAAGCTCACCTTACAGGTATGCCATATCGGTAGGACTTTCAAAAATTTGAAATTTTAAACCTATTTTGCCATGTTTTTGGGCCATGTGTCCTTCCTTCCAAATGATGTAAATGGACTATAATGGAGTATGAACTATGGTACATTGGACCACAATTTGATTAAATGATAAAATGCACATGGGTTACACGTGTAGATTATAATTTCGGTTAAGAGGATGCTATTGACGTGATGTCGGATTGTGCGATAATCACAGGTACTTTCGCGGGTTGATAGGTGATTAATGGTTGAAAAAAGATCCCCAGTTTTAGGGGCATCATACTTTATGAGGAACATTTTAGGTGCAGTATATACACTGATGGACAACTCACACTCAGGGCCTCAACATGAAAAAAAGTCAACTTGTGGCTTTTAAAACCATTTTTTGTAAAACATTTGCTAAATGATTTTGGGCATGTAAATCTATGGAAAATAATTGTAATTGAACTTATATGGACTATTTTTAATGTAAAATTGCATTTTTTTATATGAGTATGGATAGATGGACCCGGTGTGGTCAATGTTGTATGATTGCATAGTTTGTGTTTTGGGTAGAGCTCCCCGTACAAAATAGACTTTGCATGAATTTTGTTAAATTATGGATCCTGGTAAATGGGGGCATGACAGCGTGATATCGAGTTACATAGTATCCACGGGTTAATGGGTGATCAATGGGTTGACAAAGGACCCCTGGTTTTTGGAGTGTCATAGCTTGGTATCAGAGCCAGGTTATACGATTTACCTAGGGCTTTAGGGGTATGGGTTTAGACCATTGCATTCATTGTGCATTACATGTTATGTTCTTTAAATGCTACATATTATGTGTTATATGTTATGTAAATTATATTCATGGTGAAATGTATGTGGAAAAGAGACACAAGGGTTAGAGAACATAACCTTGGAGATCGGAAAAAAAATGAATGGGATGGTTCAGGATGTAAATGTCTACTAATTGGTGGCACATGCTCTACTAGTGAGATAAGGAGAGAAATCTCAAAGTTTGAACTTGATCCCTATCTTGGGATACTAAGTAAATGCTCTGTTGCTATTTGACATATGTGTAGATGGCAAATAGAGGAAGAGGACGCGGCCGAGGCGGTGGGCGAAACAATAACCAACCACCACCGGCCTTTGACCAACGATCCTTCATAGAGGCTATTGGTACTATGGCAGCTACCTTTGCACAAGTTAGCACCAATATGGGTCAAGGAGGCTCAAGTAACCTCTAGAATTTTAAGGCACACAAGCCTCCAAATTTCATGGGAGGGGCAGATCCAATGGTGGCGGACCATTGGTTCCAATAAGTCGACAAGATCTTAGAGACTATGGAGATCACCTCTGACACCACTAAGATAAGGCTAGCAACATTCCAGCTAGAAGGAAAAGCCAATTTTTGGTGGGATTGGGCAAAGGCCTTGAAGAATCTAGAGGCAATGACATGGGAAAAGTTCTAGGAGCTTTCATGGCAAGTACTTTCCATCGGTTGTTCGACATACGAATGCCCAGGAATTCCTGAATTTGAAATAAGGGACCATGACGATGATAGAATGCGTGGCTAAGTTCACTAAATTAGCCCATTTCGCAGATGATTACGTGGCCACTGACATGGCCAAAGTAAGAGGTTCAAAGATGTTTGAAATTGTTCATTCAGGGAAAGATTGTGGGCCATCGCCTACAGGATTTGGACTTGATGGTTGAGATAGCCATGGCAATTGAACAAGAGGTGGACAATGCAAGAAGCATTCGAGAAATGAGTGTTAAGGATAAGAAGAAGGAGGATCAATCCTCTTCTTCGAGTTCGGGGAAGAGGCAAAAGACTTTGACTCCTCAAGGACATCAGGGATAGGGCCGTGACTATCAAGGCCAAGGCCAATCCTCCCAAGGCGGGAGAAAATTCAGGGCCACCTATCAGGCAAGTCAGAGGACTTGCTACTTATGCCACCAATCGGGTCACATGAAATGAGATTATCCTCAGAGGCAGGGATCCTAGAGCTATGGGGCATCCCAATCCCAGTCATTGATGAGGCATGCACAAACACACTTTGTTCCTCCCTACCCCACCATGGGCCAGGGAAGTCAATACCAGTTCCAAGGTGCTACACAGGCCTAACATTTTACGAGCGGGGACTCTACAATTAAGCAAGATGGGCTAGGGCATGGGCAAAGGTCGAGGATAGGGCTCATAGGCCGGGACTTTAAGGACCCAGGGGTGTGTCTGCATCATCACACCTCAGACTGAGCTAGCGGATCAGTAGATTATTCAGGGTACATTTTTACTCTCTTGTTTATGGGCAATAGTATTATTTGACTCTTATGCATCTCATTCATTTATTTTTGCATCATGTGTGAGGGACTTGGGCTTAGTGGTTGAGACCTTGGAAGAGCCATTGCATGTGAGTTCTCCTCTAGGACCTAGGGTGAGTGTTGATCAGATATGTTAGGTTGTAAGTTAGAGATCTCAGAAATTTTACTCATCGTGAACCTTAGTGTCATGGACATGTCAGAGTTTGATCTCAAGGACTGGTTGACAGCACACCGAGTTGTCAATGATTGTGATAGGAAGAGGGTCACTGCCTACACACCGGAGGGTGTTTGTTTCAAGTTTCAGGGGGAGAAACACGATGTTTTACCCCTAAGTAGTGTATGACTCTCATTGGCACAGACAGTTGATGGATTGGCTAGAAAGCCTTACCCTGGAGGACTAGGCAAGACAGGAGTTTGGTCTACCTCAGGTGGTTTGTGAGTATAAGGAAATTTTTTTAGACGAACTACCAGGATTACCTCCACATAGGGATGTAGACTTCACCATTGAGTTACACCCCGGTAATATTGCGAATTTCTATGACACCACATAAAATGGCACCTGTAGAGTTACAAGAACTCAAAGTTCAATTGAAAAAATTGATGGACAAGGGCTTCATTAGATCAAGTATGTCAATTTGGGGCATTCCGATGTTGTTTGCCAAGAAGAAGGACAAGACCCTTCGGCTATGCATAAACTACTGACAGTTGAATAGGGTTAATATCAAGAATATATACCCTTTGTCGAGGATTGATGACTTGTTTGATCAACTAAGAGAGGCGCAGGTCTACTCTAAGATAGATCTACGCACAAAATACTATCAATTGAGGATTACGGAGATAGATATCCCTAAGACGGCGTTTAGGATGTGGTATGGGCATTTTGGGTTCACAGTTATGCCTTTTGGATTGATGAAAGCCTCGATGGCATTCATGGATCTCATGCATAGGGTGTTCCAATCCTACCTAGATCAGTTTATCTTGGTCTTCGTTGATGACATTCTGATCTACTTCAAGTCTGAGGAAGAACATGAGAGTCACTTGAGGGTTGTTCTCCAAACCTTGGAGGACCATCAATTGTACGCTAAGTTCAATAAATGTGAATTTTGGCTTACAAAAATAAATTTTTTAGGACACTTGGTGTCTATTTCGGGTATTTCAGTTGACCCGAAGAAGGTCAAGGCAGTTATAAGTTGGGAAAGACTGAAGTTAGTCTTTGAGATACACAGTTTCTTGGGATTGGTGGGGTACTACAAGAGTTTCATTGAGGACTTCTCCTGACTAGCTACACCTATGACGAGATTGACCCAGAAGAAGGTCAAGTTTTAGTGGGATGACTCATGTGAGAGTGTATTCCAAGAGTTGAAGAAGTGGCTTACTTCAGCTCTAATTTTGATAATTTCATAAAGGGGATAAAGGTACACAGTGAATTGTGATGTCTCGAAGGACGAACTTGGGTATGTTTTGAAGTAGTCCAGGAGACTGGTGGCTTATGGTTCTTGGCAGTTAAAGAACTACGAGCAGAACAACCCTACACATGATATTGAGTTGGCTACCATTGTCTTTGCCTTAAAGGCTTGACGCCACTATTTATACAGAGAGCAGTTCAAGGAGTTTTTAGACCATAAGAGTCTAATGTACATCTTCACACAACGGGACCACAACATAAGGCAACGTAGGTGGATGGAGTATTTAGAAGACTATGACATCACTTTGTATTACCATCCCGGTAAGGCAAATGTGTTGGCCGATGCACTCAACAAAAAGTCATGAGGAGTCTTGGCCAGTGTGACTTCCCAGGAATGGCAGATGCTCGAGACTGTAGGATAGTTCGGGCTACATTATAGGAGTAAGGATCAGGGTACTTTGGGGATTTTGGTAGCTACGCCTTCCATACTGAGCAGAGTGATTGAGTCCTAGGGACCAGACATAAAGATATTGTTCATCAGGGATAGGGTACATTCGGGTAAGGGTTATGGTTCCCCAGTCTAAGGATCTAAGAAAGGATATCCATAGAGAGTTTCATTGCTCCTGTTTTGCTTTTCGTCCAGGTGGCACGAAGATGTACCATAATCTTCGTCGCCAGCACTACTGGAGTGGGATGAAGAGGCACGTTAGATATTTCATTAGTCGATGTCTCACGTGTTAGTAGGTCAAAGCTGAACACCAGAGACCAGCAGGGTTGCTCCAGCCTTTGGATGTGGCTGAGTGGAAGTGGGAGCACGTCACGATGTATTTTGTACCTCACTTTCCACGGACATCACAGGAACATGACGCGGTGTGGGTGATAGTGGACCAGCTTATGAAGTCGACACACTTTTTGGAAGTGCAAATGACTTTCACACTAAAGGAATTATGCAGGCTGTATATACGGGAGATAGTCTGATTGCATGGGGTGCCCGTATCTATAGTATCAAATCGAGATCCTAGGTTTATAATTCATTTTTGGGAGAGTTTTTAGCTGGCCATGGGGGCACAGTTTATGATGAGCACAACTTTTCATCCTCAAACGGACGATCAGCTGAAGAAGAACATCCAAACTTTAAAGGACATGCTATGGGCATGCATCTTAGATCTCAAGGGTAGTTGGGAAGAGCATTTATCTTTGGTGGAGTTCACCTACAAAAATAGTTATCAGGCGAGCATACAGATTGCACCCTTTTGAGGCACTTTATGAGAGGCCTTGTCGTTCTGCAATTTGTTGGACAAAGGTTGGAGAGAGACCCTCTATGGGTCCAAACTTGGTCAGAGACACTTTGGAGAAGGTGGACTTGATACGAAAGCATCTTCTCGCGGATCAAAGCCAACAAAAGAGCTATGCCAATAGACAGTGGTGACATCTAGAGTTTGAGGTGGGAGATTAAGTTTTCTTGAAGGTGATGGCTAAGAGAGGAGTGGTTAGATTTGGGAAGCAAAAAAAGATGTCCCCAAGGTATATCGGACCCTTTAAGGTACTCGAGAGGGTTGGTACAATTATTTACAGGTTGTCATTATCGCCAAATCTATCGGGTATTCACGTGGTATTCCATGTCTCTATACTCTGAAAGTATACTCTAGATCCGACACATGTGGTGGAATGGGGTAAGCTGATTGTTTATACGGATGGGATCTTTGAGGAAGGACCGATGAGTATCATGGATAGCTGAGAGCAAGTTTTGCAAGGCAAGATAGGATAGTGAAGGTGCTGTGGTAGCACCAAGGTGTGGAAGAGGTGACATTGGAGCGTGAGGACACTATACTTACAGTTATCCTTTCTTATTCGAGGATGGAGGTACATTCTTATAGTCACTTAGTATTGTGTGACTATAGCATATGCATGTGGTTGAATGTGCATGTGTGTGTGAATTTTAGGGATGAAATTCTTTTAGGGGTGAAGAATATAAAACCCAGGTAAATTTGAATTTTTGTGAAAAAAGGACAAAACAGTAATTTGCCACTACAGTGCGGGTTGAAAACTCGTATTTTTTAGAACTCGGTTGATGAAATAGACCTCACCGTTGGATTTATTTCACGAAATCTAGTTATCCTATCAATTTTTATCAAATTTCAAGACAGTCAAATTTTTCACATTTTACAAGGCAACTAAGTGTCGAGTGACCTCAAAAACAATCCCAAAAATAAAATTTCAAAAATTTTAAAAAAAATTTAAGGGAAGTTCATATAAAAATATTTTAAACTTAAACCGAGGCAAAATTTAATCATTTCGGGACGAAAACGGACCTAGGAATAAGGAATGCGTGGTGCAACGTGGACCAAGCATTAAAGGGTATAAATAGGAGACAAAAATCTGATTTTCTCCACAACTCGCTGTTGTGTTTTAACATTGGAAGAGAAGAGAGGGAAAAGAGGAAAAAGAGAGAAAGCTTCACCTTCTCTCTATGATTTATGAAGTTACGCCGATCAAAATCCTTTGCACCAAGTATTAAAGTTCATCTACACAATGAGGGCTACACAACCATACCAAAAAGGATGGATTTCACCAAAGATTCAACAACAAAATCTTGGGGAAATCAAAGTTAGAGTTTGGTAGGTATTCTTGAAGGCTTTTCTACCATTATTTTACGCTTCAAGTGGTAGGGTTTTCTCCCTAATAAGTTTTAGTTCCAAACTAGGATGATTATATGAAATGGGTAGGCTTTTAGATGCATTTTAACACTTGTCTATTGTGGTTGATTTAATGGAAATGGGTAAATTCAATTCTAGTATGAATTGATAATTAGAAATTGCTAACTTGTGATTTCTTAGAAGTCTTGATAATTGGGTATGTAGAAACCACTTAATGTCATTTCTTGAGTTATGTAATAAATTTGGGCAATTTATGTGATTACATATTTTGGTGCCGTGAAGGTGTTTGATTAAATGCCTATGTGAAATTAAGTGTGTTATTGCATAGATTATGTATAAAATGCTTGGAAAAATAGTAGTTGAATGAAAATGTTGATATATGTTTGTTAATATATTGACATTATGATGAATTTATGGTAATTATATGCTTGGGATATAATTTGCCATGGAATATGTTGTAATGTGATTAAATTGGCCCATATGGCATTCATAGGATATTAGACATGATTGTTGTTTTGCAATTGTGCATTACATTACATTACATATGCACGGAGACATTGCATTTTGTGGGTGTGTGTGCATGGTTGTCATCAAACACCACACTAAGTGGATGATGGGAGGGCTTGGAAAAGATGGATCGAGGACCCAATTAAATTGCACGGTTTGTATGATAAATTGGGTCGGAGTTAGCAAAAAGGGCTAGAATATTCCTCGGGTGAGAGACCCGATGTTTAAGATATGCACTCCCTTGGTTTAGTCTATAAAGTGTGTCGGTGTACACAGAACCATTGGTGGAAGTCCATGAATTTCATGTCGGCTAGGGGCCCGTTGGTGTAAGTCTATAAATACCCAACCCAAGAAAGACTCAGAAATTTTTAAAAGGCTACTAGATGTGCAACATCAATGGCAAGGGCTTGGAATGCCCAATTTTATACTCATGGCATTGCATGGTTGATGGGAGTCAGTGAAGGCTTAGGTTGAGTTGCATGAGTGAGTCTCATCTTATTTTATGGCATGACATAGTGAATTCCAATATGGAGTTGCATATTCTTGATTGGAATGCTTTGTGGCTTATTGAAATTACATGTGGCATTTCATATACATCAAGGTTGGGGAGTAGTCTCTTTAGGAGGTACCCTATTGAGCGTGGTTCACCCTTTATGGGAAACATTTCAAGTGCGAGTTATACACTGGTGGACGGCTCACACTCGGTGCCTTAAGGATGAAGAAAAGCTGACTTATGGCTTTTAAAACCATCTTTTGTAAAATATTTGCTAAATATGATTTTGGGCATGTAAATTTATGAAAAAGAATTGTAATCGAACTCAAATGGACTATTTCTATGTAAAATTGCATGTTATTTAAGTATAAATAAATGGACCTGGTGTGTTCAATGTTGTATGATTACACAGGTTGTGTTTTGGGTAGAGCTCCCCGTACAAAGGAGACTCTACCCAAATTTTGTTAAATTATGGATCCCTGTAAATGGGGAATAATGGCATGATATCGAGTTACACGATATTCATAGGTATTCCACGGGTTGATGGGTGATCAACGGGTTGACAAATGACTCCCAATTTTTAGGGTGTCACACGTGTCATGAGATGTTTGGTCAAGTCCTATAACGAGTGAAACCCTCATTTTGTGTTGTTGAGACATGCACCTAAGGAGAAATTCTTTGAAACCGATGCGAGCTGAGGAGCTAAATGACGTGTCAGCGCTACTAATTGAGTTCCAGCATGTAGTTGTGTTGTTAGTAAGAACGTAGTCAACACGTTTCGAAACACTTTCTAGTCTACACTTTAATTTGATTGCAACTAGTGCACTTGACTAATAAGATAGAAAGGTCTTTTCTCTCTTGTTTAGTAAAGTCAAGTTTTTGGCCTTATTTTGCAGGTGCTGGTTGAGATTCTAGATTAGAAAGAACAAGTTTTACATACAAAAACTATACTAGTAGTTAAAGTTCTATGGCAGAGTCATGTAGTGGAAGAGGTGACTTAGGAAAGTGAGGAGAATATGCGAGGAGGATACCCTAATTTGTTTCTTTGTGGTAAGTAAAACTTCGAGAACGAAATTTCTTAAAAAGGGAAGAGTTGTGAGACCCGAACAAGCATAACATAGCATTTTAAAATATTATGGGTTTAAGTGTAATTTATAAACATGGGTTTTAAATTATGATAAATTAAATTTGAAAAGTTAAGTATGTTTTAATTGAGGAATGTTATTGAGGTTGCTCGACCGGTCTCAAAGGTTGCTCGAGTAGTCCTAAGGTCACTCAAGTGGTCTGCTCTTCCTAGGTCGGGTTGAAACATACTTTTCATTCCCTAGACCACTGCTCTATGATCACCCTCCCACCGATTAAGTTGTCATTCACAAATTTGAGTTTTCTTGTTGACCAAAACTGCCCTAATTCTGAGCTTAAAAATAGGGATTGTCTTTCCTACTACTAGGATAAGCCTTTAGGCATTCTTTTAAGAGAGAAATCTATGTTAAACACTAGAGAGCTTTCACCACAACCTTAGATCCCTAAAACCAAAGGCTACCATTTAGAGAATGTAGTTAACCTCACAATTTGGTGTTGAAGATCTTGATTGACGAAAACCAAACCCATTGGTGTGTTCATTATGAGGATAGTTGGTGCGCCCAAGATCATTGGAGCCCTAGAAAGGAACATTTGTAGAGCTAAATCCAAGTGAAGCTACACATAATGTTGAAGAGGCACATCGGCGGAGAGGCTTATTGATAGAAGGGAACATCTAACTATGGTATTGGTCAAGGTAAAAGACTTGAATACTTGTAAGCTAATTATGGGTTAGTGGATTTAGTTTTGATGAACTGAGGAGGTTCCCCGGATTTTTCCCAGTGAGGGTTTCCAAGTCAATAAATTGCTTGTGTTCTTTATTGTACTTTTATACACACTTGTAATTTGAGTTCACATGCGCTTTGGTCATTGTGTTTGGGATTCCTGTGTGAGATTGAGTATTTGAGTGTTTAATTGATAATATTAACAACATAAATATACATGAGTTCATGTGGTCGTGGTGATTGAAAAGGGTTCTCATGTTTAATTCATAAATATTTGTGAGAAAAGGTAATTGTAGTAGTAATAGGTTTTAATTTTTGATTGTTCAAGCTTAAAATTGAAAAACTTGTTCACCCTCCTCTAGGTAGTGTCATGCACTCTACATGTATAATCGTGAGGAAAGATCCATATTGTTTCTCCCATTGCCGAAACAACAATTGGTATTAGGGTGTGGTTTCCTTGAGTTGCACGCTGACACATTGTATTTTGTTAATTTCTTACTTGTCTAGTTGTTTGCCTTCAAGAGATCTATTGTTACTACCAGTTAGTATCAAATAGTCTCAAAAAAGAGCAGTTCAATTGCACGACCACCTCTCTTTGATGGGTCTAATTTTGTATATTTGAAATCTTGCAGGAGAGAATTTCTAAAATTGATAAACGATAGAGTATGGGTATGTGTGCAAGAATGTTGGAGCCCTAGAATTGCCACCACACCAGTAAAAGGTGGTGAAGCGTTGGTTGAAGTGAAATCCATGACGATTTGGTCCAAAGTCAAAATCGAGCAAACGGGGGTGGAACTCAAAAGGCTTGAATGTGATATTCAATGTCTTCACACTGAATGAGTTTTCGGAGAATTGTAAATTGCAAGACCTCCAAAGAAGCATGAGACATCTTGGTTGTTTCCCACAATCGATTTTCATTGTAAAGATGTCCAAACTCCAAAAGTACACATCTTAGTTTGAGACTTTGAAGATGCAAAAAGATGAAATGTTTAGTAAATTTTATGCTAAAGTGTGCAACAATGTAAATTAATATTTTGCATTAGGTACCAAAGTTGACAACACTTCCATAAAATGAAAAATCTTGAGATCTCTACTTGAGAGGTCTCATGGAAAGGTCACATCCTTAGAGACAAACATCAACATGGAGTTGGTGTCGGTTGAAGACCTAGTCGGTCAATATTGACTTTTGAGATGAACCTTCCATCCCTTAAGAATGAAAAAAGCATTGCTTATGCTCAACGAGAGAAAAAAGAGGTAAATTTGAGTCACCCCGATTAGGAGTGGAGGACCTAGCCTTAATTGTGAGAAATTTAAAAAAAGTATTTCAACGCTAGCAATGCAGAGTCCTCAAGGTTGAAATGAAACCCTAGTAAAAATGGGGAAGAAGCTCTCAACACAAGGTTGAGAAAAGGGAGAAAGACTTCCATGCTTTGAGTGTAAAGGATTTGGACACATGAATTCGGAATGACCAAATTGAACAAATAAAGATTCATCCTATCAAAAGTGGAGATCTATTAAGGCCAAGTAGAGTGACAATGAAAATGAGTCAACAATTGAGTGATGACTCATCTTCTCAAGATGATGAATAGAATTTCACTGCCTTTGTAAGTCCACTCTCATCTCCCTTAGAGAAACATCAACTAGAGAGGTTGAAGCAAGTCCTACCACGATGGTAAAAGACTTGGAACAAGAAATCTCTACATGTGTGCAGGGTGAAGACTATTTTGAGGATATACATGATGTGTATAATCAATTGTATGAGCAATTCCTCAAACAACAAGAGAAAGTGTTTGCCTTGAGGGCCTAGTAAACTCAAGTGCAGAATAGCGAGAAAAACAACATATGGACTTAGTGAAGTCCAAAGCTCAAATTTGTAGGCTTGAAGAGGAGAAGAAGGCACTTCTGATTGAGTAAGCTTCCTTGAAGTGATGGCACAATCTTGTCAAGTCAAAGAAGAATCTTGAGTCTAAATGTGTTAAACTAGATAAAGATCTTCACAAATCAAATGAACTCTCCAAAATATTTCGATTGAGAGATAAAAAGTTTGATAGAATGTTCTATATGGGAAGAATTGTGGGTAACAAGTGTGGATCTTGTAAACCCCACACTTTTATCTTTATCTATGTATATAGGTATATATAGCAAGTAATTATTTCTTTTGAAATGAATATGGTAAAATTTGAGTAAATAGTAGTTAAAACTTAGTTTTAACTTGCAAATATATGGAAATTGTTGCAATAGAACTTGTACCAACTAGGTTTGATGTACAAAAGTATGTTATATAAGGTTGGGTTAGAATTGGAAGGGTTTGGAATGGATTGAAAATGAAGAAGGGAGGATTTGTAGAAAAACAAGCAAAACCTTCCGGAAGGTCGATGAAAAACCTTCCGGAAGGTTAAGGTAAAGGCTTATCCAGTAGGCAAAACCTTCCGGAAGGTTAATGAAAATATTTGTCCAGTAAACAAACCTTCCGAAAGGTCGATGACAAACCTTATGGAAGGTTAATAAAAATGTTTGTCCAGTAGACAAACCTTCCGGAAGGTCGATGAGAAACCTTCCGGATGGTTAATGAAAAGGTTTGTCTAATAGGCAAACCTTCCGGAAGGTTTTCGAAAAATCTAAAATTTTATGTCGCAAACAGCCAGCTTTTCTTCCACTATAAATACCTAAGGATGTCCTATTTAGCCCTATTTCAACATCTCTAACCCTAGAAAACCTTAGAGAGGAAGAAAGGAAGAGAAAAACACAAGATCAAAGGGGATTTCCACTTCAAGAATATCAAAACCCTAGTTTTTCAAGAACACCAAGGTAGGGTTTTCTTCCTATTCTCTTACATTGAGGCTAGGGTTTATTTATATGTATTCTTTTAAATTTAAATCTTATATATATGCTATGAAATTTTTATTTCTTGGTATCCTTGCAAAGACCACCATGTTTTAACCAAAGTAATGGTTAGATAACCATTAAATCTCTTTTCTTAGCATAAAACCCTAGTTTTCCAGATAAATGGATTTTTCTCTTGATTCTTCCTTTGTTCTTAATTTCGAAACCCTAGTGCTTTGTGTTGAGTAATAAAATGGTATTTGTGATGATCTCTTGCTTAAATTTCTTAAATTATTCTATTGGAAAAATGCCGATGAAATTTGGGGATTTATGATTTACTTATGATTTGAGAATTTGGTTGGAATTGCATCTCTTGTATGGTTGTTGTGATGGACTTGAATTGATTTCGAGCACTGCCATAGAGTGTTAGAGATTAGTCTATCCCAGCGGGGGTAATATGGTTTCCTAACACTTGTAGTGGTTTGTTGTTTGTGAGAGCAACCACTATTGTTCACGTAAGTTTGAGGCTTAGGGATGGTATACCTTTCTTGGGAAGGATTCGCCAATGTCGTGGGAGACGGTATACGCCCTTCCTAAAGTGGTTTGTGTGGTTATGATTGGGTGAACGAGGTAGAGTCGTTGTGTAGATTCATGGGAAGCAACCAACATACATGAGAATATGGGATGACACTATTGAACGATTGTTATTATTGTGTGGAATTGGTTTCCCACAAGAGCTTGTGGAGGTATAGGACTCTATAAGAACTTGGGGAAAATGGTTTATGGTTGGAAATGGTTAATTGATTTATTTAGCATGTTTATTCCTTTCATTTAACTTGTTGCTATTGAGTTAACTTGAGATCAAATAAATTGTCATTGTTTTATTTCAAGTTGTATATGTTATTTTAAAAATTGAGACCGAACTGTTTTATATGTTTTCTAAACCTTGTTCGAGATTGGGAGAATGTTGCTACAGAGCTTAGTGCTCACCCCTACAAACTATATATCTTTCAGATTGTGGTCTAGATGAGGAGTTCAGAGTGGAGGTACCGACACATTGGGAAGCTCCGCTAGACAAGCTCGTGTACCCCAAGGTGGATGTCTAGAGTTACACTCTCCTAGGTGCTAGACTAGGAAATATTTTTTGAGATTATGTAAAGACTAATCTTTTGTTATTCCGTTGCGAGTTTAACTGTAATTCTTTTGGGATGTAATTGTCATAGTCGATTATATTCTTTTGGGATATAATAGTCATGTGTTGGCATATTCTTTTGGGAATGATGTCGTAAATATTACATTTGGTAAATAGAATTTCTTTATTGATTGATTTTATTAGTTGCTCTCATGTTATGGATGATTTTAAATTGTAATGTCGTCCAATGTGGTTTCTGGGGAATTACAGATCTAGGCTACACAAATGAACACACCATGAACACTTATTCTAAGACCGTGTTTGGGAAGGGTAATCCCAAACCATCACCCCCTTGAGTTAGCACTAGTCCTTCAAAGACTAAAAATGGTAAGGGTATAAATCTAAAGAAGAAGGTTATTAAGGAGACCCAAGCCAACCATGATATGTGTTACACTTGTGGAGAGCATGATCATCATAGTAGATATCCATAAAAGATAAGGATGTCTAAATAAGAAGCTTCAGCATCTAACCAACAAATCCAAAACTTAAACCATCAAGTTTTAAATTTTTCTAAGCTTTTTGATAGGTCAAGTGGGTCTAACCATAGCCATGCATTATCCATCTAAGGGACAAAATTCTAGAGTGCATAAACTTCTTCTACTCCCAAAACCAATATTGATCTACACACATCTAGAGAGAAGAGAGTTAGTCCTCCACTCATATCTCAACCAAACCCAAGTTCTTTGAAGGAAAAGAAAGTACGGGTGACTAGGGAGGACTTTTGAGAGGTTCACTGTCTCTACCAAGTTTGATGTCCAGAGTGCTTCCAAAAAGGTCGACGACACCTAAAAATTAGGTGAGGTGAGAAGCACCAGGATCAAATAATATACCAGTGAGTAGCACCAAGATCAAATAATAAACGTGCACAAGATCAACAAGCTTTTGATAAACTTAAGGGTATGGCAATATCCGCTCCAATAATATAATCTCCTAACTGGAAGCTACCCTTTGAATTGATGTGTGATGCAAGTGATTATGCTGATGGATTAGTGTTGGGTCAAAGAAAGGATAAAAAACCTTATGTGATCTATTATGCAAGCAAGACTCTAAATGATGCTCAAATGAATTATTCCACAACTTAAAATGAATTACTTGCTATGGTTTTGCTCTAGAAAAATTACGTTTTTATGTAGTTGGTTCTTCAGTCATTGTGCTTACTATCATGCAGGGTTGAAGTATTTGCTCACAAAAAAGGATGTCAAGCCATGACTATTAAGATGGATACTCTTATTGAAAGAATTTGACCTAATCATCAAGGACACAAAAGGGGTTGAAAATATAATAGCAGATAATCTATCAATTCTGACATATGAATTCCATGAGGTCAAGTTGCCAATCAATGAAAATTTTCCAAACAAGCAACTGTTCACAATCTTGGAGTTACCGTGGTATGCTGATATTGTTAATTTCCTAGCAACTGGTACATCCCCCTTCCTTTACCACGAAGGATAAAAAGAAATTTTTTAGAGAAGTGCGTAATATCTTTTGGGAGGATCCATACTTGTTTAAATACTGTAAGGATCAAATCATAAAATGTTGTGTACCCAATCAAATATTAGATAGATAATTTCCTTTTGTCACTCTGAAGAATATGGTGGCTATTTTTCATCAAAGAAAACTGCTATAAAAATCTTATAGTGTGAATTTTATTGGCCCACACTATAAACCCCCACATGTTTATAATAATATAATAATCAATTATTTAGTAATGTAATATATGTGATGGCGTAATAGTGTCAAAACTAGGTAAGTATATGAAATTGTTTGTAATCGAACTCGTACCAACTATGTTTGATGTCCAAATGTATGTTGTATAAGTTTGGCTTGGTTTTGGAAGAGTTTGGAATGGATTGAAAATGAAAAACAGAGGAAACAGGCAAAACTGAAAAAATAGTACTGGTGCAGTGTACCGGTACGCTCGAGAGTCTATTGTACTGGTACGCTCGATAAAATCCAAAAATTTTAAATCGTGAATCGTGGTCCATTTTTCGCCCTATAAATACTTAAAGACACCTCCTTTAGCCCCAAAAAGGAAGAAAGAAGGGAAAACACAAGAGATTCAAATGTTGATTCAAGTGGGAAAGATCAAATCTTCTACATTTCTTCCCAAACTACAAAACAAGGTAGGGGTTTCTTCCATTCTTGACCATTGAGGCTAGGGCTTATATGTATACATGTTTTGATTCTAAAGGTTATATATGCATTGAAAACCTTGATTCTTGATATTCTTTCAAAAATTACTATGTTTTAAACAAAGTTAGGGTTAGATAACCATGAAATCTCTTTTCTTGGTATAAAACCCTAGTTTTCAAAAGAAATGGGTTTTCCTCTTGATTCTGCCTTTGTTCTTGATTTAAAAACTCTAGTGTTTTATATTGAACAATAGAATGGTATTGTTGAGGATCTCTTGCTTATTTTCTTCAATTGTTTTATTGTAATACTACATGAAAATTTGGGGATTTTGGAATTGGATTGTTATGTGAGAAATTTGTTGGGGATTGTATCTCTTGATGACCATGGGTGGCCGTTGACCGGATATCGTAGAGTGGGTAGATGCGTTTCTTACTCCATGTGGGTTTGAATTTTTCCTACCACTCGTAGTGGGGTTGGTGCCTTGTGAGGACCAAGTCACTATTCGCTCATAGGTACCGTGGCTGAGGGTTAGTATACTACTCCTGGATTGGATTCGTCACTGCCATTGTGTTGGTATATGTCTTTCCTAAAAGTTGGAGATCCTTGCAAGGATTGGGTGTGTGAGTGTGGGCTAGGATATTCTCAATGTGTTGATTCATGCGATGTCATACATCATGCCTGAGATACAAGTACAAATTCATAGATACAAAGTATGGATGATTTACATTATGGGTAATGTTACAAACGGTGGATTGTGGTTCAATATTAAAATGGTTTATTTCTTGGAAATAGTTTATCTCTTCATTTAATTATTGTTATTTCGTAAACTGGAGATCTATTGAAATGTCCCTGTTTTATTTCAAATGTTATATATGATATTTGCGAAATGAGACCGGTTGTTTTTATATTTTTTCTAAACCTTGTTCACATTTGGAGGGCTATTGCTACAGAGCTTAGTGTCACCTCCTATAATATTATTCATTCTTAGATGTCGGTTTAGATGAAGAGCTCAGAGTTGATGAGCAGGTGGCTTGGGAAGCACAATTGGAGGAAAGCGTGGATCCCGAGAGGGATGTCTAGAGTTGATCTCTCCATGTTTTAGATTAGGAGATATATTTTGGTACACTAATAGATGTATTTTGTTTATTCCACTGCAAGATTAAGCTTGATTCTTTTGAGATGTAATTGTCATAATTTGATATATTATTTTGGGATGTAGATGTCATAGTTCGGCATATTCTTTTAGGTAACGTTATAGATATTATGAATGATGAATGAAATTATCTTAATTATGGATATTATTAGTTGCTCTCGTGTTGTGAATGGGTTTTAGATTGTAATGCCGTCCAAGGTAGGTTTTGGGGTGTTACACACACTTTTTAAGGATGTTCATGCCTTTTGTCTAGCATGTGATAGATGCCAAAGATTGCGGAGTATTTCTAAAAGAAAAATAATGCCCATGAACCCCATACTGGTAATTAAAATTTTTTATTTTTGGGGAATCAATTTCATGGGACCATTTTCGCCTTCCTTTAACTATCTATATATCTTGGTGGTTGTCGATTATGTGTCCAAATAGGTTGAAGCAATTCTATGCCAAAATAATGATCTCCGCACAATGATTAAATTTTTAAAAGAAAATATTTTGTCTCGATTTGGAATTCCTAGATCCATCATAAGTTATGGGGGTGCTCATTTTTGCAATCATCATTTTGAAAACTTGATGAATTTTTCATAAGGTTACAACCCCTTATCCTCCACAGACCAGTGGATAGTCTAAATTGGTTAATCGAAAAGTTAAAATGATTTTGGAAAAGACAACAAACCCAAACCACAAAGATTGGTCATTATGACTAATTGATGCGCTTTAAGCATATCGTACTGACTTTAAAACAATTTTGGGTAAGTCTCCTTATCGACTAGTTTATAAAAAGCCTTGTCACCTACCTGTTGAATTGGAACACAAAGCATATTGGGCTATTAAAACCATGAACTTTGACTTGGACAAGACAGTAATATCAAGTTCAGATTAGCAAGTTGGAAGAGTTGAGAAATGAGGCTTAGGACAATGCTAAAATTGCAAAAGACATGATGCAAATTTCCATGACAAACATATAGTGAGAAAATCTTTTGTTCCTTCCCAAAAAGGTCTCCTGCTTAATTCAAGGCTCTGCCTATTTTCTAGTAAGTTGAGGTCAAGGTAAACTGGGCTTTACATTGTAAGCCGAGTGTTTGGACATGGAGTAGTGAAGGAAGAAAATCCTTCAAATGGTAATGTTTTTACTATTAATGGTCAATGTCTAAAACCATTTCAAGAAGGGTTGGTTAAGGATGTGGAATCCATTGTTCTAATGAATCCAAAATATCTTGAATGAATTTTTAGGATTCAAACACGGAGTCGGGTTGGGTTATGAGAATTTCCATCTCAAGAACCCGACCCCACTTGTAACACCCCAAAACACACCCTAAACGGCATTACATTCTAAAATCATTCATATCATAAGAGCACTAATATAATCCCTTAAGAAACAAGACTTCATTTGTCATCCACGAATATTTACAACATTTTTCAAAAGAATAAGCCCAATTCATGGCTATTACATCTCAAAAATTAATTAAAGAAGCACAGCGAAATAAACAAAAGAAGCTAGACTACACAATGTTCCAAAAAAATATCCTAGTCTAGTACAAAAGGAAAGGTATTCGCTCTATGCGTCCACCTCGGGATCCACACTCCCATCCAGTGGAGTCTCCCAAATAGCGGGCTCCTCGACCCTTACGTCCTCCTCCTCAAGTAAGTAATCTGAAAAATGTTAGCGATAAGGGGTAAGCACGAAGCTCTATAGAAAAATTCTTCCAAACTCATACAAGGTTTAAAAAAGTATTTAAAATGGTCGGTCACAATTTTAACATAACATAGATACATAATTTGAAATAAAGCAATGACATTTAAAAAAGATCTCAAGTTTATTTAAAAACATTACTTAAATGAATAAATGAGCACCACATACAAATAATAACCATTAATTGCCATAACCAATTCCCAACAATTCTTTTGGTAGGTGGCATACTTTGTGGTAACCTCCACCCCCCTTTAGGTCACCTTTGATTCTCAAGCATCCTTATCGGGAACCTCTTTAGAATGGATAAGCATCCTTACATAGAACCTCTCACCAATCACTACATTATTTTTCAAGCATCCTTACCGAGAACCTCTTGGGAAGGGGTGAGCATCCTTACAAGAAACCTCTCACTCATGTGCATCACAAACAACCCAACCATACATACAATTCCAACATTTATCTCAATTTACAAGCATCTATCCAAAATCTCTAAAATATATCATGTAACAATTCCACAACCAACTAAGAAAATACATGAGATCACAATAACATCATTTTTCTACCCAACACAAAGCACTAAGGTTTCGAAATCCATAATAAAGAAAACATTTAGGAAGGAAATACATCACTCTCCAAAAATTAGGGTTTTAAAACTAGAAAGGAGATTTCATAGGTATTAAACCCTACTTTGTCCAAAACATGTAATCCTTGCAAAAAAGCCTAAGAGAGGATGATTCCATAGCATATATATATACCATTGATAGCCAAAACATACATATATAAATACCCTAGCCTCAATGTAAGGGAATGAGAGAAAACTCCTACTTTGAATCCTAAGTTTATAGGAAGAACTTGAGCTTTGATCTTGAATCTACTCTTAAATCTCTTGTTTTTCCCTTCCTTTCTTCCTCTCTAATGCTCTCTAGGGTTCCAAGAGGTGTGAGGTGAGAGTGGAGTGAAAGAAATGAGGGCATATGGGATGAAAATGGGGTTTAAAACACCTCAGCCCCAAAATTCACTGTTCACAGTCTGTTTTGGTTTTCTCCAAAATTACGATTTTACCACTAAGAATCTCTAATTTGATCTATATGACTACCCTAAGGTTTGTTGACGTTCTGAATTCATTTTTAATGTTATTTTAACCTAAAAATGTTTATTTTTATGATTTATCTCAACACTACAGTCAACGTACACCCGAAACACTAAAGTTTCTATTTTACCCATCCGAACCGGCTATTAATAAAATTTTGTGTTGTTTGCAAATAAAAGGTGATAATGGGTGCTTCTTAAAGCCTTTTATACTTATTTGAACCCTAAATGTACTCATTATTCTTATATTTTAATTTAGGATGCAAATGGAGACGTTAAATGCAAAACGAAGCTAATTAGACTGTTTTGACATCGCTTCGTTATCTGGGCATAACTCTCTCATCCGAGTTTCGATTGAGATGATTCAAGATGCTATGGAATGATAACAAAGATCTCTAATAATTTCATGTTTTGAGTTTTGAGAGATATGGACTGCATCAAGGTCTAAATCTGGCTTGAAGTTGCAGCTAGTGCACTATTCAAGCTAATTGGGCTGTTTTGACATCACTTCGTTATCTGAGCATAACTCTCTCATCCGAGCTCCGATTGAGATGATTCAAGATGATATGGAATTATAAGAAAGAGCTATACAAATTTCATGTTTTGAGTTTTGAGATATATGGACTGCATCAAGGTTGAAATTGCACTTGAAATTGCAGCCAGTGCACTGTTCAAGCTAATTGGGCTGTTTTGACATCACTTCGTTATCTGGGCATAACTCTTTCATCCGAGTTCCGATTGAGATGATTTAAGATGCTATGGAATTCTAAGAAAGAGCTATAAAACTTTCATGTTTTGAGTTTTGAGAGATATTGACTGCATCAAGGCCAAAATCGCGCTTGAAGTTGCAGCCAGTGCACTGTTAATGTGCACTGTTCACATCCTGTTTCATCCCTTTTCAATTTCCAATCCATTCCTACGCCAACCAAATCCATCCCAAACCTCTCCAACACATATTTCTACACCAAACATATTTAATACAAGTTTTAGGACCTAAAATTTCATATTTTCACTTATTAAAACCAAATTTCAACTATTATTTCCATTAACATTTTAAATCTCTACTTTTTCAATCTACCAAATTCAACCCACATCACTACACATATCCACATTTTTACCACAATTATTTACTATATATCTATATACATTTATAAAATAAAATGCGGGGTGTTACAATCCACCCCCCTTAAAGAAAGTTTCATCCTCAAAACTTACATCAAGTAGCTAACAAATATGGATACTCCTCCCGCATTTCTTGCTCCGGTTCCCATGTAGGTTCCTCCACTCCATGGTGTTGCCACAAAACCTTCACCAATCTGATAACTTTGTTGTGAAGCACTTTTTCCTGGGCGTCGAGAATTTCTACCGGTTGTTCTTCGTAGGTTGCTCCGTCTTGAACTTCAATCTCCTCCAAGTTCACGGCTAGAGTTGCATCCGAGTGACACCTTCTCAACATGGACACGTGGAACACATCATGTACTCCGGATAGCTGGGCTGCTAGTCGAAGTTGATATGCCACCTTGCCTACCACTTTGATTACCTCAAACGGTCCAGTATATCTTGGCGCTAACTTCCCCTTCTTGTCGAATCGAAACACGCCCTTCTTGGCTGACACCTTGAGAAATACGTAGTCTCTCACCTTGAATTCTAAGGGTCTTCATCTGTGGTTCGCATAGCTCTTCTTTTTACTTTGCGCCGTCCATAGCCTCTCTCGGGTGAGTTGAATCTTCTTCGTAGTTTCTCAAACAATGTCCGGTCCAAACAAACTACTCTCGCCGACTTCTAACCAACACGTCGGTGATCGGCATGGTCTTCCATACAATGCTTCATACGGTGCCATCCCAATACTTTCCTAATAGTTGTTGTTGTAAGCAAACTCCACCAATGGTAAGTGGTCGCTCCAACTCCCCTTGAAGTCCAACGCGCAAGCGCGTAACATATCCTCCACAATCTATATCACCCTCTCGGATTGGCTATCCGTTTGGGGATGAAAATTCGTACTGAAGTGTAACTCCTTCCCTATCGCTTGTTGTAGACTCTGCCAAAATCTCGCCACAAACCTAGAGTCACGATCCGACACAATCGGGAGCGGAATGCCATATAACCTCACTATCTCACGAATATACAGTTGGCTCAAAGTCTCGAATGTATCCGTGGTCTTCATACCCAAAAAGTGAGCAGACTTGGTGAGTCTATCCACAATGACCCACACTGCATTATGACCCGCGCGACGTCCATGGTAAACCCGACATGAAGTCTATGGTGATGTGATCTCACTTTCACTCTAGAATAGGCAAAGACTATAAGACTCCTCCTAGCCTTTGATGCTCAATCTTCACCTACTGGCACACCACACATTTTTCCACATACTTGGCCATATCTCGCTTCATTCCCCTCCACTAGTATTGACATTTCATGTCCCTATACATCTTTGTGCTACCGGGGTAGATAACAAACTTGGAGCGATGACACTCTCCCAATATCTCCTCCTTTAGGGATGAATCATCGGGAACACATAGCTTCTCCCCATATCTCAAATCTCCATTATTCCAAGACCATCCTTCAATCACTTCTCCATTCTCCAATCAGGCTCTAATCCAATCGAGTTCCGAATCCAAGCATTGTAACTCCACTACCCGTCGCCAAAGCGTCGGTTGAGCTACAAGGTTGAATAGATATGGTTGATACTACGGTCCACCCACCCATAGATCGTACTCCTCCAATGCATCAATCATTTTCCACCTATTTACCGCAAGAAAATTGACTTCACCCTGAGACTTCCTGCTAAGAGCGTCGGCAACTACATTGGCCTTCCCCAGATGGTAGTTGAGTGTGAACTCATAATCTTCCAAGTACTCAATCCACCTTCTTTGCCGAAGATTCAAGTCTTTCTGTGTGAAGATATACTTGAGGCTTTTATGGTCCGAGAACACTTGAAATTTCTCCCCGTATAAATAACATCTCCACAACTTAAGAGCAAACACCAACACAGCCAGCTCCAAGTCATGTGTGGGACAATTCTGCTCATGCATCTTGAGTTGCCTCGTGCCATAAGCCACCACCTTCCCTCCTTGCAATAGAACGCATCCCAAGCCTCGTAGTGAAGCGTCGGTGTAGAAATTGCAGCCTTCCCCACTGCTTGGAATAATGAGGATAGGTGTCGTCGTCAACTTCTCCTTCAAGGTGCAAAAAGCTAGTTCACACGCTTGAGTCCACAAAAATTTCTCCCCCTTCTTTGTAAGGCGAGTCATCGGCATCGCAAGCTTGCAAAACCCTTCCACAAACCTACGATAATAGCCGGCTAACCCTAAGAAACTCTGTACTTCCATTACATTCTTCGATGGTTCCCATTTCATCACAGCCTCAATCTTTGCGGGATCAACCGCTACTCCTTGCTCAGACACAACATGGCCAAGGAACTTTACTTCCTTCATCCAAAACTCACACTTGCTCATCTTCACATATAACTTATGTTCTCTCAATGTTTGTAGCACAATAGAGAGATGACAAGCATGTTCCTCCTGAGTCTATGAGTAAATCAATATGTCATCAATAAACACAATGACAAATTGATCGAGGTAAGGCCGGAAGACTCTATGCATCAAATCCATGAAGGCTGCGGAAGCATTTGTTAATCCAAACGGTATCACCGTATACTCGAAATGACTATACTGGGTACGAAAAATAGTCTTAGGAATATCCTCCTCCTTAATTCGTAGTTGATGATACCCCGTGCGAAGATCAATCTTGGAGTAATACATCGAACCATTCAACTGATCAAATAAGTCATCAATTCTCGGCAACGGATACTTATTCTTCACGGTAACCCGATTCAACCTCTAGTAATCCGTGCACAACCGTAGAGTCTCATCCGTTTTCTTCACAAAGAGGACGGGGGCTCCCCAAGGTGAAGTGCTTAGACGGATAAACCCAATCGTCAACAAGTGATCCAACTGCTTCCTTAGCTCTTTCAACTCCAAACGTGCCATCCGGTAGGGAGCAATGAATATGGGTTCGGTTCCCGGATAGAGATCGATCTTGAACTCAATTTCTCTATGTGGTGGTAATCTAGGTAATTCCTCGGGAAAAACATCCAGAAACTTCAATACAATTAACACCACATCCATATGGATTTTATCCCCTATCTTCTCCCATCAAGCTAGCTAAGAAACTCAAATGACT
Source organism: Ilex paraguariensis (assembly GCA_963454935.2). Classification (NCBI taxonomy): domain Eukaryota; kingdom Viridiplantae; phylum Streptophyta; class Magnoliopsida; order Aquifoliales; family Aquifoliaceae; genus Ilex; species Ilex paraguariensis. Next base: position 798,516 of record CAUOFW020001292.1, on the reverse strand, counting down.
TCCTGATTTCACTTTTAAGAATCTACTACCCGTAGTAGGAAATGGATGGGAAGAATCTCGATTATTCACAAAACTGAAAATGACTCCTCCCGGCAACTGAAATATAATCCGCTTGTGGAAACAATCCATTATCGCCCAGAAAGCGAACAACAAGTTCATCCCAAAAATCACATCATACCCCTTTATCTCTAAAGAAATCAAATCCACAATCAATTCGTGCTCCCCATTGCGAAGCACGCAACCCTTGCAGACTTGGCTTGTATCTAACCATTCTCCCGTGGGCAAGCTAATGTTCATAACATGCTCTAGCTTCGCGACACTCAATCCCAAATCAAGTGCATATGTCATGCGTACAAATGAGTGTGTTGCACTGGGGTCAAATAATATTCGGGCCCAAGAATTGTAAATAAGGACGATACCTTCCACAACGGCATTGGCAATGTCCTCCTCCAGATGAGTCAAAGCAAATACTCGCCCTTGGTTGGCGCCGCCGGGGACTTGAGCTTGTATCGGTCGATGCGGTGCAGGCCTCGGTGGTGGTGTTTGGACTACTGGCACCTGTCTGGCGGTCTAGATAGGCCCCTGAGATGGAAAAACTGGGTAATGCATCCAAATATGTCTCACACCTCCGCATGCAAAGTAGGATCGTGGGGTAATACTGGCTCTAGTTTGAGTGTCTCCCTTTCCTCGGGATGTCAAAAGTCGTTGTCCACCTATCTGGTCTAGGCAACGATATGGTGTCGATCTCTGTGCCCAACTAATGCTAGCACCCGTCCAGATCAGACCTCCTCTCGAGAAGCCCTGTCGTCGCTGGCTATCCTCTATGTCTCTATCTACTACTGCAGCTCTGTCCACCAAGTCCCCAAAATCATGGATCCTAAGAGCCACCAACTTCTCCCTAATGATCGGCCTCAAACCCTGCTCAAAATGCTTGGCCCTGTCGGCCTCAATAGATATAAATCCCGTAGCATAACGGGAGAGTTCGTCGAACCGCCTCTCATACTCAGCCACGGTCATACTACCCTGTCGTAGTGCAAGAAAACGGTCGGTCTCAATTTTAACATAACATAGATACATAATTTGAAATAAAGTAGTGACATTTAAAAAAGGATCTCAAGTTTATTTAAAAATATTACTTAAATGAATAAACGATCACCACATACAAATAATAACCATTAATAGTCATAACCAATTCCCAACAATTCTTTCGGTAGGTGGCATATTTTGTGGTAACCTCCACCCCCTTTTAGGTCACCTTTGATTCTCAAGCATCCTTACCAGGAACCTCTTGAGAATGGATAAGTATCCTTACATGGAACCTCTCACTAATCACTATATTATTTTCCAAGCATCCTTACCGAGAACCTATTGGGAAGGGATGGGCATCCTTACAAGGAACCTCTCACTCATGTGCATCACAAACAATCCAACCAAGCATACAATTCCAACACTTATCTCAATTTACAAGCATCTATCTAAAATCCCCAAAATATATTATGTAACAATTCCACAACCAACTAAGAAAATACATGAGATCACAATAACATCATTTTTCTACCCAACACAAAGCACTAAGGTTTCGAAATCCATAATAAAGAAAGCATTTAAGAAGAAAATACATCACTCTCCAAAAATTAGGGTTTTAAAACTAAAAAGGAGATTTTATGGGTATTAAACCCTGCTTTGTTCAAAACATATAATCCTTGCAAAAAAGCCTAAGAGAGGATGATTCCATAGCATATATATATACCATTGATAGCCAAAAAATACATATATAAATACCCTAGCCTCAATGTAAGTGAATGAGAGAAAACCCCTACTTTGAATCCTTAGTTTGTAGGAAGAACTTGAGCTTTGATCTTGAATCTACCCTTAAATCTCTTGTTTTTCCCTTCCTTTCTTCCTCTCTAATGCTCTCTAGGGTTCCAAGAGGTGTGGGGTAAGAGTGGAGTGAAAGAAATAAGGGAAAATGGGATGAAAATGGGGTTTAAAACACCTCAACCCCAAAATTCACTGGTCACAACTTGTTTTGGTTTTCTCCAAAATTACAGTTTTATCACTATGAATCTCCAATTTGATCCATATGACTACCCTAAGGTTTTTCGATGTACTAGATTCATTTTTAATGTTATTTTAACCTAAAAATATTTATTTTTATGATTTATCTCAAAACTAAAGTCAACGTACACCCGAAACACTAAAATTTTTGTTTTACCCATCCGAACCGGCTATTAATGAAGTTTTGTGTTGTTTGCAAATAAAAGGTGATAAAGGGTGCTTCTTAAAGCCTTTTATACTTATTTTAAGCCTAAATGTACTCATTATTCTTATATTTTGATTTAGGATGCAAATGGAGACATTAAATGCAAAATGAAGATAATTGGACTGTTTTGACATCGCTTCGTTATCTGGGCATAACTCTCTCATCCGAGTTCCGATTGAGATGATTCAAGATGCTATGGAATGCTAATAAAGAGATCTAAAAATTTAAAGTTTTGAGTTTTGAGAGATATTGACTGCATCAAGGTCTAAATTGGGCTTGAAGTTGCAGCCAGTGCACTGTTCAAGCTAATTGGGCTATTTTGACATCACTTCGTTATCTAGGCATAACTCTCTCATCCGAGCTCCGATTGAGATGATTAAAGATGCTATGTAATTCTAGGAAAGAGCTCTACAACTTTCATGTTTTGGGTTTTGAGATATATTGACTGCATCAAGGAAAATCGCGCTTGAAGTTGCAGTCAGTGCACTATTCACGTGCACTGTTCACGTCCTGTTTCATCCCTTTTCCATTTCCAATCCATTCCTACGCCAACCAAATCCAACTCAAACCTCTCCAACACATATTTCTACACAAAACCTATTGAATACAAGTTCTAGGCCCTAAAATTTCATATTTTCACTTATTAAAACCAAATTTCAACTATTATTTCCACTAATATTTTAAATCTCTATTTTTCCAATCTACCAAATTCAAACTCACATCACTACACATATCCACATTTTTACCACAATTATTTACTATATATCTATATACATATATAAAAGACAATGTGGAGTGTGACACCACCCAAACAATATCTCTATAAAAGCATTGAAACTCTAAATGCTCATCATTTTTCACACTTCACTCTCTTTCTAAAAAAACTCCGCCGCTCCTATTCTTTCTCTCCACCTTTGAAGTTCAACCTCTATAATCTCCATGACTTCACACCTAACATATACCATCCTTTGTTTTAAATTTTTTATTTTAATTATCTATTTACTCATGGGTTTCATTCTTCTTTATGCATTTACGCATCGGGGTCCCAATGTTGATTAAAACCCTAGTTTTTGTAAAGTGGATTAATGACTTGATCCGATATGTGTACACTCAAGTGTAGGCGGTCAAGTTTTAGTAATAATCCTGTTAAGTCCAAAGTCGAATCCACAGGAAACTATGACTAATGTTTTGAAGTAAGCAGTGATAGAGACCAAATAACTGGAAACCTTGAGAGTTTGAAATAATGGGATTTCCTGGACAGACTATAAGATTCTTTCCAAGAAGTTTTCTAGACAAAATAAAAGATAAATTCAAATGTAAATAGTCACACTTTAGCTCGAAGATCTGAACAAGTAGTTAATCATTCGGTTTATTATACTTGTGCTTGGTAACTCAATTAACTCCCATATCAATGGTAAGTATTGGAAGATAAAGGTGGATTGTGAGAATTAAGCACATGATTCCGATACCTTTCTAGAAGTTTATAAGAATTGTCTGTGCTAAGACTCAAACCATCTACAAACAAGCAAGTGTTTCTACAAGGTATTCAACCATGGCATTAATATTCCATCTTTTAAATGAAGTCCAAAATGGTAAAGATTGAAATGTTATCATGAAGATCTAACCGGAGTACTTGACTTGAACCAATGGGTCTTTCTATGCAAGAGTCATCCATATCATAGAAAGAACCCATGGTTATACAAAGTACCTTAGCTTTGCTAGATGCATTCAATCATTCAATCATTCAATAAGCAAGTGAAATATAAAGCATTAAAGCATAACGGAAATGCACAAATATAACTTTCAGATAATTTATACGTACTCATCACCACTTACTAAAGAGTGAATGAGGAACTACTCACTCTTTATGGCTTGGGTAAAGCTAGAAAAGTGAGTGATATTCATCCCTCCAAATAGAGGAGTTACAAAGTGAAATACACTAAACAAGGAGCCGATCTTCAACGAAGAATAAGTGAATCACATTCCACCTTCCACGACTTTGGTAAAGCTCTAAAAAAGTGGAAGAGTTCCACTCTTCTAGGAAAGAATGAAGCTCAAGTAATGGAAGTGAAAGAAATGAACAATGAAAGTAGAAGAAAGATAGTCACTTTTTGAGGGTTGTTTCCTCAACCAAAATATGAACTATCTCCCTTGATGCAAGCAAATATAATTCTAAGACTAGCTATATGAGTGGGAGTCTAAACCTCCATCCAAGCTCTCCTTTTGAAGCTCCAACAAGGGTAGTATTTATAGGCAAGGATGAGGGAGCAAAGTAGTGTGGAGGAATAGTACAAGGTATTCAAAGTCCAAGTGAAAGTCCCAATGTCCAGAGAAAAAATCAACCACTCTACAGCCTACCTGTGGAGAACATTCGAACGTGATCTAGCGTTCGAACGTTGTTTCTATTTTTGCTTAATGGGCATTCGAATGTTGTCTGGTGTTCAAACGTTTCTTCTATTTTTGCTTTATGGGCATTCAAACGCCAAATGGGGTCTGACCTTCTAACTCAAGTGGCCTGTGGTCTTCTGTGAAAACCTATATCCACACTCCATGCAAATCTTAGCGCTTTGCACTCATGATCCTGGTCCTCAATCAATTCAAGTGGGCCTTCGAACGTGAGTTGACGTTCGAACGTGGTACTCAAGTACCTCAGGGTCTTCCTTCTTGGCTGTAACACATCATGTCTCAACAGTCTGATCTTCACATGATTTAAAGTAATGCTCAAACATTGATTGGCGTTTGAATGTTCTTGGCTTGGTCTAAGATGTTCCAATTTTGCTCCAGAATATGTTGGTGTTACATGGGAGTCTGATATTCATTGTCTTTGGTCCCTTGTACAATTTATGACCTGAAATGTCATCATTTAAACTCTATCAAAGTATATTTAGTCTTAAAGGGGCATATAAATATGCTAATTCTGACTACTAATGAATTAATGTAACAAAATTGTATTTTTTTTATAGGACATCGGCAAATGTACGGATCTCTCTCTTTCAACTCTAAGTGCACTTTGCGCATACTAGTAAATTCGAAATATTGAGAACAATGTTGAGTTTAGGTTGGGGGGTGAGAAGTGTTGATCGTATTTGTACCATAAATATACATTTTAAAACTTTTCATGTGTTTAAAAAAAATGTTCATGTCTTTAAAAACAGCTTCGATCATCTTTGTGACTGCCAGACATTAAAGAACCATATAGAGTTTATTTAGCCTATCATTTGTATACGCCTTCCTGAAATTGTTTGTGACGTGACCCTGCAGGGGTTTTATTTTAAGAAGGTGAAGTTTTGTGGGCTAGTATATTCTCGTTATATAGATTCATCGTAGTCAAACCTACATACCTGAGATCCATTATTGGTAATAGTTTATTATTTGAAAGTTGGTTTCACTTCTTATTTATTTTATTGCGTTTGATGTAAACTTGAAATCTTATAAATGTCATTGTTTTACTTCAATAGTTATACATGTTATTTTGTAAATAGAGGTTGGCTAATTCTATATTATTTTTAAAACCTTGCTCGGTTTTGAAAGGATTTTTCTACAAAACTTAGTGCTCACCTCCGTACAACTAACATTTTTTAGATTTTGGATTGGAGGAAGATTTCGGACTAGAGGAATAGGTAAATTTGTATGCCAATATTGATGATGTTGTGGATCCCGAGGCAGATATTTAGAGATTTTACACTAGTTGAGGAATTTTGATTACTTTGATTTTAATGATGTAATAAACATTCTCTAGTCAGTTAGTTTTGGGGAACATTATTCTTCTAGTTTTGGATGTAATTTCCAAGGTTTAAATTATTGGTTGTGGATTATGTTTTAGTTACTATGAATGAGGAATGAATTTTTTTTGTTATGTTATTAATTGCTCCCATAGTATGAATGATTATTAATTAGTAATGCTCAAATTGTGGAATTTGGGGTGTTACATAGTACACCAGGCTAAATGTGTAACACCCCAAAACCCACCTTGGACGGCATTACTATTTATAAACCATTCACATCATGAGAACAACTAAATACATTCGTCATTTAAGAAATTTCATTCATCAAATATATAACATTCACAATATTATCCCAAAAGAATAGGCCAACCATGGCCATTACATCCCAAAAAGAATGTGATTGACTATGATATTTATATCCCAAAAGAATCACATTTAAACTTGCAACGGAATCACAAAAGAGTAGTCTTTACATAATCTCAAAAGAAATTTCCTAGTCTAGCTCCTAGGAGAGTATAGCTCCAGACATCCACCTCGGGATCCATGAGCCCGTCTAGTGGAGCTTCCCAATATCTCAGCTCCTCAACCCCGAGCTCTTCCTCTAGACCACAATTTGAAAAATGTAGTTTGTAGGGGGTGAGCACTAAGCTCTGTAGCAACATTCCTCCCAACTTGAACAAGGTTTAGAAAAGCATATAAAAACAGTCGGTCACCTTTCACAAATAGCTTATATAAATTTTGAAATAAAATAGGGACATTTAAACATATCTCAAGTTTAAGCAACAGCAGTAATTTAATGCATCAGTGAAACTAATATACGACTAATAATCCATTCCACCATAAATCATTTCTCCCAAGTTCTTGCGCAATCCCATACTTCCAAAAATTCTTGTATAACCTATTTGTGGTACAATGAACAATAATCCACCACTGTTTTCTTATCTCTGGTATGAAGTAAGACCTCACATGGATACCATCAAAAATATCATGGCCAACGTACAACCCACACAAATCCTCACAAGGATGTCCAACCTTTAGGAAGGGCGTATGCCAACACCATGGCAGTGACGTATCTAACCAAAGAGTAGTATACTAACCTTTTTTTCCACGATACCCCGTGAGTGATAATAGTTTAGTCCTCACGAGGCACTAACCCCACTACGAGTGGTAGGCAAAGTTCAAACTCACATGGAGTAAGAAGGCGTCTACACACTCCAAGATACCAAGTCAATAGTAGCTCATGTTTATCTAACAACCACACAAGAGATACAATACCAACAATTTCCTCAAATAACAACAATTTCATAAATCCCTAATTTCACATGTAGTGTGTCAACAGAACAATTGAAGAAAATGCAAGAGATCATCATCAATATCATTTTGTTACTCGACATCAAGCAGTAAAGTTTCAAAGTCAAGAACAAAGGAAGAATCAAGAAGAAAGTTCATTTCTTTTGAAAACTAGGGTTTTATATCAAGAAAATGAGATTTTATGGGTATTCAACCCTAAATTTGTTTAAAACACGCTAATAATTACAAATTACCAAGGAAATATGATTTCATAACATATATATAAGATTTAAAGTCCAAATAAAACATATAATTAAGCCCTAGCCTCAATGTAAGAGAATAGGAAGAAAACTCCTACCTTCTTCTTCCTTAGTATTCTTGAAGAACTTGAGATTTGATCTTTCCCAAACTTGAATCAACCCTTTAATCTTTTGTTTTCCCTTTCTTTCTTCCTCTCTAAGCTTTTCTAGGGTTAGAAATGTTGTAATGGGGCTTAGAGAGGTGTCCTTATGTATTTATAGTGGAAGAAATGGTGTCTTGTGCGCAATTTTAAGAGTTAGAATTCGTAACTGACGTTCGAATGTCATTGGCGTTCGAAATTCCTTAGCTCCTAGTACTTTGGTTTTTCCATCAGACAAAAAGTACTGGAACGCACTGTCGTTCAAACGTCATTCATGTTTCTGCTGAAACTTCCAGTGAAGTTTTGGCCTATTTAGAGGATGATTTGGAAAGTTTTCATGAAATACACTTTTGTAGCTCTAGAAGGCCACTATCGAATGTCAAAATTTCATATCAAATAAACATCAGGATTAAGATTTATGATCCAAATACTAGGAAGTGTCCAAAATCCTTTTTACAGCACACTCCGGAGTACTTCTAATGGTCCCTATATAGTGGCTTTGGTAGGGGTGGTTTATGTGTATTGACCTGTCCTATAACTGGTTTGGTCTTTGATGGAAACGATGGACATCTATATTTAATGTGCCCGTAACCTCCATATGCAAAGCATTGGCAGGGGTCAGTGTCTGTTCTATTTTGAGTGACCCCAGCTCCATGTACTACTTGATTCCACTTCCCTAGAGCTTGGTTAAGTTAGCGGGTATGGAGCTACCCTTTGTGTAACCCCACTGCTGCTAGCCCCAATCCTAATCGTACCTACCCTTACTAAGTTCTGTCGTTGCTAGTTGTAGATTCTATTCTGGTGTTGTACCAAAGTGGTTAGCTCCCTTATGCATTGATAAATGACATCCATGGTATCGGGAGGTGGTGGTGGTGGATTTGCTTGGCCACCACATCCCCGTCCATGTCCACGTCCACCCTTCATCCTGCACATCAATTTACCACTTAGTTTTCCTTCACGTACAAGACGTCTTAACTATCACCTAAATCCTAAGCATAATGCTCATACAAAATTTTAAACACTAATTTCACTCCACCTAATCCTTATCTCTAGGGGTAATTCATAACCTACGGCTCCCATGTAAGACCTATAACCTAAGCTCTGATACCAACTTTGTAACGCCCCAAAAACCACCTTGGATGGCATTACAATTTAAAACCATTCATATCATGAGAGCACTAATATAATCCATAAATAAATGGAACTTCATTCATCCTCCATAAAATATTTACAACATTACCCAAATTGATATGCCGAACCATGGCATTTACATCCCAAAAATTTAACTATCATAATGCAGCGGAATTACAAAAGAAGACTAGACTTCAAAATATTTCAAAAAGGAATTTCCTAATCTAGAACAAAGATAATGTTGCTCTAAGCGTCCACCTCGGGATCCACGTTCCCTTCTATAGGAGTCTCCTAGTGTGCCGGTTCATTCACTGCCAACTCCTCCTCTAGGACATCATCTAAAAAATATTATTTGTAGGGGGTGAGCACTAAGCTCTATAACAACATTTCTCTCATACTCAAACAAGGTTTAGAAAAGCATATAAAAACGGTCGGTCACCTTTCACAAATAACATATATGAATTTTGAAATAAAACAGGGACATTTAAACAAATCTCAAGTTTAAGGAACAACAGTAATTTAATGCATAAGTGAAACCAATATATATCTAGTAACTCATTCCACCATAAATCTTTTCTCCCAAGTTCTTGCGGAATCTCATACTTCCCAAGATTCTTGTGGAAATCATTTCTGGTACAATGAACAATAATCCACCACTGTATTCGTATCTCAAGTATGAAGTAAGATCTAGCATGGTCACCATCGGAAACATCATGTCCCACATATCCACAAACACAAATCCTCGCAAGGATATCCAACCTTTGGGAGGGGCGTGTGCCAACACAATGACAGTGATGAATCCAACCCAGGCATTAGTATACTAATCCTCTGACACGGCACTCGTGAGCTAATGGTAGTTTGATCCTCGCAAGGCACCAACCCCACTACGAGTGGTAGGATATGTCCAAACTCGCATGGAGAAAGAAGACGTATACCCACTCCATGATAGCCGGTCAATCGTAGCCCATGTTTATCCAAATAAACACACAAGAGATACAATACCAACAATTCCATCAATAACAAACAATTTCCAAAACCCCCAATTCCATGGGTGTTTCCAAGAGCGCAAGTAATTTCAACAACCCCCAAATTTTCACATGTATCATTTTAATAGAACATTGAAGAAAATGCAAGAGTTCATCATCCATATCATTTTATTACTCAACACAAAGCACTAAGGTTTTGAAATCAAGAACCAAGGAAGAATCAAAAGGAAAATCCATCACTCTTGAAAACTAGGGTTTTAAATCAAGAAAAAGAGATTTCATAGGTATTCAACCCTAACTTTGTTTAAAACATGATAATAATTATAAGAAGACCAATAAACAAAGAACCCATAGCAAATACGTAAGATTATGAGTCAAAACATACATATATATTAACCCTAGCATCAATGGACAAGAATGGAAGAAAATTCCTACCTTGCTTCCTTAGTTTTGAGCAAAGAAGATGAAGATTTGATCTTTCCAAAAATTAAATCACCCTTTAATCCTTTGTTTTTCCCTTTCTTTCTTCCTCTCTAAACTTTTCTAGGGTTAGAAATGTTGAAATGGGGCTTAGGGAGGTGTCCTTAATTATTTATAGTGGAAGGAATTGTGTCATGTGCACAATTGTGAGAGTCATAATTCGTAACTGACATTCGAACGTCATTGCCATTCAAACATCCTTAGCTCCCATCACCTTGGTTTTTCCATCAGACAAAAAGTACTGGAACGCACTGTCGTTCGAACGTCATTCACGTTTGAACGTCATTCTTGTTTTTGTTGAAACTTCCAGTGAAGTTTTGGCCTATTTAGAGGTCAATTTGGAAAATTTTCTTGAAATACACTTTTGTAGCTATAGAAGTCTACTATCTAATGTAAAACTTTTAGATCAAATGGACATCAGGATAAAAATATATGGTCCACATACTAAGGTAATGTCTAATTTCTTCCTACCCGAATTCTTTCTAGTATGTGTCTTAATTCCGAGATACTTCCTAACTTTATTACACCCCATGTTACCTATCCCAATGTTTCTCGATCTTCCGGTTCAATGGACATCTTATTTTGACCTAAAAGTATTTAGAAACTCACCTACAACCCCTTCCAAATTTAAACACCTTTGAAACTTAAACTTAACAATCAATTTGTCTCCCAAATATTTATTCTTACTGTTATAATGGGGTTTACATTATTATGTTACAATCAAAACTAAAACAAGACTCCCAATGATTAAACTCATGTTCCTCAATTTACTCACATTAGTCATCATAGTCTTAATCATTATTCGTAATCCCAATGATAATAACGATCTGCTAGTTACTAGGGTAATCATAGTCATTTATCCCAAAAATTACGTAAGGTTTCTACACCCATGCCAAAGCCAATCTGCATAGGTATCATCATTAATTCCTCAATTTACATCTTTCCAATTATCACCACTAACTGTCAAGTTAGAATCTTCAATACTCATACCAACCATACTCTAGTATAACTAATCTAGACTATCTTAATAATGTACTAAAAGAGACAGGAAAAGGAACTCCATGGTCTCCCAACGTAACTTCAATAACATTGAAAAGATCTCACATAACGATAAAAGTAAACACCAAACATTGATATCATCATTATTTCAATAATTGTCTACTATATCTAACCTCAAACTTTGAAACTCAATCATCTCTTAATCCTATAATATCGAGGGTCAAAGGTAACTACTACAACTTAGTCATGCTTCTTAGATTTCCTTTTTCTATGTCTATAAATTCGTTTACATAACTTGACCTCAATTTCAAATCAATATTTGTAAATACAAATCAACTATCAACCACACACTCACCCAAGAGATTCTTGATTATTAATATTTTAGAGAGTCTAAATATAGTGAACTGAGTCCACAACAAAATAAGATTACCTAAATATAACGTCCTCAATGAATATTCTATGAGTGACCCTTCTAATCCATCAATACTTCCAAAGTAAATTTAATCAACTCTCCATAATATTTTCAAACCAATATTGGTAACCTCAAGTTTGTGGTTATGAAAACAAACTCTTATCCATTTAAGAACCATAACCACAATTCCTATTGCTATTCCAAAATAGGCTCTCATTCGATGTTACTCCACCATATTCCTTCGATTGATCATATTTGAGAATTATACTATCTCATACCATCGTACTCATCCTAGAGAAAAGCATAACACTCACATGGTTCATATCGTAAAACCAAATCTACATTCATTCCATAATTTCTATGACTTTTAAGTAACACACATAACTTTTCTTAGCCTTTTTATTCAAAACATAGTCCATCTTAAAAACATCTAAGTTGATCTTACCTCCCAACTTCCCAAATTGGGTTATCACATCTCCTTAACTTCCAAAAATATAACCAAGATTAATAGTAGAATTAAAATACTTTGAGTCGGAAAGGCACCAAGTCATAATCCCATTTTCTATTGTTATCCATCAAAATACTTCAATCAACATGGGGGTATCTCTAAATCAAAGCCTAAATAGTGATGGAAGTTTACTTAAGGATAAGTCCTTCAGAGTTTGAGAAGAAAAGCACGATTTTTTGTTTTCCAAGGAATACCACAAAGCAGATTTTTTTGATCAACTTCGAAGAATAAACTGATTTAACTCAGGTATTTCTAGCATTTGTGACCGATATGGTTGGAAAGATATACGAGTTAAGATTCTAACAAAAAAGACGATGCACCATTTGGACTTTCCAACAAAGAGTTATGATTAAATTAGTGAAAGGTAGTTTGTGTAACTGATGGTTCTACTATACTTGTCCAACTCAAGTTTGGGTGTCATTTATCACAAATCCTATCTCATACCCATCTCTAATATAGATAGTATGACTTCAATAAAGATCCATACCTACCATCATTTACAAACCAAAGGCCAAATTATTATCCGTCTCTTAGAATAGTCCAAAAATACATGATATAAAACTGGAATATTCATTCCAAAATTTTTGCCAACTCCTCGAAGCTAGTTAATCCATGAATTTGAACAAATAATTAATCCATAACCTAACTAAACAATGAATCACACTTACTTTACAAACATATAACTTTAAACCGATTCAAGCTTAGATTTTTCTTCAACCTAGCCTAACACTCAAGTGATCGTCCACAACCTACAACTCTCATGTAAGACCTAATTCCTAAGCTTTGACACCAAAATTTGTAACGCCCCAAAACCCACCTTGGATGGCATTACAATCTATAAACCATTCACATCATGAGAGCAACTAAATACATTCGTCATTTAAGAAATTTCATTCATCAAATATATAACATTTACAATATTATCCCAAAAGAATAGGTCAACCATCGCCATTACATCCCAAAAAGAATGTGATTGACTATGATATTTATATCCCAAAAGAATCACATTTAAACTTGCAGCGGAATCACAAAAGAGTAGACTTTACATAATCTCAAAAGAAATTTTCTAGTCTAGCTCCTAGGAGAGTATAGCTCTAGACATCCACCACGGGATCCACGAGCCTGTCTAGTAGAGCTTCCCAATGTGTCGGCTCCTCAATCCCGAGCTCTTCCTCTAGACCACAATCTAAAAAATGTAGTTTGTAGGGGGTGAGCACTAAGCTCTGTAGCAACATTCCTCCCAACTCGAACAAGGTTTAGAAAAGCATATAAAAAAGGTCGATCACCTTTCACAAATAGCTTATATAAATTTTGAAATAAAATAGGGACATTTAAACATATCTCAAGTTTAAGCAACAGCAGTAATTTAATGCATCAATGAAACCAATATACGACTAATAATCCATTCCATCATAAAGTGTTTCTCCTAAATTCTTGCGAAATCTCATACTTCCCAAAATTCTTGTAGAAACTATTTGTGGTACAATGAACAATAACCTACCACTGTATTTGTATCTCTGGTATGAAGTAAGACCTCACATGGATATCATCAAAAATATCATGGCTCACGTACAACCACACAAATCCTCGTAAGGATGTCCAACCTTTAGGAAGGGCGTATGCCAACACTATGGCAGTGACATATTCAACCAAAGAGTAGTATACTAACTCCTTTTTCCACGATACCCCGTGAACGATAATGGTTTAGTCCTCACAAGGCCCTAACCCCATTATGAGTGGTAAAAAAATTTCAAACCCACACGGAGTAAGAATATGAAACCTAGGAAAAATTTGAATTTTTTTCTGAAAAAAGGCAAAATGGTAATTTGTCATCCTAATGCGTATTTAAAATATAAATTTCTATAGAACTCAGATGAGACAACGGACCTCACCATTGGATTCGCATCGCAAAATCTAGCTGCCCTATCAATTTTTGTCGAATTTTGAAATAGTCGAGTTTTTTACGTTTTTCGAGACAACAGGCGTCCAGTTAAAATTTTTATAAAAATTTTGAAAGTTGAAAAATATTTTAAATAAAGTTTCGGGATAAAAAATCGTTTCGGGCGAAAACGGACCTAGACAAAGGGGGACACATGGCGCGACTCGGGCCAAGCCTTGAAAATTATAAATGGGACTAAATATCAAATATTTCAGCAGAAATATCTCTAATATTCAACTGGTTTCAGATGTTAGAGAGAAAGAGAGAAAAAAAAGGGAAAAATTCAATTTTGTCTCTACGATTCAAGAAGATCCGTCAGTCAGAATCGCTCAAGCCAAGAATCAAAGTTGATCTACACGACAAAAGCTACGCGTGGGTACCAAGAACGAAGATTTTTACCGAAGATCAAAATGCGAGATTTTGGAGAAATCAAAATCTTGAGCTTTGGGGGTGTTCTTGGAGGTTCTAGAATTAATTCTACACTTCTATTGAAGTAGGATTCTTCCTACTTTGGTTTTACTCCTACCTTAAGGGGCTGTTTTTGGTGGCTGAAATATGACTGTTATGTGGTTGTTTTGTGGCTGAAATATGGATGTCTTATGGCTGTTTATGGGCTGTCCAAATGGACTATTTTTCGACATGTTTTAAAAGGTGAAATTGGTTTATATGTGGGCTGTTTTTGGGACGGTTATGGGGTTATTTATGGACTATTTTTATGGCATGTTAAGTGCTGTTTTTATGGCCTAATATGGACTGAAATTGTGACTATTTTTAGGTCATTCATGGACTATTTTCAGGACATTCATGGACTATTTTTAGGGTCATTCCATGGGCAATTTTAGGCCATTCATGGACTATTTTTAACACCATTTCATAGACTATTTTAGGGCCATTTTACGGACTATTTTAGGCCACTTTACGAACTATTTTGTGCTCCAATTAGGGGTTGTTTTGTGGGTTGTTATGCGAGCTAGTACATAGGCTGTTGTGTGTTATAATTTGCCTTTGTAATTAAGTGTGTTATTGACATAAAGATAGTGATAACATACTTGGAATTGTTTTATGAAAAAGTGTCAATGTATGTGCATGTATGTGTTATATTGACATTGTGACAAATTTGGTATCTATATGTTTAGAACATAACTTACCATGGATATGTTGAGATTATTCATATGTCATTCATAGCATATTGAACATTGTAGCGTAGTGCATAGAGGCATCTCATTCATGGGCTTAGGCATGAGTATGGGTGTGTGTGTGTGTGTGTGAGTTGGGCATAGTTCATTCAAACATCATTCTTGGTGATTGAAGGGTGGGCTCAGAAAAGTGAGATTGAATGTCCTACTGGGTCGCACGGTTACATGCATAAGAAAACTTGTGTCGGGTATAGCAAGTAGGGCTAGACACTCTCTCGGGTGAAAAACCCGGCCACTTGATTCATACACTTACCGGCGGTGAAATTTCAGAAAAGTGTAATGGCATACGGAGCCGGAGGTGCGATTCCTGAATCCAATACCCAATAAAGGCACATAATTTTGATATATAAATTATTCATTTGATCGGAAACATCCAAGAATGAAATGGTTTTATGACATATGGTTGATTTCAAAATGATCTTTGGATGTGTTTCATCAAAGACGTTGTTTTACACATATGCGTTGCATTGTATTGTGGGAGTCGGTGAGGACTCGAGTTAAAGTTTCATGAGTGAATTCCATCTCATTTCATTGCATGGCAAGGTGAATTCCAATATAGAGTTGCATATTCTTACTTGGAATGTTGATGTGAATATGAACTATCAATGTGAACATTGCATGTGCACTTAGGTGGGGAGTAGCCCTTGTAGGATATACTCTACTGGGCGTTGGCTCACCCTATACGGGAAACATTTTAGGTACGGATCATACGCCGAGGGACGGCACTCACTCGGGCACTTAAGGAGGAAGAAAAGCCGACTTGTGGCTTTCAATCCATTTATTTTGTAAAATTAGACTTGTAATTAAATTTTGGCATGTAATGTGTAAAGGAATTGTAATAGAGTCTATATGGACAGTTTTAATATAGTTTTGCATGTTTGTATGAGTATGGATAACTGGACCCGGTGTGGCCAATGTTTACTTATAAATGGATCCGGTGTGGTCATTGTTGAATATTGGATCTCGGATGGGTCTTGTTATTATATGATTGCACAGGTTGAGTTTTGGGTAGAGCTTCCCGTACAAAGGAGACTCTGCCCAAATTTCGTCAAAATTATGATTCCCGGTAAATGGGGCACAAATGCGTGATATCGAATTACTCAATATCCACGGGTATTCTGCGGGTTGATGAGTAATCAATGGACCCCTGGTTTTTGGGGTATCACAGCTTGGTATCAGAGCATAGGCATACGAATAACCTAGGGCTCGATGGGCACAGGTATAGACCATTGCATTCCATATGCATTTCATGTTATGTGCTCTACTTCCTACATGCTATGTGTTACTTGTTATGTGAATTATATGCATGATAGAAATGTATATGGAAAGGAAATACACTGGGGTTAGAAAACATAACCTTGGGAGTTTGGAAATAAGGGATGAACGGTATAGTTCAATGTGTAAACGTCTACTAAATACTTGATCCCTAACTTGGGATATTAACTAATTGATCTATTGTTATCTTATGTGTGTGTAGATGGCAACTAGAGGAAGGGGATGTCGGGGTGGACGGAACAACCAACCACCATCACCGGCCTTTGACCAACAAGCCTTCATGGAGGCTATTGGTGCGACGGTGGCTACCATTGCACAAGCTAGTGTTACGGCCGCTACTATTGCACAGACAGGTGCAAGTGGGAGTCAAGGAGGTTCAAGTCACCTCCAGAAGTTCAAGCCACACAATCCTCCAATCTTTCTAGGAGGGGCGGATCCTATGGTGGCTGAACATTGGTTCCGACAAGTGGATAAGATCTTGAGGGCTATGAAGATTACCTCCGATGCCACGAAGATAACGCTAGCTACTTTTCAGCTAGAGAGAGAATCCCAAGTGTGGTGGGATTGGGTCAAGGACTCTGTGAACTTGTGGGTAATGACATGGGCAGAATTCAAGGAGCTCTTTATGGGCAAGTACTTTCCAACGGTTGCTCATCATGCAAAGGCTTGGGAGTTCTTAGACTTGAGACGAGGGACGATGACGGTGATGGAGTACGTGGCTAAGTTCACAGAGTTAGCCCGTTTCACCGATGACTACGTAGCCATAGATATGGCCAACGTGAGGAAGTTTAAGGATGGTCTTAAGTTGTCCATCCGGGGTAAAATTGTGGATTTTCTTCTACAAGACTTAGACTCGATGGTCGAGACTGCTATGGCCATTGAGAGAGAGGTGGATGACGCAAGGAGCATCTGGGAGTCTGGTGCAAAAGACAAGAAGAAGGAGGGTCAATCCTCTTCTTCTAGCTCGAGGAAGAAGCAGAGGACTTCTACTCTACAAGGGTTTCAAGGACAGGGTCATAGCTATCAAAGCCAAGGCCAAGGTCAATCCTCCCAAGGTGGGAGAAATCAGAGGCCTTCCTACCAGGCAGGCTAGAAGACTTGCTATCATTGCCACCAACCAGGTCATATGAAGCGGGATTGTCCTCAGAGGCAAGGATCTCAAAGTTATGGTTCATCTCAGTCCCAGACTTCGGTGGGGCAACCACAGACACATTATACTCATCATTACCCTACCATGGGCCAGGGGAACCAGTACCAGTTCCAAAATGCTACTCAGACCCATACTACTTCGCGTGCGGGGATTTCACAATCCGGCTAGATGGGCTAGGGCATGGGTAAAGGCCAAGGCCAGGGCTTACAAGCTGGTACTTCGAGGACCCAGGGACGTGTCTACGCCATGATACCTTAGACTAAGCCGGCAGATCCGTCGGTGATACAGGGTATATTTCTACTCTCTCGCTTATGGGCAAGGGTATTATTTGATTCTGGTGCATCGCATTCATTTATTGCTATATCTTGTGTGAAAGACTTAGGCTTAGAGGTTGAGACCTTGGAAGAGCCATTGCATGTGAGTTCTCCCCTAGGAGCTAGGGTGAGAATTGATCAGATATGTTGGGGTTGTGAGTTAGAGATCTCAAAGATTTTACTCACCGTGGACCTTAAGGTCATGGACATGTCAAAGTTTGATGTGATCCTTCGTATGGATTGGTTGGTGGCACATCGGGTAGTCATTGATCATGATCAAAAGAGGGTCACTGCTTATACGCCGGAGGGTATTTGTTTCAAGTTCTAGGGGGGAAAGCGTGATGCTTTACCTCAGGCCGTGTATAACTCTAGATGGCACGGACAGTTGATGGGTTGGCTTACAAGCCTTACCCTGGAGGACGAGGTGAGACAAGAGTTGGACCTTCCTCGGGTTATATGTGAGTATGAGGATATTTTTTTGGATGAGCTACCAGGATTACCTCCACATAGGGATGTAGACTTCATCATTGAGTTGCATCCCAGTACATCGCCTATCTCTATAACTCCACACAGGATGGCACTAGCTAAGTTGCAAGAACTCAAGGTCCAGTTGCAAGAATTATTGGACAAGGACTTTATTAGATCGAGCACTTCACCTTGGGGCGCGCCGGTGTTGTTTGCCAAGAAGAAGGATAAAACCCTTCGATTGTGCATAGACTATCGGTAGTTGAATAGGGTTACTATCAAGAATAGGTACCTTTGTCGAGGATTGACGACTTGTTTAATCAGCTGAGAGGAGCACGAGTCTAATCCAAGATAGATCTCTGTACCAGTTACCATCAGTTGAGAGTTAAGGAGGTAGACACCCTAAGACGTCGTTCAAAACGCGGTATAGGCATTTCGAGTTCACAGTGATGCCATTTGGGTTGACGAATACTCCAGCAGCATTCATGGATCTCATGCATAGGATATTCCAACCCTATTTAGATTAGTTTTTCATGGTCTTCGTTAATGACATCTTGATCTACTCCAAGTCTGAGGAGGAGCATGAGGTTCATTTGAGAATTGTTCTCCAGACATTGAGAGATTATCAATTGTACGTCAAGTTCAGCAAGTGTGAATCCTGGCTTACTAAGGTGAAATTTCTGGGGTATGTAGTGTCGGCTTCAGGTGTATCTGTGGACCCGAAGAAGGTTGAAACAGTTATAAATTGGGAGAGATCGAAGTCAGTCTTCGAGATACGTAGTTTCTTGGGATTGGCGGGGTACTACCGACAGTTTATTGAGGATTTCTCCCGATTGGCTACGCCTATGACGAAGTTGACCCAGAAAGAGGTGAAGTTTGTGTGGAATGATTCTTGTGAGAATGTATTACATGAGTTGAAGAGGAGGCTTACTTCGGCTCCTATTCTGATAGTTCCAGAATAGGGACAGAGGTACACGATCTATTGTGATGCCTCGAAGGACGGGCTGGGATGTGTTTTGATATAGTCTGGGAGGGTAGTAGCTTATGGTTCTTGGCAGCTAAAGAATCACGAGCAGAATTATCCCACACATGACGTGGAGTTGGCGGGAATTGTCTTTGCCTTGAAGACTTGGCGTCACTACCTGTATGGTGAGCAGTTTGAAGTGTTTTCGGACCACAAGAGTCTGAAGTATATTTTCACACAGTTGGACCTCAACATGAGGCAACGCCCGTGGATGGAGTATTTAAAGGACTATGACTTCACTTTGCATTACCATCCTGGTAAGGCAAACGTGGTGGTTGATGCACTTAGCCGAAGGTCACGGGGAGTTTTGGCTAGTGTAACTTCCCGGGAGTGGCAGATGCTCGCGAGTGTGGGACAGTTCGAGCTATGTTATATGGGTCAGGCTTAGGGTACTTTGGGGAGTTTGGTGGCTACGATGCTCTACTGAGCAGGGTGATTGAGTCCTACAGTTAGGACACGGAGCTATTGTCCATCCGGGACCGTGTACAAGTAGGTACAGGTGACGAGGGCTGGGCTATTCACTCGGATGGTAGTCTTCGGTATCGAGGAAGGGTTGTGGTTCCTCAGTTGGCAAATCTGGGAGAGGAGATCCTTATGGAGTTTCATTGCTCCCGTTTTGCGATTCATCCAGGGGGCACGAAGATGTATCATGATATTTGTCGCCAGTATTACTAGAGTGGAATGAAGAGGTAGGTTGGTGACTTTGTCAGTCGATGTCTTACGTGTCAGTAGGTTAAGGCTGAACACTAGAGATCAGCGGGATTACTCCAGCCTTTGGAGGTAGCTGAGTGGAAGTGGGAACATGTCACGATGGATTTTGTGACTCACTTGCCACGGACATCAAGGGGTCATGATGCGGTGTGGGTGATAGTGGATCGGCTTACTAAGTCGGCACACTTTTTGGCTGTGTGGATAACCTTCACACTAGAGGAATTCTGTAGGTTGTATATACGAGAGATTGTCTGGTTGCATGGGGTACTCGTCTCTATAATATTATATCTAGATCCCATGTTTACGGCTCATTTTTGGGAGAATTTTCAGCGGGCCATGAGGACACAGCTGATGATGAGCACTGGTTTTCACCCTCAGACAGACGGTCAGTCAAAAAGGACTATCCAGACATTAGAGGACATGCTACAGGCATACGTCCTGGATCTCAAGGGTCGCTGGGAAGATCACTTGCCCTTGGTGGAGTTCGCCTATAATAATAGTTATCATGGCACCCTATGAAGCGCTATATGGGAAGCCATGTTGTTCTCCGGTATGTTGGACGGAGATAGGAGAGAGGTCTTTTACGGGTCCAAAATTGGTTAGAGATACCTCGGAGAAGGTGGACTTGATTCGAAAGTGTCTTCTTACGGCTTAGAGCCGGCAGAAAAGCTATGTTGATAGACGGCAATGACCTCTAGAGTTTGAGATGGGAGATCATGTCTTCTTGAAGGTGATGCCTAAGAGAGGAGTGGTCAGGTTTGGTAAGCGGGAAAAGCTGTCTTCAAGGTATATCGGGCCCTTCGAGGTACTCGAGAGGGTGGGTGCAGTGGCTTACCGGTTGGCATTACCGCCAAATTTATCGGGTGTTCATGCGGTATTCCATGTCTCTATGCTCCAAAAGTATTCTCCAAATCCGACACATGTAGTGGATTGGGGTGAGTTGACTGTTGATGCGGATGGGACCTTCGAGGAGGGACCGGTGCGCATCATAGATAGCCGGGAACAGATTTTGCAAGACAAGACCGTATGGCTAGTGAAGGTGCTGTGGCAGCACCGAAGAGTGGAGGAGGAGACATGGGAGCGCGAGGACACTATCCGTACCAATTACCCTTTCTTGTTCGAGGATGGAGGCACATTGTTATGGTCATTTAGTATTATTTGACTGTTGCATATGCATGTGATTGTATGTGCATGTGTATGTGAATTTCGGGGACGAACTTCTTTTAAGGGGGGAACAATGTGAAACCCGGGAAAAATTTGAATTTTTTTCTGAAAAAGGGTAAAATGATAATTTGTCATCCTAATGCATATTTAAAATACATATTTTTATAGAGCTCGGATGGGACAATGGACCTCACCGTTGGATTCGCATCACGGAATCTAGCTGCCCTGTCAATTTTCGTCAAATTCTAAGATAGTCGAGTTTTTCACATTGTTCGAGCCGACGAGCATCCGGTGATCCCCAAAAATGAAATTTTTATAAAAATTTTGAAATTTATAAAATATTTTAAATAAATTTCATATAAAATATTTTGAGCTTAAACCGGTATAAAATTTAATCGTTTCAGGACGAAAATGGACCAGGACAAAGGGGAACCCGTGGCGCAACTCGGGTCAAGCCTTGGAAATTATAAATAGGGCTAAATATCAGATATTTCAGCAGAAATATCTCTGATATTCAGCTGGTTTCAGACGTTGGAGAGAAAGAGAAAAAAAAAAGCGAAAAATTCAATTTTGTCTCTACGATTCAAGAAGATCTGTCGGTCGGAATCGCTCAAGCCAAGAATCAAAGTTGATCTACGCGACAAGAGCTACGCGTGGGTACCAAGAATGAAGATTTTTACCGAAGATAAAAGGCGAGATTTTGGAGAAATCAAAATCTTAAGTTTTTTGGGGGTATTCTTGGAGGTTCTAGTATTCATTCTACACTTCTATTGAGGTAAGGTTCTTCCTACTTTGGTTTTAATCCTACCTTAAGGGGCTGTTTTTGGTGGCTGAAATATGACTGTTATGTGGTTATTTTGTGGCTGAAATATGGATGTCTTATGGCTGTTTATGGGCTGTCCAAATGGACTATTTTTCGACATGTTTTAATGGGTGAAATTGGTTTATATGTGGGCTATTTTTGGGACAGTTATGGGGCTGTTTAAGGACTGTTTTATGACCTGTTAAGGGCTGTTTTTATGGCCTAATATGGACTGAAATTGCGACTGTTTTTAGGCCATTCATGGACTATTTTTAGGGCCATTTCATGGACTGTTTTTAGGGCCATTCCATGGGCAAATTTTTGGCCATTCATGGACTATTTTTAAGACCATTTCATGGACTATTTTAGGGCCATTTTACGGACTATTTTAGGCCACTTTACGGACTATTTTGCACTCCGATTAGGGGCTATTTTGTGGGTTGTTATGCAGGCTAGTACATGGGTTGTTATGTGTTATAATTTGCCTTTGTGATTAAGTGTGTTATTGACCTAAAGATAATGATAACATACTTGGAATTGTTTTATGAAAAAGTGTCAATGTATATGCATGCATGTGTTATATTGACATTGTGACAAATTTGGTATCTATATGTTTAGAACATAACTTACCATGAATATGTTGAGATTGTTCATATGTCATTCAAGCATATTGAACATTGTAGCATAGTGCATAGAGGCATCCCATTCATACATACTTGGAATTGTTTTATGAAAAAGTGTCAATGTATATGCATGCATGTGTTATATTGACATTGTGACAAATTTGGTATCTATATGATTAGAACATAACTTACCATGGATATGTTGAGATTGTTCATATGTCATTCAAGCATATTGAACATTGTAGCATAGTGCATAGAGGCATCCCATTCATGGGCTTAGGCATGAGTATGGGTGTGTGTGTGTGTGTGTGTGAGTTGGGCATGGTTCATTCAAGCATCATTCTTGGTGATTGAAGGGTGGACTTAGAAAAGTGGGATTGAATGTCCTACTGGGTCGCACGGTTACATGCATAGGAAAACTTGTGTCGGGTATAGCAAGTAGGGCTAGATTACTCCGTCGAGTGAAAAACCCGGTCACTTGGTTCATACACTTACCGGCGGTGAAATTCTAGAAAAGTGTAACGGCATACGGAGCTGGAGGTGCGATTCCTGAATCCGATACCCAATAAAGGCACATGATTTTGATATATAAATTATTCATTTGATCGGAAACATCCAAGAATAAAATGGTTTTATGACACATGGTTGATTTCAAAATGATCTTTGGATGTGTTTCATCAAAAACGTTGTTTTACACATATGCGTTGCATTGTGTTGTGGGAGTCGGTGAGGACTCGAGTTAAAGTTGCATGAGTGAATTCTATCTCATTTCATTGCATGGCATGGTGAATTCCAATATAGAGTTGCATNAAGTTTTAATATAATCTTGCATGTTTGTATGAGTATGAATAATTGGACCCAGTATAGCCAATGTTTACTTATAAATGGACCCAGTGTGATCATTGCTGAATATTGGACCTCGGATGGGTCTTATTATTATATGATTACACAAGTTGAGTTTTGGGTAGAGTTTCCGGTACAAAGGAGACTCTGCCCGAATTTCGTCAAAATTATGGTTCTCGATAAATGGGGCACAAATGCATGATATCGAANAACATTTCAGGTATGGGTCATACGCCGAGGGACGGCACTCACTCGGGTACTTAAGGAGGAAGAAAAGCCGACTTGTGGCTTTCAATCCATTTCTTTTGTAAAATTAGACTTGTAATTAAATTTTGGCATGTAATGTGTAAAGGAATTGTAATAGAGTCTATATGGAAAGTTTTAATATAATCTTGCATGTTTGTATGAGTATGAATAATTGGACCCGGTATGACCAATGTTTACTTATAAATGGACCCAGTGTGATCATTGCTGAATATTGAACCTCGGATGGGTCTTATTATTATATGATTACACAAGTTGAGTTTTGGGTAGAGTTTCCGGTACAAAGGAGACTCTGCCTGAATTTCGTCAAAATTATGGTTCTCGATAAATGGGGCACAAATGCATGATATCGAATTACTCGGTATCCACGGGTATTTCGTGAGTTGATGGGTAATCAACAGACCCCCGATTTTTGGGGTGTCACAAAGAAGGCGTCTACACACTCCAAGATATCCGGTCAATAGTAGCCCATGTTTATCCAACAACCACACAAGAGATACAATACCAACAATTTCCTCAAATAGCAACAATTTTATAAATCTCCAATTTCACATGTAGTGTTTCAATAGAACAATTGAAGAAAATGCAAGAGATCATCATCAATATCATTTTGTTACTCAACACCAAGTAGTAAAGTTTCAAAGTCAAGAACAAAGGAAGAATCAAGAAGAAAGTCCATCTCTTTTGAAAACTAGGGTTTTATATCAAGAAAATGAGATTTCATGGGTATTCAACCCTAACTTTGTTTGAAACACGCTAATAATTACAAAATACCAAGGAAAGATGATTTCATAACATATATATAAGATTTAAAGTCCAAAGAATACATATAATTAAGCCCTAGCCTCAATGTAAGAGAATAGGAAGAAAACCCCTACCTTCTTCTTCCTCAGTATTCTTGAAGAACTTGAGATTTGATCTTTTTCAAACTTGAATCAACCTTTTAATCTTTTGTTTTCCCTTTCTTTCTTCCTCTCTAGGCTTTTCTAGGGTTAGAAATGTTAAAATGGGGCTTAGGGAGGTGTCCTTAGGTATTTATAGTAGAAGAAATGGTGTCTTGTGCGCGATTTTAAGAGTCAGAATTCATAACTGACATTCGAACGTCATTGGCGTTCGAATGTCCTTAGCTCCCAGTACTTTGGTTTTTCCATTACACAAAAAGTATTGGAATGCACTGTCATTCGAACGTCATTCCTGTTTCTGCTGAAACCTCCAGTGAGGTTTAGGCCTATTTAGAGGTCGATTTGGATAATTTTCATGAAACACACTTTTGTAGCTCTAGAAGTCTACTATCGACTTTCAAAATTTCAGATGAAATGGACATCAGGATAAAGATTTATGATCCAAATACTAGAAAGTTTCCAAAATCCTTTTTACCCAAATTCTCTCCAAAGTGTGCTTTCATTCCGGAGTACTTCTAAACTTCTATAACATACTCTATTACCTCAACTAACCTTTTTATTTCTACTCTTATAATCTACATAGTTCATGCATACATGTAATACCCCGCATTTTCTTTTATATATGTATATAGATATATAGTAAATAATTGTTGTAAAAATGGGGATATGTGTAGTGANTTTCAAGAAAATGAGATTTCATGGGTATTCAACCCTAACTTTGTTTGAAACACGCTAATAATTACAAAATACCAAGGAAATATGATTTCATAACATATATATAAGATTTAAAGTCCAAAGAATATATATAATTAAGCCCTAGCCTCAATGTAAGAGAATAGGAAGAAAACCCCTACCTTCTTCTTCCTCAGTATTCTTGAAGAACTTGAGATTTGATCTTTTTCAAACTTGAATCAACCTTTTAATCTTTTGTTTTCCCTTTCTTTCTTCCTCTCTAGGCTTTTCTAGGGTTAGAAATGTTAAAATGGGGCTTAGGGAGGTGTCCTTAGGTATTTATAGTAGAAGAAATGGTGTCTTGTGCGCGATTTTAAGAGTCAGAATTCATAACTGACATTCGAACGTCATTGGCGTTCGAATGTCCTTAGCTCCCAGTACTTTGGTTTTTCCATTACACAAAAAGTATTGGAATGCACTGTCATTCGAACGTCATTCCTGTTTCTGCTGAAACCTCCAGTGAGGTTTAGGCCTATTTAGAGGTCGATTTGGATAATTTTCATGAAATACACTTTTGTAGCTCTAGAAGTCTACTATCGACTTTCAAAATTTCAGATGAAATGGACATCAGGATAAAGATTTATGATCCAAATACTAGAAAGTTTCCAAAATCCTTTTTACCCAAATTCTCTCCAAAGTGTGCTTTCATTCCGGAGTACTTCTAAACTTCTATAACATACTCTATTACCTCAACTAACCTTTTTATTTCTACTCTTATAATCTACATAGTTCATGCATACATGTAATACCCCGCATTTTCTTTTATATATGTATATAGATATATAGTAAATAATTGTTGTAAAAATGGGGATATGTGTAGTGATGTGTGTTTGAATTTGGTAGAATGAAAAAGGGATGAACAGTGCACTGGCTGTAACATCAAGCTCGATTTCGACCTTGATGCAGTCCATATCTCTCAAAACTTAAAACATG
Organism: Ilex paraguariensis; assembly: GCA_963454935.2. Lineage (NCBI taxonomy): Eukaryota > Viridiplantae > Streptophyta > Magnoliopsida > Aquifoliales > Aquifoliaceae > Ilex > Ilex paraguariensis. Next base: position 771,985 of record CAUOFW020001292.1, on the reverse strand, counting down.
AAATTTGTAGAGCTCTCTCTTAGGATTCCATATCACCTTGAATCATCTCAATCGGAACTAGGAGGAAGGAGTTATGTCCATATTACGAAGTAGTGTCTACACTGTCCAAAAATCTGTCCGGCAGACTACCTTTCGCTAATTTCATCATAACTCTTTATTGGAAAGTCCGAATTGTGNGCCCGTCAGCCTACAACATCATATTAGGGCGGCCAGCTCTTAACACATTGAGAGTTGTGCCCTCCACCTACCATCTCGTTCTCTATTTTCCAACCTCAAATAGAGTCGGAGATGTCAGAGGAGACTAGGTAGTAGCCAGAGAGTGCTATGTCTCCTCTATCAAGGCTAGGAAGCCCCAAAAAGCGTTGCAGGTTGAGGTCCTTGACCCAAGGAATGACTCCACTACAGAAAGAGGAGAATTAGTCGTGGAGCTCACCCCTATGGTCTTGGATAAAGAACATCCAGACATAAGAATTTACATTGGCTCTTCCCTTTCTAAAGATCTGGCTCGCCTGCTAATAGATTTTTTGAAGCGCAACATGGACGTTTTTACGTGGTCGCATAAGGACCTTGAGGGCATCAACCCAAAAGTGGCCACACACCGTCTCAATGTTGATCCATGTTACAAGCTTGTTTGCCAAAAGTTAAGGGGAGACTCCACTGAAAGGGCCCAAGCTATGGACAAGGAGGTTGGAAAGCTAACAGATAACGGGGCAGTCAGAGAAGTAGCATATCCTGAGTGGCTCTCCAATGTGGTGATGGTCACTAAGGCTAATGGGAAGTGGCGCCTCTGCGTCGACTTCACAAAACTCAACAAGGCGTGCCCAAAAGATAGTTACCCACTGTCGCGAATTGACTTCCTCATCAACGCCACCGCGGGGCATGAGTTGCTCACTTTCCTAGATGCATACTCTGGGTACGACCAGATTAGCATGTATGCCCTAGACCAGGAGAAGACGTCATTCATCACGCCAAAGGGGACATACTGCTATAGGGTCATGCCCTTTGGAATAAAGAACGCAGGAGCAACCTACCAACGGCTGGTGAACAAGATGTTCCAGTCTTAGATCAGGCGAACAATAGAAGTATACATGGATGACATGCTGGGTGAAAAGTCTTGCAGCAATAGACCACATTGATCACCTCCAAGAAACTTTCAATGTCCTGAGGTCTTATCACATGAAGCTCAACCTTGAGAAGTGCGCCTTTGGTGTGGGGTCAGGCAAATTCTTAGGCTTTATGGTCGACCAGAGGGGAATTGAGGCGAATCCTGACAAGATCAAGGTCATCCTCGACATGAAGTCACCCTCCTTAACCAAGGATCTCCAGCCCCTCAATGGGAGAATCGCAGCACTAAATAGGTTTGTCTCCAAGTCTGTAGACAAATGTCTCCCTTTCTTCAAGACTCTCCGAAAGGCCTTTGAGTGGAAACCTGAGGTAGAGGAGGCTTTTCAAAGGCTCAAAGCCTACCTGGCAGCACCTCCCCCCCTGTCACATGCCACTCCAAGAGAAGCTCTTCATCTATACCTTTCGGCTTCCTCATCAACAGTAAGCTCAGTGCTATTCAGAAATGATAATGAAGTGCAGAAGCCAACTTAATACGTGAGCAGGGCATACCGGGGGGCAGAGGTCAAATATTCGACACTAGAAAAACTGGCACTCGCTCTTGTCACGACGGCAAGACGACTGCGACATTACTTCCAGGGCCACCGTATAGTGGTCATCAAAGACCAACCTCTTAAAAGAGTCTTGTGAAAGCCGGACGTATCTGGCAGACTTCTTAAATGGGCAATGGAACTCGGGGAGTTCGACATTCAGTACCAACCCAGGACAGCCATCAAAGCACAAACCCTAGCAGATTTCGTTGTCGAACTCACACCAACAGAAGAGGGGAACGACAAGGATGCCCAGATGCCTAACGAGGACACCAAGAAGCCTAGCAAAGACCCTCAAGCAGACGCTCAGGTCAGTTCAGGTGCCCAGGTCTCCTCCCTAGGAGCCCAAACAACCTTCCCTGATGCCCAAGCATCCCAAGTTGCACCTCCAGCTCATGATGCCCAGGCATCCCAGGTTGCACCTCTAGATGCCCAGACATCCCAAGTTGTACCTCCAGACGCCCAGGCATCCCAAGCTGCACCTCTAGACACCTAGGCTGCACCTCCAGATGCCCAGACATCCCAAGCTGCACCTCCAGATGCCCAAGCATCCCAAGCTGCACCTCCAGTCCCTGGGTGCCCAAATAGCTTCACCGGATGACCGTTCTTCCATTTTAAATTCCAAACCATCCACTCCTCTACTTTGGAAACTCTACGTAGATGGCTCCTCGACCAATGAAGGAGGAGGAACTGGCCTAATCTTGATCAGCCCAAATAGCACCACTCTCAAGTATGCGGTGAAGCTCCACTTTATTGCTTCCAACAATAAGGTGGAGTACGAAGCCCTCCTTTTCTGGATTGAGATTAGCGGTGGAAATGGAAGCTCAACACCTTGCCACCTACAGTGACTCTCAGCTGATAGTTAATCAAGTGAGGGGCGAGTTCGAAGTTAAAGGAGCCAAGATGCAAGAGTACCTTAGCATGGCGAGAAGCATGATCGCAAAGTTCCACTACTTCCAGATAAGCCACATCCCCAGAGAAGATAATATGGTTATCGATGCACTCGCAAAGCTCGCTTCATCCATGGAAGTCTCATCAGGGGAACCAGCATTAGTTGGTCACCAGTTCGAGCCGAGCAGAGTGGACATGGAGGCCACAAATATTAACTGTGTATCTACTAAGTCAAACTGGATGACCCCAATCAGGGCTTACCTCCAAGGAGGTGTGCTACCAGATGATCCCTTAGAGGCCAAGAAGCTAAGGATAAGAGTCTCCAAGTTCGCCATCTTGCAGGACACTCTGTACAAGAAAGGCTATTCCTTGCCATTGTTGCGGTGCCTTTCACCTGAAGAAGCTCACTATGCCTTGCGGGAAATCCACGAAGGGATCTGTGGGAACCACTCTGGAGGGCGCTCCCTTGCCCATAAGGCGCTCAGGTAAGGCTACTTCTGGCCTACCATGATAAAGGATGTCCAGGAGTTCTCCAAGAAGTACAACAAGTGTCAACACTTTACGACTGTGCCTAGGCAACCACCCGAGGAACTAACAACCATTTCAAGTCCATGGCCTTTCTCCAAGTGGGGCATCAACATCCTAGGCCCTTTGCCCCTCAGTAAAAGGCAGTGCAAGTTCGTGGTGGTGGCAGTCGATTATTTCACCAAGTGGACAGAAGCTGAACCCTTAGCAAAAATCACAAACGCAAAGGTCAAAGATTTTATCTAGAAGAGCCTAGTCTGTCGCTTCGGGATTCCCCATGCCATTGTCAGCGACAACGCCAAGCAGTTCGACAACAAGCTACTAAACTCCTTCTGTTCTGACCTTCAAATAAAACAACCTCACTCCAGCCCGGCACACCCGCATGCAAATGGACAAGCAGAGGTCATGGTAAGAACGGTGCTACGCAATTTAAAGACAAGACTTGAAAAAACAAAGGGCCTTTGGGTAGAGGAGCTACCAGGCGTACTGTGGGCCTATCGAACCACGCCAAGAACCCCTACTGGGGAGACCCCTTTTTCCCTTGCCTTTGGAACTGAGGCGGTCATCCCTGTGGAGATAGGAGTACACTCTCTAAGGATCCATCACCACGACCCCATCACCAACGAGGAAGGACTCCGCATCAACCTCGACTTGGGGGAGGAGGCAAGGGAGATGGCTATAGTGCGCAACGCGGAGTACAAACGGCGCATGACAAGGTACTACAATTTGACGGTGAATCCTCATTCCTTCCAACCAGGGGATTTGGTCCTCAAGAAAGTAATCCTTGCCACAAAGGATGCACGTGAAGGGAAGTTGGGACCAAATTGGGAAGGACCCTACCGCGTAACAGAAGTAGTGAGGCCAGACACCTACAAGATCCAGAATTNAGCCTCATTCCTTCCAACCAAGGGATTTGGTCCTCAAGAAAGTAATCCTTGCCACAAAGGATGCACGTGAAGGGAAGTTGGGACCAAATTGGGAAGTACCCTACCGCATAACAGAAGTAGTGAGGCCAGACACCTACAAGATCCAGAATTCTGAGGAAAAAGTCTTACTCTATCTATGGAATGCAGAGCACTTGAAGAGATATTATCAATGACACCTAGAGAGCATCAAAGTAGTAGAAGTTGGGACTTGATTTTATTTTTAGGGGCGTTACCCAATATTCAATGTACTTTTTTGGGAATTATTACCCAATATTACTTTTTATAAGCAATAAATCAATAAATTTTTCTATGCTATTTACTCCAAAAAGATCTTTTGCATTTCATTTCAAAAAAGTATCAGTACCAAAATAAGGTCAAATATCGTCTTTTCAAAAAAAAAAATCAAAAGTCCTAAACACTCTAACTGCTCTCACGATCGTTCTCCACCTCCTCCTCGTCATCATCAACATCATCAGATCCCCCCTCATCACCATCGTCAGTGGTCACGAATCGCAAGAAGTCAATGCCAGGGAAAATGGCAAAAACCTTCCCTCGGAGATCCTCGAAACCATCAATGAAAGCATCTACGAGGCCATTCTTCAAGTCTTCCTCAGCACGGGAAACTCTCTCCCAAGCAGCCTTCAACTTTACCTCCGAAACAGCAGCCTTTCTGAACATGGCCCCCGCATAGGCCTCTGCAAGCTCAGCCTCCCTAAGCGCGTTCCTCTCCTGGACCGCTAGAAGCTTAGCCTCAAGCTTANTCTCTAAACATGGCCCCCACATAGGCCTCTGCAAGCTCAGCCTCCCTAAGCGCGTTCCTCTCCTGGACCGCTAGAANTTTCTGAACATGGCCCCCGCATAGGCCTCTGCAAGCTCAGCCTCCCTAAGCGCGTTCCTCTCCTGGACCGCTAGAAGCTTAGCCTCAAGCTTAGTTGCCCTCTCACGGGCTGTAGTAAGCTCACCATCCCTGAGCGCGTCCCTCGCATAGTTCGCCAAAAGCTCAGACTCAAAATTGGAAGCCCTTTCATGAGCAGCCACAAGCTCACCCTCCTGGAGCGCGTCCCTCTCACGGGTCACCAAAAGCTCATAATCAAGCTTGGCAATCCTCCCCTAAGTAATAAGAAGCTCCCTTCGCACAAGGCTAAGATCCAGCTTCAGTTTGTTCTGATTATAGGCCCTCGAAAGCAAGCAGATAGAGGAAGTCGAAACCTAAAGAATAAAAAAATAAGAGGTTGAGAAAAGTCAAAAACACAAGAAACGACTAGAGAAAGGGAAATAGTGGACCCTTACCTGAGCCAGGCCTTCCAAATACGTATTGACGATCCTATCGATATCCAAAGCGCTAAGCTGAGAAACTTCAGGTCCAAACACAAACCTCCCAAGCCTTGCCCTGATGGCTGACAGTCTCCCCGTCATAGGACCAGCCCAAATCGGCACTCGGGTAGAAGTTCTTACATGAGGAGGGGACAAAGGAGGGGCAGCACGAGGAGGGGATGAAGGTGGAGCCGATGTGCCCGACAAGGAAGATTTTGGAGTAACAACTAGAGAAGTCACCAACTGAGGAGGAACCACCGTGGGAGTCACTTGGGGGGGCATCATCCGTCCTTGCCACTTTGGAATAGGGAGGGCTCCTACTAGAGAAATAGAACACCACCACCCTCTTACTTGCTGCAAGAGCAGAGAAGTGTCAGGTAAATGAAAAATACCGAGGGAAGAAGAGAATTAAAAGAGGAAACTAGCTCACCCCTTTTCTTCGAAGAGGAACCACCAGATTTCTAAGAGGGAGCAACGACCCTAGTATCCTTGGGCAGAAGAGCTCCCAAATCTTTGCAAGGGCAAGCCTTGACAGCCTCCAACTTCCACTCCTAGTCTCAAGAAAGCACAAGCGTGTCTGCATTGGAATGGTGAGCACACATGTATATATATATAAAATGTGCAGCGTACCGAGTTTTCTAGCAGAACCTCAATGTGTTGGCACCAAAGCAGTGTCGGCTTCTATAGCCCACTCTCCACCAACAAAGAAGGAACAAGATTTCCAGCCGCCACAATTAGAGCGAGTTCCCGTGAGCACTGTACCACTTCTTGTGGTAAAGTAATACCACCCCCTATTTGGTGTAGGGGTTTCGCTCAAATTGTATGCTGCATGGAACTCCATTGGAGAAACATCCTCATGGTGCACTTTTCTCCACAATGCAAGAAAGCCTAGCAAAACTCTCCAACCATTGGGCGCTAATTGCCCCGGATTCAAGGAAAAGTAGTGCAAAACGTGACAAATGGGAGAGGACATGGGGAATCTTAACCCAGCCTCAAGCATCTCCTCGTAAATAACAATATCACCAGNCATCCACTCCTCTACTTTGGAAACTCTACGTAGATGGCTCCTCGACCAATGAAGGAGGAGGAACTGGCCTAATCTTGATCAGCCCAAATAGCACCACTCTCAAGTATGCGGTGAAGCTCCACTTTATTGCTTCCAACAATAAGGTGGAGTACGAAGCCCNTGCGATAGGTAAAACAAGCCTCGAGATATCTTCATCTAAACGGAACAGACTGGAAAGGGTACTCACCTTAGACCCATCGTCATCAAGTCCCAATTTATTTTTTCACTTCTTCTTTCGAGGCTGCAAGGAGTGGCCCAAGTCATCCACTTGAGAGGTTTGGATTTGAGAAGTCACATTTGAAGGAGTCATATCGTGATGACCAAAAGCGGCACCCAAAGCTCCCTCGTCGCCTGCAATGCTTATCCCAACTCCTGGAGGGGGTGTCTGACGCTCTATGCTCTCCCAAATGAGACAACCCAAAGCCTAGATGGGTGCCTGGCTGCCTCTGCTCGCCAAAACAGGACTGTCNCTTACCTCCAAGGAGGTGTGCTACCAGATGATCCCTTAGAGGCCAAGAAGCTAAGGATAAGAGTCTCCAAGTTCGCCATCTTGCAGGACACTCTGTACAAGAAAGGCTATTCCTTGCCATTGTTGCGGTGCCTTTCACCTGAAGAAGCTCACTATGCCTTGCGGGAAATCCACGAAGGGATCTGTGGGAACCACTCTGGAGGGCGCTCCCTTGCCCATAAGGCGCTCAGGTAAGGCTACTTCTGGCCTACCATGATAAAGGATGTCCAGGAGTTCTCCAAGAAGTACAACAAGTGTCAACACTTTACGACTGTGCCTAGGCAACCACCCGAGGAACTAACAACCATTTCAAGTCCATGGCCTTTCTCCAAGTGGGGCATCAACATCCTAGGCCCTTTGCCCCTCAGTAAAAGGCAGTGCAAGTTCGTGGTGGTGGCAGTCGATTATTTCACCAAGTGGACAGAAGCTGAACCCTTAGCAAAAATCACAAACGCAAAGGTCAAAGATTTTATCTAGAAGAGCCTAGTATGTCGCTTCGGGATTCCCCATGCCATTGTCAGCGACAACGCCAAGCAGTTCGACAACAAGCTACTAAACTCCTTCTGTTCTGACCTTCAAATAAAACAACCTCACTCCAGCCCGGCACACCCGCATGCAAATGGACAAGCAGAGGTCATGGTAAGAACGGTGCTACGCAATTTAAAGACAAGACTTGAAAAAACAAAGGGCCTTTGGGTAGAGGAGCTACCAGGCGTACTGTGGGCCTATCGAACCACGCCAAGAACCCCTACTGGGGAGACCCCTTTTTCCCTTGCCTTTGGAACTGAGGCGGTCATCCCTGTGGAGATAGGAGTACACTCTCTAAGGATCCAGCACCACGACCCCATCACCAACGAGGAAGGACTCCGCATCAACCTCGACTTGGGGGAGGAGGCAAGGGAGATGGCTATAGTGCGCAACGCGGAGTACAAACGGCGCATGACAAGGTACTACAATTTGACGGTGAATCCTCATTCCTTCCAACCAGGGGATTTGGTCCTCAAGAAAGTAATCCTTGCCACAAAGGATGCACGTGAAGGGAAGTTGGGACCAAATTGGGAAGGACCCTACCGCGTAACAGAAGTAGTGAGGCCAGACACCTACAAGATCCAGAATTCTGAGGAAAAAGTCTTACTCTATCTATGGAATGCAGAGCACTTGAAGAGATATTATCAATGACACCTAGAGAGCATCAAAGTAGTAGAAGTTGGGACTTGATTTTATTTTTAGGGGCGTTACCCAATATTCAATGTACTTTTTTGGGAATTATTACCCAATATTACTTTTTATAAGCAATAAATCAATAAATTTTTCTATGCTATTTACTCCAAAAAGATCTTTTGCATTTCATTTCAAAAAAGTATCAGTACCAAAATAAGGTCAAATATCGCCTTTTCAAAAAAAAAATCAAAAGTCCTAAACACTCTAACTGCTCTCACGATCGTTCTCCACCTCCTCCTCGTCATCATCAACATCATCAGATCCCCCCTCATCACCATCGTCAGTGGTCACGAATCGCAAGAAGTCAATGCCAGGGAAAATGGCAAAAACCTTCCCTCGGAGATCCTCGAAACCATCAATGAAAGCATCTACGAGGCCATTCTTCAAGTCTTCCTCAGCACGGGAAACTCTCTCCCAAGCAGCCTTCAACTTTACCTCCGAAACAGCAGCCTTTCTGAACATGGCCCCCGCATAGGCCTCTGCAAGCTCAGCCTCCCTAAGCGCGTTCCTCTCCTGGACCGCTAGAAGCTTAGCCTCAAGCTTAGTTGCCCTCTCACGGGCTGTAGTAAGCTCACCATCCCTGAGCGCGTCCCTCGCATAGTTCGCCAAAAGCTCAGACTCAAAATTGGAAGCCCTTTCATGAGCAGCCACAAGCTCACCCTCCTGGAGCGCGTCCCTCTCACGGCTCACCAAAAGCTCAGAATCAAGCTTGGCAATCCTCCCCTAAGTAATAAGAAGCTCCCTTCGCACAAGGCTAAGATCCAGCTTCAGTTTGTTCTGATTATAGGCCCTCGAAAGCAAGCAGATAGAGGAAGTCGAAACCTAAAGAATAAAAAAATAAGAGGTTGAGAAAAGTCAAAAACACAAGAAACGACTAGAGAAAGGGAAATAGTGGACCCTTACCTGAGCCAGGCCTTCCAAATACGTATTGACGATCTTATCGATATCCAAAGCGCTAAGCTGAGAAACTTCAGGTCCAAACACAAACCTCCCAAGCCTTGCCCTGATGGCTGACAGTCTCCCCGTCATAGGACCAGCCCAAATCGGCACTCGGGTAGAAGTTCTTACATGAGGAGGGGACAAAGGAGGGGCAGCACGAGGAGGGGATGAAGGTGGAGCCGATGTGCCCGACAAGGAAGATTTTGGAGTAACAACTAGAGAAGTCACCAACTGAGGAGGAACCACCGTGGGAGTCACTTGGGGGGGCATCATCCGTCCTTCCCACTTTGGAATAGGGAGGGCTCCTACTAGAGAAATAGGACACCACCACCCTCTTACTTGCTGCAAGAGCAGAGAAGTGTCAGGTAAATGAAAAATACCGAGGGAAGAAGAGAATTAAAAGAGGAAACTAGCTCACCCCTTTTCTTCGAAGAGGAACCACCGGATTTCTGAGAGGGAGCAACGACCCTAGTATCCTTGGGCAGAAGAGCTCCCAAATCTTTGCAAGGGCAAGCCTTGACAGCCTCCAACTTCCACTCCTAGTCTCAAGAAAGCACAAGCGTGTCTGCATTGGAATAGTGAGCACACATGTATATATATATAAAATGTGCAGCGTACCGAGTTTTCTAGCAGAACCTCAATGTGTTGGCACCAAAGCAGTGTCGGCTTCTATAGCCCACTCTCCACCAACAAAGAAGGAACAAGATTTCCAGCCGCCACAATTAGAGCGAGTTCCCGTGAGCACTGTACCACTTCTTGTGGTAAAGTAATACCACCCCCTATTTGGTGTAGGGGTTTCGCTCAAATTGTATGCTGCATGGAACTCCATTGGAGAAACATCCTCATTGTGCACTTTTCTCCACAATGCAAGAAAGCCTAGCAAAACTCTCCAACCATTGGGCGCTAATTGCCCCGGATTCAAGGAAAAGTAGTGCAAAACGTGACAAATGGGAGAGGACATGGGGAATCTTAACCCAGCCTCAAGCATCTCCTCGTAAATAACAATATCACCAGAAGAGTCATCGCAAGCAAGCTCGCCCAACTCAGCCCGATGGCACAGCACGGTCGGAGGAATGCGATAGGTAAAACAAGCCTCGAGATATCTTCATCTAAACGGAACAGACTGGAAAGGGTACTCACCTTAGACCCATCGTCATCAAGTCCCAATTTATTTTTTCACTTCTTCTTTCGAGGCGGCAAGGAGTGGCTCAAGTCATCCACTTGAGAGATTTGGATTTGAGAAGTCACATTTGAAGGAGTCATATTGTGATGACCAAAAGCGGCACCCAAAGCTCCCTCGTCGCCTGCAGTGCTTATCCCAACGCCTGGAGGGGTGTCTGACGCTCTATGCTCTCCCAAATGAGACAACCCAAAGCCTAGATGGGTGCCTGGCTGCCTCTGCTCGCCAAAATAGGACTGTCCAGCACTGCCTGGCGCTCCAAAGTTGCACAAAACAGCTCCAAAAATGCCTGAGTCAGCACCAAAAAAGGCACCCTGATCTGTCCCCCGTGCCCAGGCTGTCGCCCAGCTCCCTTGATGCGCTCCTGCTAGCCTGGACAGCCTTTTTTCCAGCCTGCACAGCGCTACCCANGTAAGGCTACTTCTGGCCTACCATGATAAAGGATGTCCAGGAGTTCTCCAAGAAGTACAACAAGTGTCAACACTTTACGACTGTGCCTAGGCAACCACCCGAGGAACTAACAACCATTTCAAGTCCATGGCCTTTCTCCAAGTGGGGCATCAACATCCTAGGNGCCTGGACAGCCTTTTTTCCAGCCTGCACAGCGCTACCCAGCCCACTAGGCGTCATACGCGCGCTGCCCAATCGCGCGCTTACGCTGTCCAGTCCATCAGGCGCGCTGTCCAGACCATCCTGCGCACTGCCCAGTCTGCCTACACTGCCTAGTCCACCTCCTTGCGCATTTCCCAGTCTGTCGGCGCTGCCCAGACTACCTCCCTACTCGCTGATTCGCGCGAAAGTGCTGTCCAGCTAACTGGTTTGCGAAATTGAGCTGTACAACCAACCATTTTCGCACCCAGGCTGTCCAGCCCACCATTTTCGGCACTAAAGTTGTCCAGGACAGCACCCGAATGGTCCAAACCAGCCTCCAAGCTTCCTAAACCAGCGCCTAAAATGGTGTCTACCTCCTCCCTTTCTTCGATCTCCACCACTCCCTCTTCAATTGACATTGTCCACTTGAAAACTCCACTAGAAATGAAGAAATCCCACTCTTGGAAGGATTCAAGAAAAAATACACTTTTCCCTCTCAAAGTTTCAACAAAATGGGTAGGACTTGAGTTTTCAAAGTTCTCAAGAATGGATGCTCAATCTCAAGGCAAGAGAAATGGAAAAAACTTGGGCTCTTAAGATTTTCAAGAATGGTTTCCAATTTCAAGCTGAGCGAAATGGGTAGAATGAAGAAGAAGACTATATTTATAGTCTAGGGTTTTTAAAAAAGGAAAAAGCCCAAATTGAAAATTATGGGCCCTCTTCAAAATTCAAGCAAAAGTGGGAAAGGCTTGGAGTTTGTACCAAAGTCAAAAATATACAAATGAAGAGTCAATGTCTCCCTCTCCAAGTTTTTCTTAGACATAAGAGGCATTGTGGGGCAAATGATGGGTTAAGCCCAAGAATGGGGCAAGCCCAATAAAAACCCAATTTATTTGGAAAACCCAAGTCTCAATTGAAGAGCTCAATCTTATAAAAACCCACCAAGTTCAATATTGTCCAAGTCCAGTCTCATCAATTCGGCTGCGTCATCAAGAGAGAGAAAGTACAAGAGCCTTACCTGCACCGCCAAGGAAACANGCAGATAGAGGAAGTCGAAACCTAAAGAATAAAAAAATAAGAGGTTGAGAAAAGTCAAAAACACAAGAAACGACTAGAGAAAGGGAAATAGTGGACCCTTACCTGAGCCAGGCCTTCCAAATACGTATTGACGATCTTATCGATATCCAAAGCGCTAAGCTGAGAAACTTCAGGTCCAAACACAAACCTCCCAAGCCTTGCCCTGATGGCTGACAGTCTCCCCGTCATAGGACCAGCCCAAATCGGCACTCGGGTAGAAGTTCTTACATGAGGAGGGGACAAAGGAGGGGCAGCACGAGGAGGGGATGAAGGTGGAGCCGATGTGCCCGACAAGGAAGATTTTGGAGTAACAACTAGAGAAGTCACCAACTGAGGAGGAACCACCGTGGGAGTCACTTGGGGGGGCATCATCCGTCCTTCCCACTTTGGAATAGGGAGGGCTCCTACTAGAGAAATAGGACACCACCACCCTCTTACTTGCTGCAAGAGCAGAGAAGTGTCAGGTAAATGAAAAATACCGAGGGAAGAAGAGAATTAAAAGAGGAAACTAGNAGAGTACAAAAGCCTTACCTGCACCGCCAAGGAAACAAATCCACCCTCACCTTATCCTTGACCGCGTCTCATGGAGAGCCTCTTAACCACCTCACCTATTGAGAAGAAGTCGTGAAGCTCTACTGAAATAGTTGCTTAGTTGTTGTAAAATAGCTCCAACCTGTTAGGGGACCACTATAAATTATACGCCCCACCAACACTTGGGAGAGACCACACTTATTACCCGAGCATCACACTTTCCCAAAGTACGACTCTCTCCTCTCCCTCAAAAGTTGTATTCTCTGCTCTCCACACCCTTAAATAAATAAAATACCCGACAGCTAAAGTCATTCAAGAGTGGTCGTAGGTTGAGTTGACCGAACCACTATAAATTACTTGTGTCTTTCCATCTCCTTATATTATTTCTTGCATTTATTATTTATACTTGACAAGTGGTGTACAAAATTTTTTTCCGCAAATATGAAGAACAAGTTTTAATATTTGATAGAACATACAATCAATCCAAAAATTATAATTAATCAAGNTGGTGAGCACACATGTATATATATATAAAATGTGCAGCGTACCGGGTTTTCTAGCAGAACCTCAATGTGTTGGCACCAAAGCAGTGTCGGCTTTTATAGCCCACTCTCCACCAACAAAGAAGGAACAAGATTTCTAGCAGCCACAATTAGAGCGCGTTCCCGTGAGCACTGTACCACTTCTTGTGGTAAAGTAATACCACCCCCTATTTGGTGTAGGGGTTTCGCTCAAATTGTATTCTGCATGGAACTCCATAGGAGAAACATCCTCATTGTGCACTTTTCTCCACAATGCAAGAAAGCCTAGCAAAACTCTCCAACCATTGGGCGCTAATTACCCCGGATTCAAGGAAAAGTAGTGCAAAACGTGACAAATGGGAGAGGACATGGGGAATCTTAACCCAGCCTCAAGCATCTCCTCGTAAACAACAATATCACCAGAAGAGTCATCGCAAGCAAGCTCGCCCAACTCAGCCCGATGGCACAACACGGTCGGAGGAATGCGATAGGTAAAAACAAGCCTCGAGATATCTTCATCTAAACGGAACAGACTGGAAAGGGTACTCACCTTAGACCCATCGTCATCAAGTCCCAATTTATTTTTTCACTTCTTCTTTCGAGGCTGCAAGGAGTGGCCCAAGTCATCCACTTGAGAGGTTTGGATTTGAGAAGTCACATTTGAAGGAGTCATATCGTGATGACCAAAAGCGGCACCCAAAGCTCCCTCGTCGCCTGCAATGCTTATCCCAACTCCTGGAGGGGGTGTCTGACGCTCTATGCTCTCCCAAATGAGACAACCCAAAGCCTAGATGGGTGCCTGGCTGCCTCTGCTCGCCAAAACAGGACTGTCCAGCACTGCCTGGCGCTCCAAAGTTGCGCAAAACAGCTCTAAAAATGCCTGAGTCAGCACCAAAAAAGGCACCCTGATATGTCCCCGTGCCCAGGCTGTCGCCCAGCTCCCTTGCTGCGCTCCTGCTGGCCTGGACAGCCTTTTTTCCAGCCTGCACAGCGCTGCCCAGCCCACTAGGCGTCACACGCGCGCTGCCCAATCGCGCGCTTACGCTGTCCAGTTCATCAGGCGCGCTGTCCAGACCATCCTGCGCACTGCCCAGTCTGCCTACACTGCCTAGTCCACCTCCTTGCGCATTTCCCAGTCTATCGGTGCTGCCCAGACTACCTCCCTACGCGCTGATTCGCGCGAAAGTGCTGTCCAGCTGACTGGTTTGCGAAATTGAGCTGTCCAACCCACCATTTTCGCACCCAGGCTGTCCAGCCCACCATTTTCGGCACTAAAGTTGTCCAGGACAGCACCCGAATGGTCCAAACCAGCCTCCAAGCTTCCTAAACCAGCGCCTAAAATGGTGTCTACCTCCTCCCTTTCTTCGATCTCCACCACTCCCTCTTCAATTGACATTGTCCACTTGAAAACTCCACTAGAAATGAAGAAATCCCACTCTTGGAAGGATTCAAGAAAAAATACACTTTTCCCTCTCAAAGTTTCAACAAAATGGGTAGGACTTGAGTTTTCAAAGTTCTCAAGAATGGATGCTCAATCTCAAGGCAAGAGAAATGGAAAAAACTTGGGCTCTTAAGATTTTCAAGAATGGTTTCCAATTTCAAGCTGAGCGAAATGGGTAGAATGAAGAAGAAGACTATATTTATAGTCTAGGGTTTTTAAAAGAGGAAAAAGCCCAAATTGAAAATTATGGGCCCTCTTCAAAATTCAAGCAAAAGTGGGAAAGGCTTGGAGTTTGTACCAAAGTCAAAAATATACAAATGAAGAGTCAATGTCTCCCTCTCCAAGTTTTTCTTAGACATAAGAGGCATTGTGGGGCAAATGATGGGTTAAGCCCAAGAATGGGGCAAGCCCAATAAAAACCCAATTTATTTGGAAAACCCAAGTCTCAATTGAAGAGCTCAATCTTATAAAAACCCACCAAGTTCAATATTGTCCAAGTCCAGTCTCATCAATTCGGCTGCGTCATCAAGAGAGAGAAAGTACAAGAGCCTTACCTGCACCGCCAAGGAAACAGTCCACCCTCACCTTATCCTTGACCGCGTCTCATGGAGAGCCTCTTAACTACCTCACCCATTGAGAAGAAGTCGTGAAACTCTACTGAAATAGTTGTTTAGTTGTTGTAAAATAGCTCCAACCTGTTAGGGGACCACTATAAATTATACGCCCCACCAACACTTGGAGAGAGACCACACTTATTACCCGAGCATCACACTTTCCCAGAGTACGACTCTCTCCTCTCCCTCAAAACTTGTATTCTCTGCTCTCCACACCATTAAATTAATAAAATACCCGACAGTTAGAGTCATTCAAGAGTGGCCATAGGTTGAGTTGACCGAACCACTATAAATTATTTGTGTCTTTCCATCTCCTTATATTATTTCTTGCATTTATTATTTACACTTGACAAGTGGTGTACAAAATTTTTTTCCGCAAATATGAAGAGCAAGTTTTAATATTTGATAGAACATACAATCAATCCAAAAATTATAATTAATCAAGTAACTAATTGAGGTCAAAATTTTAAATTTAAATACCATTAGTCAACTTTAAAATTCTTTCTCAGAATGATCCACAAATCTATATGGAGGCTGTGTAGTTATATACACCCAAACTGCAAAGACGTTATTTGCTCTTATCTTCAATTTATTGAAGGTTAAAGAGAGAAAGAAGGGGGGGGGGGGG
>CAUOFW020001292.1:632410-743911 GCA_963454935.2 Ilex paraguariensis | reverse complement strand
CAAATCCTCTAAAATTTCAATATTGGCATAATTAGTATTGAAATACTCAATTTTTGCATACTTGATTTCATGCAAACGGGCAAGCCAATGTTACATCTGATCATTTTCACGTTTAAGTCTTACTATGATTTTGTCATGGTTGCTTGAGTTTTGTGCATAGTATATATCAACCAAATGTGCATGTGGTACCACTAGTCTATGTCAACGACAATAAACATTGAGCTCATATCGTTTGTCATATAATTCTTGTTACGTGTCCTAAAGGGTAATAAATGTTGATGAGCTCATTGCGGAACTCATGCTTTTCGTCCATACCATGTTATACCACCAGAATTTATATATGATTCAATAGAAGGAACTGTGTTCCATGATGATCATGTGCCCTAAAGGGTGATAGTGTTGATGGGCTCATTGTGGAACTCACGCTTTTGTCTATATCACATTATACCACCGAAATGTGTATAAGATCCAATAAAAGGAACTACATTCTATGATGCGGGTCGGTTAGTCGGGCGTGGATGTTCGTTGGCTGAAAATGAACTATGTTGTTCATTGCTTGAAGAAGAACCTTCGGTAGTTTGGTTGGATTGTCTATTTGATGTGCGCCTAGACATTTTGTTTTCTATAATTTTCATAGATATGACTGACGATTTTTATAGACATAGTTGTGTATTTTAAAATTACAATGATATTAAAAAGAATTTGTGAATGACATTACACTGTCAAGTTGTGACATGACTTGACACTGTTAAAATTGTGATATGACAATATACTAATAAAACAATGATATGATGTGATACTGACAAAGTTGTGATATGACAATGCACTGATTAGATTGATAAAGTTATGAGATTTCTTTACACTGATTGCCCACTTACAAATGAGATAGACACAACCATTTTGACATTGATTATATTTGTTAATCTCCATCAAACATATAATCATCTGATAGGTATTGTTCAATAGACAATACAATAGATTGCTCAACAATTGTCAACTCGTTTCTATATGCAATTCTCACCATGTTTGTTGCTACTTGGAGTATACAATTTTGACACCTACGCACCATCAACCTATTATTCTCATTTCATATACTTTTAATTGTTGATTCGTAGTCTATTCTATTATATCTTTGTAGTGTAAGTAAAAGTCTATCTGGCACTGGTATGCCAAGTTCTCTTAGATCTATACATAATGCGTGTGATTCATTAGCATGAAAATTCCACTCTTGTCATAGTCTTGCATAATACTATTTTGGATCAAAAAATCTCTCTCATGTAAAGCAACCAAATCTATTGACGTCTGAGATTGTTATTGACCATAGATCCTTTTAATATAGACATAATGTTCAATACATGCGATATCAACTGTCCCTTCATGTGGTTATATAGTGGTTTCAATGGATGATCATACACTATTAGGGTTTTGTCAATTCATCATCACTAGTAGAGTCTCGATTATGAATACACACTGGTAAGGTGTCATTCATTAGAGTGTTGTCAATTGAGCATCAATTGCTTTGAATCAGGGTTGAGTCACTTCATTCACCTAGCTTGATGAATAACCACACAACTGAAACATGACAAATGTGTATATAGTGATGCATAAGGTCATATAGTGTCAACAATCTGTATTGACACATGTGAGGTCCTTTTACCAGTATGTATTCACTTCATCACCACATCATAGTGTTCAACCATATCAGTAGTGTATAGTAACTTCACGAGTGTAATGTAAATATCCTCACTGCATCAGTGAATTGACAAAAATTAGGGTTTTTTCACTTTAGCACAAGGTTTGCTTAAACACTCACCAATCTATATTCACACAGTGTGGATGTAAATGAAGGACTGTGTAGTGCATGTCCCACCATATTATTGAGTCACTTGACTTAGTAACATGCTAGCGTTTCATTTGTGATTACGCACTGCTAGAGTATCATTCATTAGACTGTTGTCATTTCAACATTAATTTATTTGAATTAGTGTTAAGTCACTTCATCACATTTTTTTTATTTTTTTTAAAAGGGGTGCAACACGAGGACTTCCCAAGGGGTCACCCATTCTAGTACTACTCTCGCCCAAACACGCTTAACTGTAGAGTTTTGATGGGATCCAGTGCATTAGTGTTGGTATGATCACACCCAGTCACTTCATCACATGGCTTGATGAAAAACCATACAATTGCAACAATAGAAAAAATTTCAGTTTCACTATTTAATCACCGTCTNGACATCCAACCATGGCATTAATATTCCATTCTTTGAATAAAGTGCAATAATGGTGGAGATTGAAAGGTTGTCATGAAGAGCTAGCCGGGGTGCTTGTCTTGAACCAACAGGTCATTCTATGCAGAAGTCATCCGTATCATAGAAGGAGCTCTTGGTTATACAAAGTACCTTAGCTTTGCTAGATGCATTCAATCATTCAATGAGCANAATTCTATGCAGAAGTCATCCGTATCATAGAAGGAGCCCTTGGTTATACAAAGTACCTTAGCTTTGCTAGATGCATTCAATCATTCAATGAGCAAGTGGAATATAAAGCATTAAAGCATAAAGGAGTTGCACAAACATAACTTCCAGATAATCTTTACATATTCATCACANATGAAGGCCTCGACAAATTGCCATTAATATGTCAATTGACACTCCTCAAGAATTAGAGCTAGCATTGTTTCGTATTCGAGTTGAGGACAATCGCATGACAATCCGTTTGAATTAGTACAATCCCCATTGCATTGTACAAGACTNTTGGTAAAACTCTAGAAAAGTGGAAGAGTTTCACTCTTCTAAGAAAGAAGGAAGCTCAAGCAATGGAAGTGAAATGCATAGACAATAAAAGTAGAAGAAAACTAGTTACTCTTGGAGGGTGGTTTTCTCACCAAAAGATGGAGGGTTGCTTCCTCAACCAACAAATGGAGGGGTGCTTTCTCAACCAACAAATGGAGGGTTACTTCCTCAAGCAAATATAACAAACATCTAAGATTAATCAAAATGGGCAGGATTCAAAGCCTCCATACAAGCTCCTTACTAGTTCTTGGTGTAGTCTAAGCATACAAACCAAGCTTTNAGGCCTTTTGTCCAATGGTACTTCTTACCTTGTGAAGACTTTGTCTTCCTGAGGTCAAGGGTTCAAGCCCTCCTCCCATTCTCAAAAAAAAAAAAAGNATCAAAAGATGTAAGACAAGCAAATATAACAAACATCTAAGATTAATCAAAATGGGCAGGATTCAAAGCCTCCATACAAGCTCCTTACTAGTTCTTGGTGTAGTCTAAGCATACAAACCAAGCTTTAGTTTCCTAATTTTAAAAGAGAAAAAATTGTCCCCCTTAAGCTCCCTTAATGGGAGTATTTATAGGCAAGGAATGGGGGGGAAACAAGAAGATAAGAGAGGATGAGTGAATAGTGTATGCCGCCTATTAAAATCAACTACTCTACAGACAGTTTGTGGAGGACATTCGCACATGAATCAACGTTCGAACGTTGTCTTTTGTTTTGCTTTAGTGGCGTTCGAACGTTGTCTGATGTTCGAATGTGTCTTCTGGTCTTGCTTTAGGGGCGTTCGAATGCCAGATGGAATGTGACCACATCACTCAAGTGGTCTTGGTCTTCTGTNCACCCATTAAAATCAACTACTCTACAGACAGTTTGTGGAGGACATTCGCACATGAATGAACGTTTGAACGTTGTCTTTTGTTTTGCTTTAGTGGCGTTCGAACGTTGTCTGATGTTCGAATCTGTCTTCTGGTCTTGCTTTAGGGGCGTTCGAATGCCAGATGGAATGTGACCACATCACTCAAGTGGTCTTGGTCTTCTGTGGAAACCCACTTCCACACTCCATGTAGGGCTTAGAGTTTTGCACTCATCACTCTGATCTTTCTTCAAGTCAAGTGGATGTTCGAATGGTAGTTGGCGTTCGAACGTGGTACTCCAATAATTCAGGGTCTTCCTTCTTGACTACAACACGTCAGGTCTCAGCAGTCTGGTCTCCTCATAGTTCAAGTGGATGTTCGAACATGAGTTAACGTTCGAACGTGGTTGCTTTGTCCCAACCTTCTCCAATTTTGTTCTCTAATGCACTGATATCACACTCAAGTGTGATATTTGTTGTTCTTGAGTTTTCGGTCACTTTAGGTCCTAAAATGTCATCACGTAAACTCCATCAAAGCACAATTAGTCCCAAAAAGGCATAGGAAAATGCTAACTATAAGTACTAATAATACCCCCCAACCTAAATATTGCTAGTCTCTAGTAATATATCAACAATGAAATGTAAATGCCTTTTTCGTAGGTCATTTGGTTGCATTTAACTTATGCAACTAGCCATTGAACCGCTAGGTTTACCCTAGTGGATGAGTGTTGTCTTGTGAGGGTTTTCAGTGAAGCTACCTACAAACTTCAGTCGAACAAATATGTATTTGAGGTTGCTAGTTGAAATAAGTTTGCATTGCAGTCGTTGAGACACCCAACCCTCAATTTCGACTTACATCCCGCATGCTCCTCGTTTATAGGTATTTATTCTATGCAAAAATTAGCATCTGTCAAATTGGCACTTGGGATTCCTTAAGTAGTGAGAGTAATCTTTCTAGAAACAAGAATTGATATATAATAAGCATTCCACTTTACCACCTTCCATGGNTCCGGTTGAGTCCAGAGTCGAATCCTCAGGGAATTATGATCAGTATTTAGAAGTAAGCAATGATAGAGACAAAATAACTGGAAGTCTTGAGAATTTGAAGTTGTGGGGTTTTCCGGATAGAATATAAGATTCTTTCCAATGGATCTTTTTCTAGACAAAATATAAGATAAATTAGCAGAGATAACAGCCACTCTTTAGTTTAAGGATTAGAACATGTAATTGATTATCCAGTTTATTATGTTTGTGCTTTATAATTCAATTAACTCCCGTGTCAACAACAAGTTAATCGGAAGATAAAGATGGACTGTGAGAATTAAGCACATGATTCCGATGCCTTTCTAGAAGTTTACAAGAATTGTCTGTGCCGAGACTTAACCTGTCTACAAACAAGCAAGTGTTTCTACAAGACATCCAACCATGACATTAATATTCCATTCTTTGAATAAAGTGCAATAATGGTGGAGATTGAAAGGTTGTCATGAAGAGCTAGCCGGGGTGCTTGTCTTGAACCAACGGGTCATTCTATGCAGAAGTCATCCGTATCATAGAAGGAGCTCTTGGTTATACAAAGTACCTTAGCTTTGCTAGATGCATTCAATCATTCAATGAGCAAGTGGAATATAAAGCATTAAAGCATAAAGGAGTTGCACAAACATAACTTCCAGATAATCTTTACATATTCATCACATCTTACTAAAGAGTGAATGAGGAACTACTCACTTTTTATGGCCTTGGCAAAGCTAGAAAAGTAAATGATACTCATCCCTCCAAGTAGAGGAGCTACTAAGTGAAACAAACTAAACAAAGAGCTTATCTTCAATGAAGAATAAGTGAATCACGTTCCACCCTTCACGACTTTGGTAAAACTCTAGAAAAGTGGAAGAGTTTCACTCTTCTAAGAAAGAAGGAAGCTCAAGCAATGGAAGTGAAATGCATAGACAATAAAAGTAGAAGAAAACTAGTTACTCTTGGAGGGTGGTTTTCTCACCAAAAGATGGAGGGTTGCTTCCTCAACCAACAAATGGAGGGGTGCTTTCTCAACCAACAAATGGAGGGTTACTTCCTCAAGCAAATATAACAAACATCTAAGATTAATCAAAATGGGCAGGATTCAAAGCCTCCATACAAGCTCCTTACTAGTTCTTGGTGTAGTCTAAGCATACAAACCAAGCTTTAGTTTCCTAATTTTAAAAGAGAAAAAATTGTCCCCCTTAAGCTCCCTTAATGGGAGTATTTATAGGCAAGGAATGGGGGGGAAACAAGAAGATAAGAGAGGATGAGTGAATAGTGTATGCCGCCTATTAAAATCAACTACTCTACAGACAGTTTGTGGAGGACATTCGCACATGAATCAACGTTCGAACGTTGTCTTTTGTTTTGCTTTAGTGGCGTTCGAACGTTGTCTGATGTTCGAATCTGTCTTCTGGTCTTGCTTTAGGGGCGTTCGAATGCCAGATGGAATGTGACCACATCACTCAAGTGGTCTTGGTCTTCTGTGGAAACCCACTTCCACACTCCATGTAGGGCTTAGAGTTTTGCACTCATCACTCTGATCTTTCTTCAAGTCAAGTGGATGTTCGAATGGTAGTTGGCGTTCGAACGTGGTACTCCAATAATTCAGGGTCTTCCTTCTTGACTACAACACGTCAGGTCTCAGCAGTCTGGTCTCCTCATAGTTCAAGTGGATGTTCGAACATGAGTTAACGTTCGAACGTGGTTGCTTTGTCCCAACCTTCTCCAATTTTGTTCTCTAATGCACTGATATCACACTCAAGTGTGATATTTGTTGTTCTTGAGTTTTCGGTCACTTTAGGTCCTAAAATGTCATCACGTAAACTCCATCAAAGCACAATTAGTCCCAAAAAGGCATAGGAAAATGCTAACTATAAGTACTAATAATACCCCCCAACCTAAATATTGCTAGTCTCTAGTAATATATCAACAATGAAATGTAAATGCCTTTTTCGTAGGTCATTTGGTTGCATTTAACTTATGCAACTAGCCATTGAACCGCTAGGTTTACCCTAGTGGATGAGTGTTGTCTTGTGAGGGTTTTCAGTGAAGCTACCTACAAACTTCAGTCGAACAAATATGTATTTGAGGTTGCTAGTTGAAATAAGTTTGCATTGCAGTCGTTGAGACACCCAACCCTCAATTTCGACTTACATCCCGCATGCTCCTCGTTTATAGGTATTTATTCTATGCAAAAATTAGCATCTGTCAAATTGGCACTTGGGATTCCTTAAGTAGTGAGAGTAATCTTTCTAGAAACAAGAATTGATATATAATAAGCATTCCACTTTACCACCTTCCATGGATAGCTTTGATTTCACAACCCTCTCTTAGAGTGCTCTCAGGAAAAATTTGCTCTGATTATAGTGACTCGTTTCTCACAGGGCTTTTAATCAGAATATGGCCAGTCGAAAAAATCACATGCGCAATTAGTAAAGGAGTGAAGTTTAAGGAAACAAACTAATCATGTTTTGGCATAATCTTATAGAGGAAAATTGATGCAAATAAAGAAATATTATTTGACATATCCCGCGTGTAGTCGACGACCTACACATGCATTAGACTTGAGATCAATTAGAGCTTTTTGTAGGTTGTAATGTGGCCAAAGGTCAGTGGCTAACGAAATGATGTTAATGGTATTCAAAAAGCTATCTTTTCCTTATGTATTGTAGCACATCTCTTTCTTACTTTTCGGTCTTTTTCCAAGAACTTGTATTTCTTTCTTGTACTTTTCTTATTTTTCACTTTCTTGGCAATTCCTTGTTTATCTTGTCTCTTTTCCTTTTCGGTTGTTTCGACCGACTTTTCTTCCATTGAACAGTAGCCACCATTGTCTTTTTTTTTTTTTTACTTTCTCTTGCTTTTCTGTATCATAGTGATTTGTAAGAGGGTGCAAGAAAATTAAATAGCAAGGTATGTCAAGTATATTTTCTTGTGGCTTGGTTATCGTATGGGTTTTTCGAAAAAGAACTCATTTAATGAAAGCTCAAGCATAGCTGACTAGGGATATACTTTGTGAAAGAAATGTCTAAGGCTCAAAGTTAAATCAAAGATGGCCTAAGATCTTTTCTCAAGTATGTACACATGTATGTGTCGTATGCAAAAGTTCCTTATGGGAGATGTAAATAGATCACATTAGTTGCGTCAATCAAAGCAAGGTTAATGAGATTATTGAAAAAAATGAAAGTGAAAGAGCTTACTTTGAGTAATCGTGGATATCCTCTCAAAAAGCATCGCAAAGTTCAAAACTTACCATGTTATTCTCTGTCATCTCCACTGGTTATGTCGGGTGTTTCAAGGAATGTTGGTTATATAGCGATTCCATTTTCGAGTCTGATCATCTTGTACCTTAAGAATGACAAATACTAATGTGCATTCGACAATTTAAGCATAGAGATAATACTAGTTTTCCAAGAAATGTGGTTTCAAGTCTTGGTTGCTAAGTTGAGGTGTCAAACCGATCATATGCTTTAGTCATTTGAACAAGCAACCTTCGAATGCAAATTTGTTTCATTTATTATCAAGAATTACCAAAGTGCTAATTCTACATATTTAAACAAATAAAAGTGACAAACTGAATCATTCATTCCATAGAATATGATGTTTACAGTAATATCAATGATTCAATCCATCCATACAAAAAGTGACCAAAACATAGATTTCAAAAAACCACAAACATCTATAAAACAACCATCCACTCCCAAGAACATAAATAAATATCCACAATCATCTACAAAACATCCCCAAAAATCACAAAGAAGAATCATAAGAAGCAACAAACATCCACAAGGACCCTCAAAGAAGAAACAAATAACAACCCCAAACAAGGACAGAAATCAACTTCCTCCATCTCCACTGACTCCACCAGCTCTATTGGCACCACCAGCTCCACTCCTCAAATAGCCAAGAATCTCCTCCTGCTGTCGAAAAATCTTGTCTTGGTTGGCCTCGATGCGAAGCATAATATCCCTCAGTGATCTCCGGTGCTGAAGATGGGTCCTGCCTCTTGTGTAGGTGCTTGGTCCCTCTCTTCCTCCATCTCTCTCTCTCCTCCTCTCGNAACATAATATCCCTCAGTGATCTCCGGTGCTGAAGATGGGTCCTGCCTCTTGTGTAGGTGCTTGGTCCCTCTCTCTCTCTCCTCCTCTCGGTCAAGCTCGTCCTACACTTCATCGACTCCCTAGGTCGGTGGCACCTCTTGTCTCGCCGCTGAGGTGCCACTATGCCCTTGGCTTCTCTTGAAAGAACCTTTGTTTAATGGCCCCATTGGCTTTTGGATCTCCATCTCGGGCCTTAGCCTCACCCCATTAGCAATGCATATCTCAGTCACCAAAGTGCCAAAAGGGAGTGCACTCCTCTTCGCATCACAACCCTTCTTCATTTCACTCAGAATCAATGAAGGGAGGTTGATGCTATGCCCTCTTCCCAGTTCAAAGAGCAAGCGAGCCATTTCAAGAAAAATCTCATTTTTCTGTCCTATGGGGGCGAGGTCAGACACCGCAATAAAATTTAACATTTTGTACTTATCGGTGAGCTCCCCTTGTTTCAAAAATCTCCTTCCNAAGGGAGGTTGATGCTATGCCCTCTTCCCAGTTCATAGAGCAAGCGAGCCATTTCAAGAAAAATCTCATTTTTCTATCCTATGGGGGCGAGGTCAGACACCGTAATCAAATTTAACATTTTGTACTTATCGGTGAGCTCCCCTTGTTTCAAAAATCTCCTTCCTCCCCATGAAAGATCAGACAACCCCGTCAACTCTTTCCCCACAACATTCAACACTACATTCTTTTTGGCGAGTAAGTTGGGTTTTGCACCCGAGGCACCTCTTGCCTCACTTCCTTGATGTATGCTTCATCCACATCAATGTGGATTCCCCTTACGTATGTCCGGATTGCACCGTTGATGATCTCGGCGTTAGCATAAAAATCTCGTACAAAGTCAACAACGGCGTCCCCACCATTCCACAAATACCACACCCAATTCCTCCTCTCCATTTCCTCCAACAATCCCAATTCTGCAAAATTAGTAATCACCACATCTCTTTCACAAACTACATTATGGTTTTGAAAGAAGTTTTCATACCTTTCAGCTTTGAGTGCACAGGGAAATATTGTTCGATCATACCTGTTCTTCACTTGCTTCCCCTCTCTTTCCTCAATAACTTCTTCTACAAAGTTAGGTTCCTGGCTTATTGGTGGATTGCGCCTAGCAGGAAGCTTAACCCTAGGCATGGTGTTTTCTCGATTTTGAGCTTCAGAGGGTGTGGAAAATCTTGGTTATTTGGTGAAAATTAGGGATTTTTGATGTGGAATAGCTTTAGGGCAGTTGATTTGTGGTGGAAATGGGGAATGGGTGGAGTTTTGAGGGCTAGGGAGTGGAAAAGGGTTCTAGGGTTTGGGGGATTTTGAAGGATTTTGGGATTTTTGGAATGCTGAAAACAATCTAGGCTTTTATATCCTGAGAAGGATCGTTCGAACGTCAATAACGTTCGAACGTATGTAGAAGAATTTTTAAAATATCGCTCAAATGTGGATGTCGTTTGAACATGGTGAGCTCCTAGTACTTTTGAGTTCTGTTAGAGACCAAAGTATTGTAAGTTCCTGTTGTTCGAGCGTTCTATTGGCATTCGAACGCTAATCTCATTCGAACATGCTATTGGCGTTCAAACGAACTGAGCTCCCAGTACTTTTCATTTCCATCAGAGACTTCATTAGAGGCTGAGTACTGTAAGCAAGTGACGTTTGAACTTCACTTGGCGTTCGAACATTGAATCAAACTCAAAAAAAAATTTTGCATTACACTATACAATAAAAGAGGACAAAACACACAAGTTTGNTAAACTTCACTTGGCGTTCGAACATTGAATCAAACTCAAAAAAAAAATTTGCATTACACTATACAATAAAAGAGGACAAAACACACAAGTTTGAACCAAAAATTCATGGAATCTCAGGATAAGTCCCTACCTATGCTTCAGGTTGGTATTCTGGGACACTCCTTACTCGACCCATATTTTCATTTCAGTTAAAGAGTTTGTACAAAATAAAAAAGATTTTTACACTTTTTTACAAAAATTTGAACCCTTGGCTTTCATCCCAACTACTCTAATCTGAGCCTTCATCTGTCTCCGTGCCTTTTGTACAACTAGTAACTCTCCCAATTTCCTCTATCACAAACTAGTTAAGCAGAGTACCAAAATAGGATGGCGTGTCAAGATAATCCTTACTCTACCCATTCACTATCCAGTCTAATCGATAAGTGCGATTCTCGGAAGGATTTTCTGGATTCATTAAAAGGATGGTCTCTTCATTTTTGACAAAGTCCTCCACAAAGGGTTTCAATCACTGCCCATTGACGATAAAGATATTACCGTTCGATGGGTTCTCCACTTACACTGCCCCATGTTCAAACACATTTTTGACAATGTATGGTCTAGTCCATCTTGACTTCAACTTACTAGGAAAAAGGCGGAGTCTTGAATTGAAAAGCAGAACTTTTTGATTAGGTTCAAAAGACTTCCGCACTATGCTCTTGTCATGAAAAATTTTCATCCTGGATTTTGCAATCTTAGCATTTTCATATGCTTCATTTCTCAATTCCTCCAATTTGTTAATCTGAAGTTTTCTTGCTAGTCCGGCTTTGTCCATGTCAAAGTTCATTGCTTTAATAGCCCAATATGCCCTATGTTCTAATTCCACAGGAAGGTGGCAAGGCTTTCCATAGACTAATTAGTAAGGAGACATGCTCAAAATTGTTTTAAAAGCAGTACAATACGCCCAGAGTGTATCAGTTAGTCTTGACGACCAATTTTGCGATCTGAATTTACCATTTTTTTTAAAATTAATTTGATCTCCCGATTAGTCAATTCAGCCTGTCCACTAGTTTGTGGATGGTATGGGATTGCAATTTTGTGAAAAATCAAGTATTTTTTCATCATATTCTAGAAGGGTCAATTGCAAAAATGAGCACCCCCATCATTATGATGGATTTTGGGATTCCAAACCGGGATAAAATATTTTCTTTTAAAAACTTGATCACCGGTTGATGATCATTATTCTGGCATGGAATTGCCTCAACCCATTTGGATACATAGTCTTCGGCTACCAAAATGTATAGATAGCCAAAGAAGGGAGAAATGGTCCCATAAAATCAATGCCCCAACAGTAAAAAATTTCAATTATCAGAATAGGGTTTAAAGGCATCATGTTTCTCTTCGAAATATTTCCCAACCTTTGACATCTATCTCAAGTTAAACAAAAGGCATGGACATCTTTGAAAAGTGTGGGCCAGTAAAATTCGCACTGCAAGATTTTCGCAGCAGTTTTTCTGGATGAAAAATGGCCACCACATGCTTCAGAATGACAAAATGCTATTATATGTTTGCTTTCCTGAGCGGGGATGCAACGTCTGATAATTTGATCCTTATAGTACTTAAATACGTATGGATCTTCCCAAAAGAAGTTACGAACCTCTCTCAAAAATTTCTTTTTGTCCATGGGAGTAAAGGACGGATGAAGTGTTCCAGTAGTAAGGAAATTAGCAATATCAGTGTACCATGAGGTTTCATCAATCATGAACAGTTGTTCATCAGGAAATTTCTCATTGATTGGCAGTTCATCCTCATGAAATTCATAAGTTAATCTGGACAGATGATCTGCCACCACATTCTCAACACCCTTCTTGTCCTTAATGATTAAATCGA
The DNA here is from genome assembly GCA_963454935.2 of Ilex paraguariensis. Lineage (NCBI taxonomy): Eukaryota > Viridiplantae > Streptophyta > Magnoliopsida > Aquifoliales > Aquifoliaceae > Ilex > Ilex paraguariensis. Next base: position 731,556 of record CAUOFW020001292.1, on the reverse strand, counting down.
ACTCTTGGAGCAAGAGTATCCATCGCAAGAGCCTTGGTTTGACATCCTTTTTTGTGAGCAGAAATTTCAGTGTTGCATGGTTAGTGAATACAGTAACAGAAGAACCAACAAGATAAGAACAAAATTTTTCAAAAGTAAAGACTACGACAAGTAATTATTTTTCAGTTGTTGAATAATTTATTTGAGCATCATTCAAAGTTTTACTTGCATAGTAAATCACATGTGGTTTCTTATCTTTTCTTTATCCCAACACAACACCTACAGCATAGTCACTTGCATCACACATTAGCTCAAAGGGCAGAGTCCAATCAGGAGGTTGCATTATCGGAGCAAAAATTAACATACCTTTAAGCTTGTCAAAGGCTTTCTGGCATGCTTCATTCCAATCAAAAATTACATCCTGACTCAGAAGGTGACACATGGGTTTTGCTATGGTACTGAAGTCTTTTATGAATCTTCTATAAAATCCTGCATGTCTCAGAAATGATTGGACATCCTTCACAGTCTTGGGAGCAAGCAAGTTCCCAATCAGATCTATTGTGGCCTTGTCAACTTTCATGCCCTCAGAAGACACAATGTGACCTAAGACAATGCCTTGTGTTACCATAAAATGGCATTTTTCCCAATTAAGCACCAGATTGGTCTCTTTACACCTTATTAACACCTTTTCTAGGTTGGCCAGACACAAATCAAACGAGTCACCATAGACAGAGAAGTCATCCATGAATACTTCCAAAAACTTTTTGACTATGTCACTGAACAGACTCAACATGCATCTTTCGAATGTTGCAGGAGAGTTATAAAGCCCGAATGACATCCTTTTGAATGCAAAAGTGCCAAAGGGGTATGTGAATATGGTTTTCTCCTGATCATTGAGTGTTATCTCAATTTGATTGTACCCAGAATAGCCATCCAGGAAACAGTAATATTCATGGCTTGCAATTCTCTCTAGAACCTAGTCCAGAAAGGGAAGAGGGAAAAAGTCTTTTCTAGTTACCAAATTGAGCTTTCGATAGTCAATACACATCTGCCATCTTGTGACGACTCTAGTTGGTTCTAGTTCATTGGCTTCATTTTTGACCACTATGACCCCATATTTTTTTGGCACAACTTGGGTTAGACTAACCCATTTACTATCGGACATGGGAAAATTATCCCTGCATCTAAGAGTTTAAGCACTTTCATTTTCACAACTTCCTTCATGTGAGGGTTCAGTCGTCGCTGCATTTGACGAGAGGGTTTTGAATCCTCTTTCAGGTATATGGCATGATTGCATATCAATGGGCTTATACCTTTCAAGTCAACAATGGCCCACCCAATAGTACTTTTGTGGTTTTTAAGAACTTTAATCAATTTAGACTCTTATAAGTCTGTGAGCTTAGATGAAATTACCACTGGGTACGACTCGTCCTCTCCTAGAAATGCATATTTGAGGTCAGATGGGAGCAATTCAAGCTTTGGTGGCTTGACATTGGATGAGAGTGGCTTTGTGCCACTTGGCGAAAGTTCCTCGAATTTGGGGGTCCATGTATCAACAACATGAGTTGGGCAATTCTTTGGATCATCATCTGTTGTTTTAGATGTGATGGATTTTGACAAAGAAAGTTCAATGAAATTTTCAAAAAATGTGTTTTTCAGATGATCCTGAACCAAAGACTCAATGAAATTTATTTCTCTTTCTTCTTTGTCCTCTCCTGGGTGTTTGGCAACATTGAAAATATTCAGCTCAAGAGTCATATTTCCAAAGGTTAATTTCATGACCCCATTCCTGCAATTGATTAGTGCATTTGAAATTGCTTGGAAGGGTCGACCAAGAATAACGCGAATTGGGTTCTCTGAATATTTTGTTGGCTGAGTATCGAGGACGATGAAGTCAACAGGAAATACAAATTTGTCCACTTGAACAAGTACATCTTTAACAATACCCCTAGGAATTTTGACAGATTTGTTTGCCTACTGAAGTGTGACACTTGTAGGTTTGAGTTCTCCCAGACCCAACTGCTGGTAAATAGAGAATGGGAGCAAATTGACACTTGCTCCAAGGTCTAACAGTGCTTGTTCGATTCTAAAATTTTTAATGACACACGACACAGTCAGACACCCTGGATCTTTGTATTTTTGAGGGGTTTTGCGTTGAAGTAAGGCACTGGCATGTTCTGTCAAGAAGGCTCTTTTCTGAACATTCTGGCTTCCCTTGACTGTACACAAGTCTTTCAAAAACTTGGCATAAGATCAAACCTATTTGATTGCATCCAAAAATGGGATGTTGATTTTTACTTTCTTGAAGAGCTCATAAATTTCTGGCATATTATTCAACTTTTGTGCAGTTTTGAGTCTATGAGGAAAAGGAGCAGGAGTAGAACATGAGGGTTCTTCTTCCCTTGATGGCTCTGGTTCTTGTTTAATCATGGGTTCAGGTACCTCTTCTTTCTCACATTCAGGCTCAATTGTTTCAGTCTCAATTGGTGGATTGACTGGGATTGACTTAGGTTTTGGCTATGGAAGTAGCATGTCTTTGATAGTCTTGTCAATCACCTTGCCACTTCTTAGTGTAGTGACAACTTGGGTTTGTGGAGTTTCCATGATTATGGGATTTTCCACATGAAATTGGCCTTGTGGTAGTTTTGGTTGGGTAGGAAACTTGCCCTTCTTATGTGTGGTCATGGATTGAGTCAATTTTTGGATGTGGCTTTTAAGATCCTCGAATGATTGAGTGGTCTGTGTTTTGAAGTCAATGAAAGCCTGAGTGGAACTATTGTTACAGTTCATTTGGTTGTGCATGAATTGATTCAAAGTATCCTCAAGATTCCTCTTTTGTGGTGGTTGGTATAGTTGGTATGCGGGGGATCCTTGAGGTGGTGGGTGTGAACCTTGTTGTTGGTTCATGGGAGTTAGTTATGTGTTTCTCCAACTGAAGTTTAGGTGGTTCCGCCACCCTAAATTATATATTTCAGAGTATGGGTTGGAGTAAGGCTTGTTAAAGTTGGAAACAAGATTTGTTTGTTCCAACAAAACCTCCTTGAATGTTGGAATGGTAGGACACTCCCCAATAGGGTGTCCTGTTAGCGCACAGATTCCACACAGTTGTTCTGTGGGAGAGCTAACATCAACTTGATGAACCTTTTTCATCTCTAAAACTTCAAGCTTCGAGACAAGGTGGACATTTTTTTCTCTTAGGTCATCGTCATCTTTCAAGACATACTTACCCCCTTGGGAAGTAGATGATTTAGCTTCAACAATGGTAAAGGAGACTGAGTCCCACATCTAAGAATTGTCAAATATGGTGTNATATTCATGGCTTGCAATTCTCTCTAGAACCTAGTCCAGAAAGGGAAGAGGGAAAAAGTCTTTTCTAGTTACCAAATTGAGCTTTCGATAGTCAATACACATCTGCCATCTTGTGACGACTCTAGTTGGTTCTAGTTCATTGGCTTCATTTTTGACCACTATGACCCCATATTTTTTTGGCACAACTTGGGTTAGACTAACCCATTTACTATCGGACATGGGAAAATTATCCCTGCATCTAAGAGTTTAAGCACTTTCATTTTCACAACTTCCTTCATGTGAGGGTTCAGTCGTCGCTGCATTTGACGAGAGGGTTTTGAATCCTCTTTCAGGTATATGGCATGATTGCATATCAATGGGCTTATACCTTTCAAGTCAACAATGGCCCACCCAATAGTACTTTTGTGGTTTTTAAGAACTTTAATCAATTTAGACTCTTATAAGTCTGTGAGCTTAGATGAAATTACCACTGGGTACGACTCGTCCTCTCCTAGAAATGCATATTTGAGGTCAGATGGGAGCAATTCAAGCTTTGGTGGCTTGACATTGGATGAGAGTGGCTTTGTGCCACTTGGCGAAAGTTCCTCGAATTTGGGGGTCCATGTATCAACAACATGAGTTGGGCAATTCTTTGGATCATCATCTGTTGTTTTAGATGTGATGGATTTTGACAAAGAAAGTTCAATGAAATTTTCAAAAAATGTGTTTTTCAGATGATCCTGAACCAAAGACTCAATGAAATTTATTTCTCTTTCTTCTTTGTCCTCTCCTGGGTGTTTGGCAACATTGAAAATATTCAGCTCAAGAGTCATATTTCCAAAGGTTAATTTCATGACCCCATTCCTGCAATTGATTAGTGCATTTGAAATTGCTTGGAAGGGTCGACCAAGAATAACGCGAATTGGGTTCTCTGAATATTTTGTTGGCTGAGTATCGAGGACGATGAAGTCAACAGGAAATACAAATTTGTCCACTTGAACAAGTACATCTTTAACAATACCCCTAGGAATTTTGACAGATTTGTTTGCCTACTGAAGTGTGACACTTGTAGGTTTGAGTTCTCCCAGACCCAACTGCTGGTAAATAGAGAATGGGAGCAAATTGACACTTGCTCCAAGGTCTAACAGTGCTTGTTCGATTCTAAAATTTTTAATGACACACGACACAGTCAGACACCCTGGATCTTTGTATTTTTGAGGGGTTTTGCGTTGAAGTAAGGCACTGGCATGTTCTGTCAAGAAGGCTCTTTTCTGAACATTCTGGCTTCCCTTGACTGTACACAAGTCTTTCAAAAACTTGGCATAAGATCAAACCTATTTGATTGCATCCAAAAATGGGATGTTGATTTTTACTTTCTTGAAGAGCTCATAAATTTCTGGCATATTATTCAACTTTTGTGCAGTTTTGAGTCTATGAGGAAAAGGAGCAGGAGTAGAACATGAGGGTTCTTCTTCCCTTGATGGCTCTGGTTCTTGTTTAATCATGGGTTCAGGTACCTCTTCTTTCTCACATTCAGGCTCAATTGTTTCAGTCTCAATTGGTGGATTGACTGGGATTGACTTAGGTTTTGGCTATGGAAGTAGCATGTCTTTGATAGTCTTGTCAATCACCTTGCCACTTCTTAGTGTAGTGACAACTTGGGTTTGTGGAGTTTCCATGATTATGGGATTTTCCACATGAAATTGGCCTTGTGGTAGTTTTGGTTGGGTAGGAAACTTGCCCTTCTTATGTGTGGTCATGGATTGAGTCAATTTTTGGATGTGGCTTTTAAGATCCTCGAATGATTGAGTGGTCTGTGTTTTGAAGTCAATGAAAGCCTGAGTGGAACTATTGTTACAGTTCATTTGGTTGTGCATGAATTGATTCAAAGTATCCTCAAGATTCCTCTTTTGTGGTGGTTGGTATAGTTGGTATGCGGGGGATCCTTGAGGTGGTGGGTGTGAACCTTGTTGTTGGTTCATGGGAGTTAGTTGTGTGTTTCTCCAACTGAAGTTTAGGTGGTTCCGCCACCCTAAATTATATATTTCAGAGTATGGGTTGGAGTAAGGCTTGTTAAAGTTGGAAACAAGATTTGTTTGTTCCAACAAAACCTCCTTGAATGTTGGAATGGTAGGACACTCCCCAATAGGGTGTCCTGTTAGCGCACAGATTCCACACAGTTGTTCTGTGGGAGAGCTAACATCAACTTGATGAACCTTTTTCATCTCTAAAACTTCAAGCTTCGAGACAAGGTGGACATTTTTTTCTCTTAGGTCATCGTCATCTTTCAAGACATACTTACCCCCTTGGGAAGTAGATGATTTAGCTTCAACAATGGTAAAGGAGACTGAGTCCCACATCTAAGAATTGTCAAATATGGTGTCAAAGAAATTGAATGCCTCCTCCAGAATTTTGCTCATAAACTCTTCTTGAGCCATCATTTCGACAAACTGACGTAGTCTAGTGGGCAAGGAGTCGTAGAAAAATCCTACCAAAGTCCAATTCTCAAAAGCATAGTGTGGGCAAGACTAGAGTAGATCCTTGAATCTCTCCTAACTTTGGTAAAAGGTTTCTCCTTCCTTGACCGAAAAGTTCATGATTTGCCTTTTCAATACCTTATTGCGGTGAAGAGGAAAAAACTTTCTGAAAAATTCATTTTTGTAGTGCCTGCCAGTCAGGTATTAAAAGAGCTTTTAAAGAATTTAGTCATTGTTTAGCTCTATCCTTTAGAGAAAATGAAAAAAGTTTCATTTTGGCTAGCTTAGAATTGTCTTGAAACGTTCCACATACTTCCTCAAACTCTTTTATGTGCAGATATGAGTTTTCTGTTTCGAGTCCACGGAATTGAGGGAGTAGTTGAATTGTCCCCGTCTTTACAGTAAAGAGGGGTGCATCTTCAGGAAAGATAAAACAAGTGGAGACATTATTTCTTGTGGGATTTCAATAATCCCTCAAAGTTCAAATGTTAGGCATTTCCCCCTCTCTCACAAGAATTTATTCTCGTCTCTCACCATTCGTCATTCTATTTTCACAAGAATCTGTTACTGATCTAGGTGAAAGTGGTTCTGGTTGATTCACAAACCCAGAAGATTCTGCTGGCAAATTTTGATAGTGACGAGCGTTCTAAGACATAAAATTAACTAAAACAATTTTATACACAGTAAAGCAAGTTTATACACAAAAAGTGGGGTTTTTTTACCTTTTACTATAAACACCTTTTATGGTTCCCCAGCAACGGTGCCAAAAACTTGACTTGATTCGAAATGTATACACCTAAGTGCAGGCGGTCAAGCTGTAGTAATAATCCAGTTGAGTCCGGAGTCGAATCCTCAGGGAACTATGATTAGTGTTTAGAAGTAAGCAATAATAGAGACCAAGTAACTGGAAGTCTTGAGAATTTGAAGTTGTGGGATTTTCTGGACAAAATATAAGATTCTTTCCAATGGATCTTTTTCTAGACAAAATATAAGATAAATTAGCAGAGATAATTGCCACTCTTTAGATTGAGGATCAAAACATGTAATTGATTATCCTGTTTATTATGTTTATGTTTTATAACTCAATTAACTCCCGTGTCAATAGCAAGTTTATCGGAAGATAAAGATGGACTGTGAGAATTAAGCAAATGATTCTAATGCCTTTCTAGAAGTTTACAAGAATTGTCTGCGCCGAGACTTAACCCGTCTACAAACAAGCAAGTGTTTCTACAAGGCATCCAACCATGGCATTAATGTTCCATTCTTTGAATAAAGTGCAATAATGGTGGAGATTGAAAGGTTTTCATGAAGAGCTAGTCGGGGTGCTTGTCTTGAACCAACGGGTCTTTCTATGCAAGGGTCATCCGTATCATAGAAGAAGCCCTTGGTTATACAAAGTACCTTAGCTTTGCTAGATGCATTCAATCATCCAATGAGCAAGTGGAATATAAAGCACTAAAGCATAAAGGAGTTACACAAACATAACTTCCGGATAATCTTTACACATTCATCACCTCTTACTAAAGAGTGAATGAGGAACTACTCACTTTTCATGGCCTTGGCAAAACTAGAAAAGTGAGTGATATTCATCCCTCCAAGTAGAGGAGCTACTAAGTGAAACAAACTAAACAAAGAGCTTATATTCAATGAAGAATGAGTGAATCACGTTCCACTCTTCACGGCTTTGGTAAAACTCTAGAAAAGTGGAAGAGTTTCACTCTTCTAAGAAAGAAGGAAGCTCAAGCAATGGAAGTGAAATGCATAGACAATAAAAGTAGAAGAAAGCTAGTTACTCTTGGAGGGTGGTTTCCTCAACCAAAAGATGGAGGGTTGCTTCCTCAACCAACAAATGGAGGGTTGCTTCCTCAACCAACAAATGGAGGGTTACTTCCTCAACCAAAAGATGTAAGACAAGCAAATATAACAAACATCTAAGATTAATCAACATGAGTGGGAGTCAAAGCCTCCATACAAGCTCCGTACTAGTTCTTGGTGTAGTCTAAGCCTACACACCAACCTCTAGCTTCCTAATTTTAAAAGAGAAAAAATTGCCCCCCTTAAGCTCCCTTAATGGGAGTATTTATAGGCAAGGAAGAAGGGTTGAAACAAGAAAATAAGAGAGGATGAGTGAATAATGTATGCCGCCCATGAAAACCAACTACTCTGTAGGTAGTCTGTGGAGGATGTTCGAACGTTGTCTTCTGTTTTGCTTTAGTGGCGTTCGAACGTTGTTTGACATTCGAATGTGTCTTTTGGTCTTGCTTCAAGGGTGTTCGAACGCCAGATGGGATATGACCACATCACTCAAGAGGTCTTGGTCTTTTGTGGAAACCCACTTCCACACTCCATGTAGGGCTTGGAGTTTTGCACTCATCACTCTGATCTTTCTTCAAGTCATGTGGATGTTTGAACGGTAGTTGGCATTCGAACGTGGTACTCCAATACTCCAAGGTCCTCTTTCTTGACTGCAACATGTTAGGTCTTAGCAGTCTGGTCTCCTCATAGTTTAAGTGGACGTTCGAATGTGAGTTGACATTCGAATGTGGTTGCTTTGTCCCAGTCTTCTCCAATTTTGTTCCCTAATGCACTGATATCACACTCAAGTGTGATATTTGTTGTTCTTGAGCTTTTGTTCATTTTAGGTCCTGAAATGTCATCACTTAAACTCCATCAAAGCACAATTAGTCCCAAAAAAGCATAGGAAAATGCTAACTTTAAGCACTAATCACCGGTAGAAGTGAAATATAGACCTTTGCTACCGGTTGCTTGGTACTTTTCTACCGGTAGGTCTTAAATAGAAGGTTGTTCTACTAGTAATTGAGAAGAGCTACCTGTGATACTCTTAAAACTAGGGGTCCTTTGTCAACCTATTGATCACTCATCAACCAACGGCAGTATCTGTGAATGCCGCATAACCAGACACTACGTCATAACATCCCCTTCGCCGGGATCATAACCAACACAGAGTTTGGGTAGAGTTTTCCTTATACCACTCTCAAATGCATAACCTTTATATATTTCAATCACTTGACCGTTCCAAGGTCCAATACACATCAATTTATCCTTAATATTACTCCATTTTCACCCTTAAAACAAAAGGATCCAAAGTCTGAAGGCTTGGCAAAGTTATTTTAATATTTTGAAAATTTTGGAGGAGTTACTTGTAGTTCGTGTACGAGCTACAGGTAGCTGAGCCCTCTGCCAACAAGCTACGAGTGCAAATTTTTGGTGTACATGCTACCAATAGCTGAGTCCTCTGGAATTGTGCTACAGGCAGCTCAAGACTTGCTACCGGTAGATAAGCCCAGTTTTCTCCTAATTCAATCCTTTTTTAGTTTCAACTCATCCAATCTCATACAACATTCATCCAAACTCATATAACATCAAATTATACTCAAAATATAGTTCATATGAGTATCTTTTACAATCCTTTATACAACGTTACATATCAAAAACCAATTATACGATTGTTTTACAAAAATATAATCTAAAGTCACAACTTAACTTTCTTCATCAACGAGGGCCCAAGTGAGAGCCATTCACCGGCGCTTGTCCCGCACTTGAAATGTTGTCCCCATAAAGAGTAAGTCACGCTCAATAGGGTATCTCCTAAAGAGACTACTCCACAATCTAGATGCATATAAAAAACTCACATGCAATTCAACAATCAAACAAGTATTCATCCAAGAACATATAATTTCAAGAATAAATGTCATAATGTCATGCCATGTTTTGAGGTGAAACTCACACATGTAACGTAACCTAAGCCTTCACCGACTCCCATAACACATGAAATGACATGCGTATGAATCTAGGCATTCCAAGTCCTCCACCATTGATGTTACACATCCAATGACCATTTATAAATCCTGGATTTTTTTTTAGGTGGATATTTATGGACTTCCACCAACGGGCACCCAACGGACAAGACATTTATGGACTTCCACTAACAGCTCCGCATACACCGACACACTTTATGGACTCAATACCAATGTAGTACATATCCAAATCACCGGGTCTTGCACCCAAGGGACAATCTAGCCCTTCTTGCTAACTCTGACCCTATTTTCAATGNTCGTATTTTGAAAATTAAACCTAATCATGTTTATTTTAGCCGGGCAACATCTGACCGCATCGTAAAACGCAAAAAAATTGACTGTCTTGTAATTCAATGAAAATTGACTGAGTAACTAAATTTCAAAAGACAAATCAAACGGTGAGGTCCATTTTGTCATACAAATTCTAAAAAAATTCAGGTTTTTAACTCGTACCATAGTAGCTAATTACTGTTTTGCCATTTTTCATAAAAATTTAAATTTTCTCAAGTTTTACACTACGAGCTCATGGAAGACAAAGAGTAATTCTACCGGTAGGTCATTTNACAATTCATATTCTCACCAATCATGTTATAACATTTTCAATGAAACAACCATGCTAAATCTACTTAGGCATTTTGTCAAACACCCAAAATGCACAAAATTATGTAAACACATAATCATGCCCAATTATCACATTCTCATGAAATCACCCAATGAGAAATTCTCAACAAACCCAATTCATGCAAAATTGATTTTATTCATTCTCATACTATTTCTCATACTCTAGTTACACTAGAAATACATTTAGATAAGAAATTTCATCTCAAGTCATGCTATTCATTTCATACGAAACTTTAGGTTGAAAATAAACCTAGTTAAGAGAAGAAATATACCTCTTGAAGCATTGTACAAGTGGTACAAGCTCCAAGAAAACTCAACTCAAGCTTTAGAATTTGATTTTCAAAAATTCCGTTTCTGAAACTTCGTCAAAATCCACGATTTTTGTTATGCAGGTGTAGCTCTCATCGCATAGAACAACTTTTGTTCTTGACCTGAAAGATTCCAACGAATGAATCACCCTAGATCGCAAGAAGAATGTGGAGATTTCTTAAGTTTCTCTCTCTTCTTATACTCCCCATATACTTGGCTCATAACGCGCTACATGTCCCACCTTTTATTGATCTGTTTTCATCCCAAATCAATTAAATCTCATCCCATTTTAATTTCAATATACTTATCTGAACTAAATTTAAATTATTTTTCGTATTTTGAAAATTAAACCTAATCATGTTTATTTTAGCCGGGCAACATCTGACCGCATCGTAAAACGCAAAAAAATTGACTGTCTTGTAATTCAATGAAAATTGACTGAGTAACTAAATTTCAAAAGACAAATCAAACGGTGAGGTCCATTTTGTCATACAAATTCTAAAAAAATTCAGGTTTTTAACTCGTACCATAGTAGCTAATTACTGTTTTGCCATTTTTCATAAAAATTTAAATTTTCTCAAGTTTTACACTACGAGCTCATGGAAGACAAAGAGTAATTCTACCGGTAGGTCATTTTGTGCTTTCTATCAGTAGATTAGTGTTTTTTTGTTGCAAGGACTCTTTTGGAAAGTTAATCTGCTAGGATTTAAAAGGGTCATGATTGGTGGATGAAAGGAGAGGATATTCAACAGGTGCTCTCCTATAAATACCCAAGCCTAGCCAGAGAGAAGGGAGACAAAAAATCATCGTTCAATCCATCTTTCTTTAGACGTTCTTTCTCCTCGGTTTAGAATTATGGTACAAGAGTTTTCTCCATTGTTTTCAATGCAAAGCTTTATTCTATTTATAGTTCTTAATTCTTGCAAAGCGATTACTTTTAATTCTCTTTTGTGAACGATTTATATTCTTTGCAATTTAATTCAAGATAATTTATTTTACTCAAAATTTAAATTCAGGTTTATTTCTTTTTTAATTACAATTATGTTTTCTTCAATTGCTTTTGTTTTCAATTTCATTCTGAGTGAGTAGTCATTTTTCGGTTTGATCGGATGAGGATCTCATCCATGAATGGGGATTTTGACCAAAATTAGGGTTTCCAAATAATGAGTTATTTGGTTGTTTGAATAATTAAAGTTGAAAACATATTTGATATGTATATCTTCTTATTCACCTGTAGATAGTTAAGTCTAGCACAAGTAATTCTTGGAATCACGGCAATCAATGTGAATGTAATTCTTTCAAAATTAGGTCAATCAACTTAGATACACAATTGTTATTTTCAATGAGGGTTAATTGAATATTCTCCGCTTGAGTGCGTTTGAGTAAAATTTTGAGTGAATTATAAATTTTGGGTCAAAATATCTGTTCACTATGAGATGACCTTTGTCGATTAACCGGTATTTTCTTTAATTGTTATACCTTAGTTTGTAGTTCCTTCAACCAATCTTCCAAAAATTTAGAGTTTTTATTTTTCTTTGATCATCACCTTTTCGAACCACTCAGTTTCCCTAAGGAGATTACCTCAATATATTTGTGAAGTTACAACTTGATAATCTTCCAACACTTGGGAAATCTTTAATAATTAACTCACCTTTGAGACAAGTATTGTTTGTACCGTTGTCGAGGAGGGCACTTTTAATTCAAAGAGGTGATTCAGACAACGTTGGGTAAGTCTTGTGATTTACATCACAAGCGCAAGTGCATTCTTTGTTGTACTTTACTTTTAATTTATTGCTTTTATGTTTTTGTTTATAGTTTTAGTTTTTGCATGTGGTAACAAGACACTATTCACAATAGACTTATAAGACTCGGACCCCAAAAACACTATCGAAATGGAAGGATTGAACAATGAAAATCTACCAAATTTAGGGAATCAAGGAAATAATTTTCCACTAGATCCTCCCATTTGCAATCCTAGGAATGTTTGAGATAATCTCCCACATGTGAGGACAAATAGAGAATACCTCCAACCCACTCGCTCCTCTACACCATCCTGTATACTTTTATTGGTGAAAGTACAGAATTTTATAGTCAAACCTAGTACGCTCCAACGGTTTCCATAATTGCATGGTGTGGATAGGAAAAACCCCTACCTCTATATTAAGAAATATGATGAAGTGGTTAGCACATTCCTTGAGTAAATGCGAGAATGAAATTATTCTTATTCTCTCTGAAAGACAAGGCAAAAACTTAGCTGAACTCTCTTAAGCCCTGAACCATGGCTACTTGCGCTTATTTACAAAAAGAGTTCCTTAATAAATTTTTTCCAGTTCATAGAACAACTGCTTTAAAGAAGCAGATTCAAAATTTTTCTCAAAAACCAAATAAACTATTCTATGACTATTTGGAGAAGTTCAATGATCTCTTAAATGTTATTTCATATCATGGCTTTGTTCCTTAGCAGTTGGTGAGTTTCTTTTATGAAGGAATTACACCAGCCCATCGCCAATTCATAGACATATGTGTAGTGGTGAGTTTTTGAGCAAAAAGCCTAAAGAAGCTCTAGATTACTTTGAGAGCTTATCAGAAAATGCCCAATCTTGGGATATTTCTTATCTTACTGAGCGCTCGAAGCAATGTATTCCATCCTAGTAGGTTGAGCATTCTATCAAGAAGTGACAAACCATATTAGCCTTTAAAGAGGTGCTCTATAAGCAAGTGAATGCCTTTAACTAGCCGAGGCAACAAATATATCCCTACTCTAACATATACAATTTGGGTTTGTGTAGACACCTGAATTTTAGTTGGAGAAATGACACCTCGACTCAACCTTCTACCTCTATGTTTTTTGCCCCTCCAAATCAACAAGTTTTTGGTCCCAGTCAATCTTCAGTTCCCCAATCTATGCACCCACCATCACAAGGGTTTGTTTAGAATTCGCCTTCACAAGGGTACTTCTCAGGGACAAACCAATGTACCTCCATACTAGGCCCCTCATAACAGAAATCTTGAGGATGTCCTCCATTACTTCATTCAAAGCCAGACTACTTTAACAGCTAGACCAACCAAGCTTTGAATGATATAAGAACTCAAATGACCAAGTTGACCAACAACATGGGTATGCTACAACAAGAGAAGGGAAAATTCCCTGCACAGTCCCAAGAGAGTCCAAAGGGTCAACATGGCATTGAGAGTTCAAATATCATCAAAAATAATGAAGAACAACTAAAGTCAATCATCACCCTTAGGAGTGGTAAAAAGGTTGACAAAATCATCCTACCTAGGGTCTATATGCCTACAAAAAAAGAGGCTCTGGGTATCTCCAAGGATGGCAATTTACTTGAGTTGCATCTGGTTTTTTTGTCTTATGATATAGGATGTCCAATTCCTTCTCCCTATTTAAAGATGCGTGCTAAACAAACTAACCATNTTTTTGAGCAAAAAGCCTAAAGAAGCTCTAGATTACTTTGAGAGCTTATCAGAAAATGCCCAATCTTGGGATATTTCTTATCTTACTGAGCGCTCGAAGCAATGTATTCCATCCTAGTAGGTTGAGCATTCTATCAAGAAGTGACAAACCATATTAGCCTTTAAAGAGGTGCTCTATAAGCAAGTGAATGCCTTTAACTAGCCGAGGCAACAAATATATCCCTACTCTAACATATACAATTTGGGTTTGTGTAGACACCTGAATTTTAGTTGGAGAAATGACACCTCGACTCAACCTTCTACCTCTATGTTTTTTGCCCCTCCAAATCAACAAGTTTTTGGTCCCAGTCAATCTTCAGTTCCCCAATCTATGCACCCACCATCACAAGGGTTTGTTTAGAATTCGCCTTCACAAGGGTACTTCTCAGGGACAAACCAATGTACCTCCATACTAGGCCCCTCATAACAGAAATCTTGAGGATGTCCTCCATTACTTCATTCAAAGCCAGACTACTTTAACAGCTAGACCAACCAAGCTTTGAATGATATAAGAACTCAAATGACCAAGTTGACCAACAACATGGGTATGCTACAACAAGAGAAGGGAAAATTCCCTGCACAGTCCCAAGAGAGTCCAAAGGGTCAACATGGCATTGAGAGTTCAAATATCATCAAAAATAATGAAGAACAACTAAAGTCAATCATCACCCTTAGGAGTGGTAAAAAGGTTGACAAAATCATCCTACCTAGGGTCTATATGCCTACAAAAAAAGAGGCTCTGGGTATCTCCAAGGATGGCAATTTACTTGAGTTGCATCTGGTTTTTTTGTCTTATGATATAGGATGTCCAATTCCTTCTCCCTATTTAAAGATGCGTGCTAAACAAACTAACCATGCTGAAATTCTTGGCTTGTTTAAACAAGTGAAAATTAATATTCCTTTCCTTGATACTATTCGATCGGTGCCATCATATACGAAGTTTCTAAAAGATCTATGCATCGTGAAGAGGAAGTTAAATGTCTAAAAAATGCATTTTTGACTAAGAAAGTAAGCACTAACTATCATGTGAACTAATACTCCACCCAAGTATAAAGATCGCGACTATCTCACCATTGTTATTACTATTGGGGAGTGATGGGTTGAACAAGCACTTCTAGACTTGGGTGCGAGTGTGAATCTCCTACATTTCTCGATCTACAAGCAGTTAAGCTTGGGAGAGTTGAAGCTCACTTCCAACACTCTCCAGCTTGTGGACCAAAGCGTGAAGATATTGAGAGGGGTAGAGGAAGATGTATTGGTTCAAGTGGATAAGTTTTACTTCCATGTTGATTTCATAGTACTGGACACTGCACTTGTTGCTAATCATGATGCATAGATTCCCATAATTTAGGATGCCAATTCCTTGCCACATCAAATGCACTGATAAATTATAGGAGTGGAGTCATGAAAAGTTCTTTTGGAAATATGAATGTTGAATTTAATATTACTATATGCTCATGGTTACAAATATTGAGCTAAACTTATTGTCATATACCAATTCATCTATAAGTTATTATGTACTTCATGCATGATACAATGATGCACATAGTTGGACTTTCAGTCAAGAGATTGGTTATAGACGGGTTAAACCTTGTCATAGCCAAGTTTTTGATTCAATGCATAAACCAGAACTCTGTCTTCATTGATTCATAGACCTGCTGATCGAATGGCTAAAGTAAACCTTTTGAATGGTTCACCTTAGGGTTTACTAGGGTTATTTGGTTGTTGTACAATGCATACACCTTCTATCTAACCTAACCAATTGTTGTGATATGGTTTAATCTTTACATCAAAACTACTAATTAACTTTCCAATAATATGGTAGTTAATTACTGTAAGGTGGCATTTTCATAATCAAGCAATAAAATGCATGTAGGATCATTGAACTAAAGAGTAGTCTTTTTCAATTGTTGTAATCAAAAGTTTAATTTAAATATTTGTTTATCAATTCTAAGCTCACATTAAAAGTTGTTGTAATGCACACTACGCGCAAGGCAATCTTATCTTTTATATTTTGAGTTTTAGCAGATAGCTCCCTATGGGTTCGACCTCAAACTTAACTAAGTAACATTAAAACTTGACCACTTATACTTGGGTTTATGATAAAGATCAGGTCAAGCTTTTGGCACCGTTGCCAAGAAGTTACGGTAGTTTGAAAAAGAACAGGAAAGTTGGCTAGTTTGTACTATATGTGTATATATTGTTTGTTTTATTGTTTTTGTCTATTAAATCATTAGTAGGGTTTGAAAATTAGTCTAGTCCTTCATCTTCATCATCACAAGCATTTTTAAACTCTTTTGAGCCATGTATGACCAATAATAATCAAAGAGAAAAAGAGGTGGTCCAGAATGCTAGGCCCTTGAGAGAATATTTGCATCCTACACACACTAGTGTCCCCTCATATTTTGATTTTTTCACAAATGCTCCAAATTTTAATATTAAAGCAGGGACAATACAACTTTTACCATAATTTCATGGTCTTGAGTCTAAAAATCCTTATTTGCACATAAAAGAATTTAAGGAAATATGTGGTACATTACAAGATAATTTTGAAATGGCTCTGTTGAAACTTTTTCTTTATCCTTTGAAGGATAAAGCTAAAGAGTGGCTAAATTCATTGAAAGCTCAATCCATTCCAAGTTAGCAAGTCTTGCAAACTGAATTTTTCAAGAAATCTTTCTCTGTGCATCACACTATTGCATTGAAACATCAAATCATGATTTTTTGTGTAAAAGAGGGAGAAACTTTTCATCAATGTGGGAGAGATTTAAGGATCTTCTCAAAGCTTGTCCACATCATGCATTTGAGAGTTGGACCCTAGTCGACTTCTTTTATGATGCCCTTCCTTCTACAATACATCAGTTTGTTGAAATAATGACCCAAGGAGAATTCTTGGGTAAGAATCCTGACAAGAAATTTGAGTTTTTTGATACCATTTTTGAGAGTTCCCAAATGTGGAGCTCGACCTCACCAAATATAGTTGAAATTAAACCATATTTATCCTAGGGAGGAAAATATATGTTGAAAGAGGATAATGATTCGAGGGCCAGAATGACTACTTTGTCTCGGAAGCTGGATGCTCTAGAGATGAGAAAAGGCAAGTAAGTTTCAGTTGTGTCTCCTACTGATCAACTGTGTGGAATTTATGCTTTGTCAGGACATCCCACGGGGAAGTGTCCCACCATCCTAGCATGTAAGGAGGTTTTGATGGAACAAACCAATGAAATTTCAAACTATAACAAGCCCTATTCCAATCCATATTTTGAAACTTATAATCTAGGGTGGCAGAATAACCCAAATTTTAGTTGGAGAAATACACAACCTGTGAGTCAACAACCAGGTCCACATTCACCACAACCTCAAACTCATCACCCATATCAGCCTTATCAACCCCCACATAAAATAAGTTTGGAAGACACCATGAATCAATTCATTCAAAGTCAAATGAGTTTTAATACACGGTTTACTCATGCATTCAATGATTTCAAAACTCAAACTTCACAAAATATTGAAGATATTAAGAGTCATTTAGCCAAGTTGGCTCAGTATTTGAGCACAATTGAGNGAAAGCTCAATCCATTCCAAGTTAGCAAGTCTTGCAAACTGAATTTTTCAAGAAATCTTTCTCTGTGCATCACACTATTGCATTGAAACATCAAATCATGATTTTTTGTGTAAAAGAGGGAGAAACTTTTCATCAATGTGGGAGAGATTTAAGGATCTTCTCAAAGCTTGTCCACATCATGCATTTGAGAGTTGGACCCTAGTCGACTTCTTTTATGATGCCCTTCCTTCTACAATACATCAGTTTGTTGAAATAATGACCCAAGGAGAATTCTTGGGTAAGAATCCTGACAAGAAATTTGAGTTTTTTGATACCATTTTTGAGAGTTCCCAAATGTGGAGCTCGACCTCACCAAATATAGTTGAAATTAAACCATATTTATCCTAGGGAGGAAAATATATGTTGAAAGAGGATAATGATTCGAGGGCCAGAATGACTACTTTGTCTCGGAAGCTGGATGCTCTAGAGATGAGAAAAGGCAAGTAAGTTTCAGTTGTGTCTCCTACTGATCAACTGTGTGGAATTTATGCTTTGTCAGGACATCCCACGGGGAAGTGTCCCACCATCCTAGCATGTAAGGAGGTTTTGATGGAACAAACCAATGAAATTTCAAACTATAACAAGCCCTATTCCAATCCATATTTTGAAACTTATAATCTAGGGTGGCAGAATAACCCAAATTTTAGTTGGAGAAATACACAACCTGTGAGTCAACAACCAGGTCCACATTCACCACAACCTCAAACTCATCACCCATATCAGCCTTATCAACCCCCACATAAAATAAGTTTGGAAGACACCATGAATCAATTCATTCAAAGTCAAATGAGTTTTAATACACGGTTTACTCATGCATTCAATGATTTCAAAACTCAAACTTCACAAAATATTGAAGATATTAAGAGTCATTTAGCCAAGTTGGCTCAGTATTTGAGCACAATTGAGAAGAAAAAAATTTCACCCCAACCTAAACCTCCACAAAGTCAAAACCAGGCTAATGTTGTGTCCTCTAAACCTTCTTCAAGTCAGGTTTAAAAAATTACCACATTGAGAAGTGGTAAGGTGATTGACAAGATCATTAAAGCCAAAACTCTCGAGTTATTAACTGAGTCAATCCCTATTAATGAACCAATTGAGTCTAAACCAATGATTCAAAAAGAAACAAAGTTGCCTGATGAAAAAGAAAAATCAAATATTGTTCCTCAAAGAGTTAGGAAACCTCAACCATTGAACAATCATATTGAAATCTTTAAGTTATTTAAACAAGTAAAGATTAACATCCCCCTGTTGGATGCAATCAAGAAAGTCCCATCATATGCCAAGTTTTTGAAAGACTTTGCACAGTAAAGAGAATGATCAATGTATAGAAAAAAATAATTTTGACTGAACAGGCTAGTGCTACCATTCAACACAAAGCCCTTCTAAAGTACAAAGATCCTGAAAGTGATACAATTTCATGCATAATTGAAAATTTCAGAATTGAGCAAGCTTTACTTGAGCCTAGAGCTAGTGTCAATTACTCCCATATTCAGTCTATAAACAGTTAGAGTTGGGTGAGTTGAAACCCACAAATGTCATATTACAGTTGGCTGATTGTTCTGTGAAAATTGCACGAGAAATTGTTGAGGATGTGCTTGTTCAAGTCAAAAAGTTTTATTTTTCAGTGGATTTTATTATTTTGGATACTCAGCTAGTCTTGCATGTTTCTACGTAAATTCTTGTCATTTTGGGACGACCATTCCTAGCTACATCAAATGCATTGATTAATTGTAGGAATAGAATCATGAAACTTTCATTTGGAAATATGACATTAGAATTAAATGTATTTGATATTGCTAAACAACTCAGGGAGGAGGAAGAGTTATAAGAAGTAAATTGCATTGAATCATTAACTAAGAATCTGTTTGTCACATGCATTGTTAGAGTCTATAAATAATGTCAACTTTATTATAGATGTGTCCACTATTGGAGCATGGGTTCTAAAATTTGAAGAGCTATTACCAACTAGAACAAAGTACGTTGAGTCTAGTGTCATTGCTCCTAAAACAGAGTTGAAATCTCTTATAGCTGACTTGAAATATGTCTTCTTGGGAGAAGATGAAACATATCCAGTGGAAATATCTTCAAAGTTGTTAGAATTTCAGGAAAGAGAGTTAGTAAGAGTTATAAAAAATCATCAAAGCATAATTGGTTGGACAATAGCTGACATTAAGGGAATAAGTCCTCTTCTTTGTACTCATTGTATATACTTGGAAGAAGACTCTAAACTATCTCGACAACCGCAATGTAGATTAAATCCACATTTAAAGGAAGTTGTTCAGGCTGAAGTGCTTAAACTGTTGGATGTTAATATTATATATCCTATATCTGATAGTAAATGGGTTAACCCTACACAAGTAGTACTTAAAAATTCTGGTGTTATGGTAGTGAGAAATCAATAAAATAAATTGTCCCTATGCGTACAATCACCGGTTGGCGTACATGTATTGACTACCAAAAACTAAACTCTCTTACCAGAAAAGACCATTTTTCTTTACCTTTCTTAGACCAAGTTTTGGAAAGAATAGTCAAACTTGCATATTATTATTTTTGGATGGGTACTCTTGCTAAAGCCAAATTGAAATAGAAATTGATGACAAGAAGAAAACCACTTTTATGTGTCTTTTTGACACTTTTGCTTAGAAAAGAATGTCATTTGGGTTGTGTAATGCTCCAGCCACTTTCCATCGTTGTATGTTGAGCATTTTTAGTGATATGGTGGAACGATTTCTAGAAGTCTTTATGGATGATTTTTCTATGTATGCTGATTCATTTGAATTGTGTTTAGAGAATCTTGAAAAATTCCTTACTTGGGTGAGGAGACAAACCTTGTTTTAAATTGCGAAAAATGTCATTTTATGGTCACACAAGGCATTGTTTTAGGATATGTTATTTCTATAGAGGGAATTGAAACTAATAAGAAAAATATTGATTTAATAGTTAATCTCCCTCCATGATGAACACATAATATTGCATATTTGAAGGCCTCATTTCATGCATTTTAACTCAACTTTTGAATTGAAGTACTTAGAGTTAGCCAAAGTTGTCAATAATGTTAAATTTTCGATGTGGTAGGTAATTATAGCATAAATGATGGATTTTAGAACCTTGCAACTATGTGTGGATGTGTGGATGTGTGGTGAAGAGATGGACACATTACATGAGAATTTGGAGGCTTAAAAGTGAAAGAAATCAAGGAGGTATTGGTGTTTGGTAACATAGGCATCAGCACCCACCCTATTTTGTAGTAGTACCTCATTTTTTCTCCTTTTTTACCATGATTTGATTTGAATATGAACAAGTACAAAACATGAAAGTTTTAGATCTAGATGTCTTCTATATTGTGTCAAAATTTCAGCTCCATCGGACGGTTAGATCAAAAGTTATGATGATTCGACAAAAACTGATCCACAGTAGAAATAGTACCGGTACGGCTCTGCCTCTGGAGTTCGAGGTACCGGTACACAGTACCGGTACTGTCTGCTGAACAGCCCAAAAACACTTGCAAACCATGCTCCACTTGCTTGGGGGTCCCACCATTGATTCCCCCATTTGTCCCCTAACATCCCTTACACATTTTCATGATTCCTACACCCTAGTGGAAGACTTTGAAGGCAATAGCATTAATGGGGTTGGGAGAGAAAAGGGCAGCCAAAAAAGTTGCAGGCTAGGCTTGTCTTAGCCTGTGCAATACATCAACTCAGCCTCCTATGGATGGGAGGCTTATCACACACCTAAGGGGACCCTCATGGACGAAAATGCAAAGCTCTCACACTTCATATACTCAGCATTCACCAAGCATTGAAGAGTGGCTGCCTAAGCTTAGAAAATCCAATAAAGAAGATGATGAATAGTGTAATAGAAATTTATATTTTTGCATTTTCTTCTCCATTTCTGTTGTAGTAAGCTTTAATACTTTTGTAATCTTTAATCCTTGCNGAGTCCCACCATTGATTCCCCCACTTGTCCCCTAACATCCCTTACACATTTTCATGATTCCTACACCCTAGTGGAAGACTTTGAAGGCAATAGCATTAATGGGGTTGGGAGAGAAAAGGGCAGCCAAAAAAGTTGCAGGCTAGGCTTGTCTTAGCCTGTGCAATACATCAACTCAGCCTCCTATGGATGGGAGGCTTATCACACACCTAAGGGGACCCTCATGGACGAAAATGCAAAGCTCTCACACTTCATATACTCAGCATTCACCAAGCATTGAAGAGTGGCTGCCTAAGCTTAGAAAATCCAATAAAGAAGATGATGAATAGTGTAATAGAAATTTATATTTTTGCATTTTCTTCTCCATTTCTGTTGTAGTAAGCTTTAATACTTTTGTAATCTTTAATCCTTGCACCTTAATGTCANGCATAATTGGTTGGACAATAGCTGACATTAAGGGAATAAGTCCTCTTCTCTGTACTCATTGTATATACTTGGAAGAAGACTCTAAACTATCTCGACAGCCGCAATGTAGATTAAATCCACATTTAAAGGAAGTTGTTCAGGCTGAAGTGCTTAAACTGTTGGATGTTAATATTATATATCCTATATCTGATAGTAAATGGGTTAACCCTACACAAGTAGTACTTAAAAATTCTGGTGTTATGGTAGTGAGAAATCAATAAAATAAATTGTCCCTATGCGTACAATCACCGGTTGGCGTACATGTATTGACTACCAAAAACTAAACTCTCTTACCAGAAAAGACCATTTTTCTTTACCTTTCTTAGACCAAGTTTTGGAAAGAATAGTCAAACTTGCATATTATTATTTTTGGATGGGTACTCTTGCTAAAGCCAAATTGAAATAGAAATTGATGACAAGAAGAAAACCACTTTTATGTGTCTTTTTGACACTTTTGCTTAGAAAAGAATGTCATTTGGGTTGTGTAATGCTCCAGCCACTTTCCATCGTTGTATGTTGAGCATTTTTAGTGATATGGTGGAACGATTTCTAGAAGTCTTTATGGATGATTTTTCTATGTATGCTGATTCATTTGAATTGTGTTTAGAGAATCTTGAAAAATTCCTTACTTGGGTGAGGAGACAAACCTTGTTTTAAATTGCGAAAAATGTCATTTTATGGTCACACAAGGCATTGTTTTAGGATATGTTATTTCTATAGAGGGAATTGAAACTAATAAGAAAAATATTGATTTAATAGTTAATCTCCCTCCATGATGAACACATAATATTGCATATTTGAAGGCCTCATTTCATGCATTTTAACTCAACTTTTGAATTGAAGTACTTAGAGTTAGCCAAAGTTGTCAATAATGTTAAATTTTCGATGTGGTAGGTAATTATAGCATAAATGATGGATTTTAGAACCTTGCAACTATGTGTGGATGTGTGGATGTGTGGTGAAGAGATGGACACATTACATGAGAATTTGGAGGCTTAAAAGTGAAAGAAATCAAGGAGGTATTGGTGTTTGGTAACATAGGCATCAGCACCCACCCTATTTTGTAGTAGTACCTCATTTTTTCTCCTTTTTTACCATGATTTGATTTGAATATGAACAAGTACAAAACATGAAAGTTTTAGATCTAGATGTCTTCTATATTGTGTCAAAATTTCAGCTCCATCGGACGGTTAGATCAAAAGTTATGATGATTCGACAAAAACTGATCCACAGTAGAAATAGTACCGGTACGGCTCTGCCTCTGGAGTTCGAGGTACCGGTACACAGTACCGGTACTGTCTGCTGAACAGCCCAAAAACACTTGCAAACCATGCTCCACTTGCTTGGGGGTCCCACCATTGATTCCCCCATTTGTCCCCTAACATCCCTTACACATTTTCATGATTCCTACACCCTAGTGGAAGACTTTGAAGGCAATAGCATTAATGGGGTTGGGAGAGAAAAGGGCAGCCAAAAAAGTTGCAGGCTAGGCTTGTCTTAGCCTGTGCAATACATCAACTCAGCCTCCTATGGATGGGAGGCTTATCACACACCTAAGGGGACCCTCATGGACGAAAATGCAAAGCTCTCACACTTCATATACTCAGCATTCACCAAGCATTGAAGAGTGGCTGCCTAAGCTTAGAAAATCCAATAAAGAAGATGATGAATAGTGTAATAGAAATTTATATTTTTGCATTTTCTTCTCCATTTCTGTTGTAGTAAGCTTTAATACTTTTGTAATCTTTAATCCTTGCACCTTAATGTCATTTATTTCAAGTTCATTTCAAGTTTAGTCTTGCATTTTACATTTCACCATTGTTATGTTAAGTTTTCTTCATTTCTTGCTTTAAAATGGGTATTGAATATTGTTCTTCTTAGTTTACGATTTCTTGCATTAGTTTAAGTTCTAATCTTCATTTCTCCAGTATGTCTCTTTACATTATGTATTTTCTTCTTACTTTCATGAGTAGCTAGATTTTTAGTTGGCTACTTCAAGGGAGAACTTTTCTTGGATTTTCCATTTCAACTCATTTTCTTTCCTCCTCCCGGTGTATGATAGTTCAGTTTGACTGGGTTGGGGTGAGGACATGGTTGTGAGTTCTTGATACACCGTAGGCCTGGTCACGGTGTATGGTTGAATCCATACCTCCATTTTAGTCTCGAGCATTCCACGAATCAATCATTCACTTATGCACCATTGGAGGAAGGTTTTGAGTTGATTTGGTATTCCCATTAGAATGAACCCTTAGGATTAGCCAACACTTGTTTTCTTACATTTTAATTAAGAACAAAACTCACCAAAACCAACTACAAGATTTTACACTTTCCTTTTTCACAAAATCACCTTCACCACACTTGAACTTTCCTTTCCTGAGGAGACGACCTTGGAATATTTTTCCAAGTAAAACAACGACACACAAAGGACTCCTTGTGCTTGGGGAGCACTTTTGTTCACATACACATTTCATTCTACTCATCACATTTTGTTCATTTCATTTTGTTGCCCCATCTCTTGCATCATTCCAAGAGAGAGTGACACTCCCTTATACATATAAGCCATAGACACATTGAGGGCTGATGTTTAGAGGTTAGGAACAACAACAAAAACTATCAAGCACTCCACCTAATACTATAAAAGATATTCGATCATTTCTAAATGCATGTGTAGAATTAGCATTATATTGTTATTTGTTAATGAATGATGAAACCAATGTGGATTATGAGACTATTTGTTAAAGTAACTAATCACATGATCGGTTTGACACCTAACTTAGCAATCTAGACGTAAATCCACATTTCTTGGAAAAATAGTATTTTCTCTATTCTCAATTATCAAATGTACATTGGTATTTGTTTATAAACTCCCACCTTCTTATCATTATATAGTGACGTAATTATTTTTTTAAAATGCTAATATATGTAATTATGTATGCATGAACTATGTAGATTATAAGAGTAGAAATAAAAATTTTAGTTGAGGTAATAGGGTATGTTGTAGAAGTTTTGAAGTATTTTGAAGTGAAAGCACACTTTAGAGATAATTTGGGTAAAAAGGATTTTGGACATTGTCTAGTGTTTTGACTATAACTTTTTACTTTGATGACCATTTGATCTGAAATTTTGATAGTAGACAGTAGACATCCATTGATACAAAAGTGTATTTCACGAAAAATTTTCAAATCGACCTTTAAATGGGTCAAAACTTCACTGGAAGTTTCAACAGAAACTGGGATGACGTTTGAACGACCGTGAGTCCCAGTACTTTGATCTCTGTAGGGCTCTGATGGAAATGCAAAAGTACTGAGAGCAACCAACGTTCGAATGCCAAAATGACGTTCGAACGTGACTTACAAAATCTGACTCTCAGATTCGCGCATAGTGGACCATTTCACTCCTATAAATACTTAAGGACACCCTCTTTAGCCCCATTTCAACATTTTTAACCCTATAGAGGCTTAGAGAGGAAGAAAGGAGGAGAAAAACAAGAGATTAAGAGTTGATTCAAGTTGGGAAAGATCAAAGTTTCAAGTTCTTCACACAACACCAAGGAAGAAGAAAGGTAGGAGTTTCCTTCCACTATTGTCCATTGAGGCTAGGGCATATATATATATGCTAAGAAATCATTATTTCTTGATGCTCTTGCAAAGATTACCATGTTTTGATGGAAGCTATGGGTGAATAGCCATGAAATCTTTTCTTCTTGTCTTGAAAACCCTAGTTTTCAAGAAAAATAGATTTTTCTCTCAATATCTCTTTGTTATTGATGTCAAAACTCTAGTGGTTGGTATTGAACAATAAAATGGTATTGTTGATGATCTCTTGCTTATTTTCTCAAATTGTTCTATTAGAATTATACATGCGAAATTTGGGAATTTGTGGATTTTGCTTGTAATTTGAGGAATTGGGTTGTATTGTATCTCTTTTGGATGTTTGGATAACCATGGGTGGCTGTTGATCGGGTATCGTAGAGTGGTGTAGATGTGTTTCTTACTCCGTGTGGGTTTGAAGGTTCCCTGCCACTTGTAGTGGGATTGGTGTCTTGCTAGGACCAAACTACTATTCACTCACGTGTTATCGAGGCTGAGGGTTAGTATACTACTCCTGGGTTAGATTCGTCACTATCAATGCATTGGTATACGCTCTTCTTAAAGTTAGATATCCTTACAAGGATTGGGGGTATGTGTGTGGGCCAGGATATTCTCGATATGTTTATTCATGCGATGTCATACATCATACCTGAGATACAAGTTATACATATATACATAATGTTGTGAAAGATACAAGTTATACACATATACATAATATTTTGAAAGATACAAGTTATACATATATACATAATGTTGTGAAAGATATAAGTTATACATATACATAATGTTGTGAAAGATACAAATTATGGCTTAATATACATTGTGGGTAATGGTACAAGTTATGGGTTATTGGTTATTGGTTATTGTTATGGAAATGACTTTTTGTTGGAATTGGTTTTACTTCTTCATTTTATATATCGAGATTGTATAAACTTGAGATCGGATGTCACTGTTTTCTTTCAAAAGTTATATATGATATTTGTGAAATGAGACCGACTTGTTTTATATGTTTTTAAAATCATGTTCAAGTTTGGGAGGATTTTCCTACAGAACTTAGTGCTCACCCCTACAAACAATATTATTTTTAGATTTTGCTTTAGAGGAAGAGCTCGCAGTGGACGAGCAAGTACTTTGGGGAGCTCAAGTGGATGGTTATGTGGATCCGGAGAGGAATGTCTAGAATTGTCTTTTTACGTACTAGACTAGGAGTTTCATTTCGAGATATTTTTCATGTTTATATTTTCCATATTCCACTGTGAGATAATGGTTTGGGCATATTCTTTTGGGGCATAGTTGCCATAGTTTGGCATATTCTTTTGGATGTAATTGTCAAGGTTTGGCATATTCTTTTGGAAGATGTTGTATATATTATGGATGATAAATGAAATTTCTTTACTTATGGATCTTATTAGTTGCTCTCATGATGTGAATGATTTTAGATAGTAATGTCGTCCAGTGGATTTTAGGGCATTACATTGTTATTCTTAAGGTACAAGATGATCAGACTCAAAAAATGGAATCAATTTATAACCGATATTCCCTAAAAAAACCCAACATAACCAGTGGAGATAACAAAAGATACCATGGTAAGTTTCGAGCCTTGCGATGCTTTTGAAAGGAGATCAACATTTACTCAAGAAAGGTTTTTCACTATCTATCCTTGAATAATCTCATTGAACTTGTTTTGATTGATGCAACTAAAGCAATCTATTGACATATCCCACAAGGAATCTGTTCATATGACATATACATATGCACATACTTGAGAAAGGATCTTAGGCCGTCTTAGATTTGATTTTAAGTCTTAGCCATTTCTTTTACTAAATTACATCCCTAGTTAGCCATGCTTGAGCCTTCAATGAATAATTTCTTTTTCAAGAAACCCATATGATAACCAAGCAATACAAAAATATACTTGACATACCTTGCTATCTAATTTTCTTACACCCTCTTATCTATTAATATGATATAGAAAAGCAAGAGAAAGGAAAAAGACGATAATGGCTACTGGTGAATGAAAGAAAAGTCGGGAAAAAACAACCGAAAGTGAAAAAGGACCAGATAAACAGAATATTGCCAAAAAAGTGAAAAATGAGAAAAATGAAAGAAAGAAATATCATTTCTAGGCAAAATGTCGAAAAGCTAGAAAGATGTGTGCTACACTACATAAAAAGGAGATAGCTTTTGAATATTATTGACATCATTTCATTAGTCACTAACCTCTAGCCACATTACAACCTATAAAAAGCCCTAATTGATCTCAAGTCTGATGCATGTGTGTGTTGTCAACCAAAAAATGGGGTATATTAAATAGTATTTCTTTAATTGTATTGATATTCTTCCATGAGATCATGCCAAGAACATGATTAGTCTACTTTCCTAAGACTTTCACTCCCTTTCTAATTGTGCATGTGATTTTTTGATTGGTCATCCTCTGATCNGTCATCCTCTGATCATATGCCCTTTGAGAGACAAGTCACTATAATTAGAGGGAATTTTTGCTGAGGGCATTTCTAAGAGAGGTTTGTGAAATTAAAGCTATCATGGATGGTGGTAAAGTAGAATGTTTGTTATATAACAATTCTTATTTCTAGTATGACCCTTCCTACTACACAGGGAATCCCAAATGCCAATGTGACAAATGCTTATTTTTGCATAGAATAAATACCTGTGGAAAAGAAATGTGTTGGATATAAGTCAAAATTGAGGGTTGGGTGTTCCAATGACCATGATGCTATCTTACTTTAACCAGCAATCCCACATACACATCTGTTCAATTGAAGTTTGTGGGTAGCTTCACTAAAAACCCTCACGAGATAACACTCATCCACTAGGGTAAATCTAGTGGTTCAACGGCTTGTTGCATACGTTAAATGCAACTAAATGACCTACGAAAAAGGCATTAGAAATAGATTTCGTTCAATTATTGTTGTATTACTAGAGACTAACAATATTTAGGTTGGAGATGTGATTAGTAGTTAAAATTAGCATATCACTATGCCTTTTTTAGACTAATTATACTTTGATAGAGTTTAAATAATGACATTTCAAGTCCTAAAGTGAACAAGGGCTCAAAGGCAACAAATATCAAAGTTAAATACAACACCAGCATATTGGGGAACAAAATTGGAAAAGCTTGGAACAAAGCAAGAACGTTCATACACCAACTCACGTTTGAATGTTCCCTTGAATTATTTGAAGACTATACTGCTGAAATGCTGAGCCATGGTGTGTTGCAGTTGAGAAGGAAAAACACTAAGGGAATGCCAAGCCAGGTTCAAACATTCTCCTAAACTATTGAGGACCAGACTAATGAGTGCTATGGCAGTGGTTCAAGGCATATGGAAGTAACTCTCACAGAGGAACAGAGGCTACTTGAGTAGGAGGTTCAAACTACATTTGGCATTCGAACGCCCATCAAGCAAAGATAGAGTACAACANGTCAGGTTCAAACATTCTCCTGAACTATTGAGGACCAGACTAATGAGTGCTATGGCAGTGGTTCAAGGCGTATGGAAGTAACTCTCACAGAGGAACAGAGGCTACTTGAGTAGGAGGTTCAAACTACATTTGGCATTCGAACGCCCATCAAGCAAAGATAGAGTACAACATTTGAACGCCAGACAACGTTCGAACGTTGTCCCTAGATAGGCTGCAGAGTGGTTGATTTTCTTTTCGAACATTGGGCTTTCACTTGGACTTTCAAGGCATTACACTATTCCTCCACACTCCCTTGCCCCCTCCTCTTTGCCTATAAATACCCCCATTTTGGAAGCTTCAAGACTTACACTAGGACTTGAGGAGCTTGGCTTTAGTCTTACACTAGACCAATACTTGTAGAGTTAGTTGTAGAATTAGATTTACATTTACATTTACTTGCATAGAAGAAAGATAGATAATCTTTTGGTTGAGGACTCCAAAAGTGAATAACTTTCTTCTACTTTCTTTATTAGCTTTATTTACTTCCATTGTTTGAGCTTCCTTTTTCCCTTAGAGGAGTGAAACTCTTCTACTTTTCTAGAGATTTATCAAAGTCGTGAAGAGTGGAACGTGATTCACTTATTCTTCATCGAAGATCAGCTTCTTGTTTAGTATGTTGTACTTTGTAACTCCTCTACTTTGAGGGATGAACATCACTCACTTTTCTAACTTTACCAAAGCCATGAAGAGTAAGTAATTTCTCATTGACTCTTTAGTAAAAGGTGAATGACATGTATAAATCATTCGAAAGTTATATTTGTGCATTTCGTTTATGCTTAATACTTTATATTACACTTTTTTATTGAATGATTGAATGTATCTAGCAAAGCTAAAGTACTTTTTATAACCATTGGTGCTTTCTATGACATGGATGACTCTTGCGTAGAAAGACCCGTTGGTTCAAAGCAAGTACCCCGGCTAGATCGTTACGACTATATTTCAATCTTCACCATTATTGTGCTTCATTTAAAGAATGGAATATTAACATCATGGTTGGATGCCTTGTAAAGTCACCCGCTTGTTTGTAGACAGGTTGAGTCTCGACACAAACAATTCTTGTAAACCTCTACAATGACATCGGAATCATGATCTTAATTCTCACAATCCATCTTTATCTTCTAATTAACTTTATGTTGACACGGGTGTTAATTGAGTTATCAAGTACAAGTATAATAAACTGGATAATNTAATTAACTTTATGTTGACACGGGTGTTAATTGAGTTATCAAGTACAAGTATAATAAACTGGATAATTAAATACATGTTCTGATCCTCTATCTAAAGGGTGGCAGTTACATTTGATCATTTATCTTATATTTTGTCTAGAAAAACCTTTTGGAAAGAATCTTATATTCTGTCCATAAAATCTCATAACTTTAAACTTTCTAGGTTTTCAATTACTTTGTCTCAGTCACTGCTTACTTCGAAATACTAATCATAGTTCCCTATGGATTCGACTCCAAACTTTATCAGATTATTACTACAGCTTGACCGTATGCACTTTGGTGTACACGTTTTGGATCAAGCCAGGAAGATCCATATCGAGTTTCCCCTCCCAAAAAAATAGGTGGGTATAGTTGTACTGTTCATACTCATCCATTAACTACATCCCCAAAGGGGTGAAACATTCACCCGTCACCCCAGAAAGTTGGAAATGTAGAGGTGTCTATCTCTTGTTTAAGCAAGTCAGTATAAGACATACTACTAGTGGTTTTTCACCCCATGGTCTGACTCCCATCTATGAATGCATTGATGTCCTCTATCTCCACATACAAGGCGACACTTGTCATGGTTTGGTTGTTGACTACCACATTAAACATAGCAACCCACAACTTTATCATTCCTAATTTTCAATTGCATATATGTTGACATGTTTGGTCCCAGTGCAGTGAGATATCTACATATCAACCTCAACTTATACTGCGACCTATCCAAACCCATTATAGGGTAAATTTTACTTAAGAACTCCGAGAATTTTGTGCCCCTATTTATATAAATTCTGCCTTTTGCAGTAGAATCATAACATAACCCCTCCAATCTATATTGCATTCCCTCCCCCCCTCCCAAAACAACAACACTGTAACTTGATTTTTGGCCATTTCGGACAATATCGATATCAAAACCCAAGAAAATAAGACAAATACCTGTATATAGATAGACCAAGGTTACTAAAGACATTGTATACACCTTTTAATTCTACATTTGCATACTCCACTGTACACATTAGCTATATCTATGTTTGAATTCTACATAATAAAATATGAGTTAGTACCAGCGTTTGACCTATATCTATGTTTGAATTCTACATGATAAAATATGAGTTATCATCTATATGTGGCACAGACAAGAGATTGTGCCGCATATTGGGCGCATAAAGGACATCAGTCAATAGGAGTTTATTTTGCCCAGGNACATGATAAAATATGAGTTATCATCTATA
This sequence comes from Ilex paraguariensis, assembly GCA_963454935.2. Taxonomy (NCBI): domain Eukaryota; kingdom Viridiplantae; phylum Streptophyta; class Magnoliopsida; order Aquifoliales; family Aquifoliaceae; genus Ilex; species Ilex paraguariensis. Next base: position 700,081 of record CAUOFW020001292.1, on the reverse strand, counting down.
TGTGGCACAGACAAGAGATTGTGCCGCATATTGGGCGCATAAAGGACATCAGTCAATAGGAGTTTATTTTGCCCAGGCAATGAAATTCTCATAGTGTCAACTTTGAACACATCACAGTAAATATTTTTTTCTATGAATAACTTTTCATTGTTGGTTTTCACCTCCTTCATTTCTACAAAATTATATCTAATCTTAGCTACATGTCGAGAAGAGGCAANTGTCAACTTTGAACACATCACAGTAAATATTTTTTTCTATGAATAACTTTTCATTGTTGGTTTTCACCTCCTTCATTTCTACAAAATTATATCTAATCTTAGCTACATGTCGAGAAGAGGCAAAATTAACCCACCAAGCAAGAGAGTCACAATCTGCAAGAAGTGACTCAGAAACCACACACACAATGTCTCTTAATCCTTTAAAATTTTGACTATTATTCTTTTGAGTGCAATTTCTTTTGTAATAACAAGGCTACCCATAGTTATAACAAGTACCAATTTATTTTCCTTTAAAATTATTATGTTTCTTGAACTTATTATTTTTTTTATTTCTTTTGAAGTGCTTGTCTTGTCTTGACTTAAGAAAAAATGGAATAGTTGACACATTATTGGATGGGGCAAACGTGATAAATTGGGAAGATATGGCACTAGAAAGTAGGTTTGACACATTACTAGTTTTCTGTTTAGCTCCTCTCTGCCTCAATGCCTAACAACATTGGTAACTTTACCATTGATAGAGCTTGGCCATACTTATTCAAAGAAATCACAACGGACTCCCATAAATTAAGAAGGATATGTAAAATAGTGGAAACTTGCATTTTGTCAAGAATTGTATAAAACCCAGGTAAATTTGAACTTGTTCGGACAAAGGGCAAAATGATAATTTGCCACTATAATGAGGGTTTAAAATCAGTATTTTTCTAGAGCTCGGATAATGCAACGGACCTTATCGTTGGAATCATATCACGAAATCGAGCTGTCATATCAATTTTCGTCAAATTCTAAGATAATTGGGTGACGAATTACGAGATAATTGGGTGACGAATGACCTTACAAAGGTCCCCAAAAATAAAATTTATAAAATTTCCTTATAATTAGATAAAATTTCAAATAAAATTAATTTGAACTAAAATCAAAAATTAATTAAGTCATTTTTGGTTAAAAATGGACCCGGAAGTAATAAATGTGCGGGGTAATGTGGACAGCGCAATTAAAAAGTATAAATAGGGGCTAAATATCTGAAAAGTCAGAGATTCTCACTCACTTGGTCGGCTAAATCAGACGTTGAAGAGAGGAAAGAGAGAGAAGAGAGAAAATCTAGAAATTCTGACCATGTTTGGTTATTATCTCGGAAACAGTTTTTTGTTCTCAAAATTTTAAAAACATCAAAAACCTGTTTATTTAGCATTTTTGTTCTCTATATTTTGGGAAAAAAAATGAAATTTAAGTCAAAGAAACAGAAAACAAGTGTAGCTTATTTTCAGAGTTTTCTTTGAAAATTTTAGAAATAAGGAGAACAGATATATGTATATATATATACATACACATGAATATTTATTTATTTATTTATTTAGTTATATATATATATATATATATTAAAGTTTGGTATATTGAATTTTTTTTTATGAAATTTTCAATCTAAAAATAATTTTTTTATATTTTTTTATTAATGTTTGAATTATTGTTCAAATATATATTTAGACTGTCCAAACAGGTTTTACTATTTTCTGTATTGTAAAATTATTTTTGAAATCATCTAACCAAACAAGTTTTTTATCTAAAAAAATATCAAAACCATTTTTCTTAAAACTATTCTCAAAAACTGTTTTTGGATACTATTTTTTGAAACGCAACCAAACAGGGCCTCTACCTTTCTTCTTGCGATCCAAGGAGTTTCGTTGGTCGGAATTCATTGAACCAAGAATTAAAGTTGATCTACGTGACGAGAGCTGCGTGTACGTACCAAGAATGAAGGATTTCACCGAAAATTCAAGGAGGAGATTTTGTAAAAACAAGAGTTTTGGGGCTTGGAAGTATTCTTGAGGTTCCCCACACTTCATCTCACTCTCCAAGAGGTAGGATTTTCTCCTACTTTGGCCTATTTCTATCCTATGATGTTCATATGGAAGGGGGTGGGTATTTAGAATATGTTGTTTATTGTTATGAAAATGAGGGAAAAGGGTGTAGAAATGGCTTAGGCCAACTTCTAGCTTGGATTTGATATGTGGGAGTCACTTGTGTAATCCTTTGAAATTAGTTTATGTGGGCATGTTACATGTTTATATTATGTCTTGTGATTAAGTATGATTGGCATGAGATTGTGTAATGTCATACTTGAGATTTTTGTTGGATATAAATGTTGATATATGCTAGTTGATGTATTGACATGATAATGAATTTTTGTGATTATATGTATGTGATATAAATTATCATGGAATATGTGGACATGTGGTTAAATTGCTCATTAGCATTCCTTGCGTATTGGGCATGACATCGACATTGCAATGGTGCATTACATTGCATATTGCATGGGAAAAATACATCCATGGTCATGAGTATGTGTGTGTGCATGGTTGGATCAATCATCATACTTGGTGATTGGTGATGGGCTCGAGAAAAGTTGGATTGAAAATTTGACTGAGTCACATGGTTGCATGAAAAAAAAACTCGTGTCGGGTATAGAAAGAAAGGCTAGACACTCCCTCGGGTGAAAGACCCGGCTACTTGGTTCATACACTCCCCTGAAGTGAAATTCCAAAAAAATGTAATGGCGTACGGAGCCAGCGATGTGATTTCAAAATCCAATACCCAACAAAAACACATGGTTTTGTTATATAAATGTTCATTTGATGGGAGACATCCAACAATGAAATAGTTTTCAAAACACATGAATTATATTTTAAAAGATCATTGGATGTGTTTCACCAATGACTGATTTATGACACAAGTGCATCTCATTGTGTTGTGGGAGTTGGTGTGGACTCGGGTTAAGGTGCATGAGTGAGTCTCATCTCATTTCATGGCATGACATTATGATTTTTCAACATTGAATTACATATTTTTGTTGGAATGGGAAATGATAGTTAAGTGTTGCACATAAACATTGCATATGCATCTAGGGAGGAAGTAACCTCTGTAGGAAATATTCTACTGGGCGTTGGCTCACCCTATACGGGAACATATTTCAGGTGCGGGGTTTATATCGGCGGAGGACTCTCATTCGGGGCCTCAAAGATGAAGAAAAGCCGACTTGTGGCTTTTGTAATACATTTTGTATAAACTTTGTAAAATTACGGTGTTGAGTATGAAATCGTGTGAATGGATTGTAATAGAACTTGTAGATATCAAGTTTTATGTGATAACAATCATTAGACATGTTTTGAATGGTGTTGGGATGATTTGAAATGGTTTTGAAATGGAAAAACAGTGGAAATAGGCTACACTAGGCAGAGAGTACCGGTATAGTCTGGTCCAGCAAGCAGACAGTAACAGTACACAGTAGGCAGACAATACTGGTACAGTCCAGATGGTACCAGTACTGCCAGGACCAGTGAGCAAATAGTACCGGTACTGTCTCCAAAATTTTGAAATTTTAAAACTAAAGTGTTGTGCTCTCGGTCTTTGATTCCTTTGGTTCCAAAGATGTAATTGGACAATAAAGAGGAATGAATTGTGGTATTTTAAGCCACGGTTAAAATTAATGATTAAAAGAACACGAGTAATACGTGTGAGTTAGAATTCCGGGTAATAGAATAATAATAACGTGATATCGGATCAAGCGGCACTCACGGGCATTTTCGCAAGTTGACGGGTCGTCAACAAGACCCTGGTTTAAGGGGCATTACAAATTGGGTTTTCTAGAGATGCCAACTCTTTAGCTATTACCACAAGTTTATTGAAATATTCAATAACAGACTCATCCTCTTTCATAAAAATGTCATTATATTTTTCAATTAAGAGTTGAATATATGTATTAGAGGTAGTACCATAAGCTTGTGTTATAGCATCAAACATAAACTTAGCAGTTTCATGTTCCTAAAAAATGATCTCTCGTGAAAGTGAGTAAGATTAACCTAGTCAATTTGTTATTCTCTACGAATCTTTCGTAAGTGTTTGTAGCAGCATCTCCGGCCCTAAGTCGTGGTTTTTTCTGGCATAATGTGTCAATAACATATTCAGCTTTATCTTGAAATAATATGTGACGAACCCTATATCTCCAAGTTGAATAGTTTATACTATTAAGTCTCTCGGTTTTGCTAAGTTCTACACAAGCAGCCTTTGACCCTATATTGACAAAATTATAGAAAAATTTACAAGGTAAAATTAGTTAGAATTGACCAGATTTAATTTTGTTACCAATGTGTGGTCCCAAGAGTAATTCAAGAAGATTTGTGACTTTGTAACAACAACCACGATCTGCTTCCTTGATTTGTACAAAAAATTTCACGAATAACTCTTCTGAAAGAACAATTTGTTCGGACTGAAAATTGAGGAACAACACTGTCGATAGAGACTTTAAAGTGAATGGAATATGCAACTTTTGCGTGAGATGATAGCCTTTCAAACTCTAGTGGTGGAGTACTTTGTCTTGACTTCGTATAATATGCAAGACATAAATTCAAGAAACAAACTTCACAAAAAAGGTGGCTAACTTCCTACTTTGAGGAACGCGAACATATAAAATTGATTGGCAATACAAGAGTCAAACAAAAGAATGAGTGCTTGTTAGACTGCACAATTGAAAATAACGAAGGATTTGATCAAACTTGGCTCTGACTCTAATATTGGAATTTGCGAAATAGAATTTGATAACTTTGATGAATAGGAAGCTAGCATTTGAGAGTTAAAAACTCTCTTTGATTTGAAAACAATAGAGTTGTGATTTTTCCTCTAATGAATTTTCTCTCAATTGGGTGTTTCTCACCGATGTCTCTCTCTGTATCTTGAGAGTCTTATTTATAATGGAGGATGTATCAACTAGTCGTAACCATTAACCTGATTAGTCTCAACTCCACTAATATTTCCTCAACTCCTTGCAGTCAAAGAAGACTAAAATACTCCAAGTAGACTTAACTACTTTAGATGTAATCTTTCACTACTTGATGAGTCTCTCTAGCCAAATCACCCATATTGACTAAAAGAGGTCCAACCCAAATATCCAATCATATTAATGTAATATATACGAATGCATGCACTATTAGAAAATAATATTTAATACATAATAATTTCATAAAAAATGCATCTATGATATATGTCATGAATAATACATTTTTTAATCAATGGATTGAGGTTTTGTATATTCCAGATTTGATCACCAACCGTGACTTAATTAATATCGAGAGATTTTAGCCACTATATTTCAACATTCATTAACTTGTCCTTTGAGCTTGCGGCTGTTGCTGAGTACAAGACTGTTGAGATGGCTTGTATCATGCCCTTCTAGACATCTAATGAATAGGATGATGAGGAGACAAAGTCAAACGTTTAGATGTTTAGCATTTTCATCTCAACTAACAGCTTTATTTGTTCGTCTGCTGAATTTGCAGTAAAAAATAATGATATCCTATTGATTTTACATGCAGCCAAATCAATTATTTTCAAGAACTTTAATATTAAAATGATGTTCTTGTTTATGTTGGCAAGAGTGGAACCATCCTGGTCTTTTTGAATAAGGTGGAATCCGACATGGTGGTGGGTCTTTGCGAAAATCTCAAATGGAGTTGTGGGTAATTGTTTCTCCATCCAATCAAAGTTATTAAGTATGATTTGTTTACAGTTATTAAACCTCGTTACAAGTGATTATATTGTCAGGGACATGAGGAATTACAATCCATGTTACTTGAGTTTTACTACCAATCAAGTCATGATCACATACTAAAAATTAATGAACATTTTTTTGCACTGAATTCACACATGTTTTTGCACTTTACTTCCAAAAATCTTTTTGCAGCAACTCATAATGTGCTCTACAAATTAGGAGCCTCAGAGGACTTTTCAAGTTCAAATTGAACCTTATTATATCTCTTTTCATGATCAAGAAAAGTCATCATAATTCATAATGTAGAGATTATTTGTGGTCGGGAATAGTTTTGTCTATTTGATGTGCATATAAATTTTGATGTTCCTCTCACTTTTTTCTATTGAATCTGTATCCTTTAATTTCTTTCCTTGTGTTCTATTTAGTTTTTGCTTTAAGTGTCTTCATTAAATATCAAGTTCATCATATTATTGACGTGTTACATTTGAGAACTATGAATTCATGGCAATATGCTTATTGGAATTACTACCTAAAGCTGAAGGTGATTAGATTCTTATTTATCTGGTTATAAAAAGTTTTGATTGATACAAGTAGAAGTTAAGAGAATAAAGTGAAGTTGAACACTGACCATTCTATTCTTGAATATTCTGAACTTAACAATTGTGGAGTCATGGTACTTATTTATCATTTGTGCATATGAGATTGTGGACATTGCTCTCTCTGTTGACACCATGGTGTAGAATTATGCTTTTATAAACCATTTTTTATCTCTGATACCGTGAGGTAATTTTTAGGAATATTTAATTTTTTTAAATTGAAATATGTATGCCTCTTAAAAAAGCAAAAAGCTAAGAAGAAAACATTATCTTGAAAACAGTTTAGGAAGTTGGTCTTTTGCTTGAAATTTATCAAGGCAATCAAACCAATCATTCTTGAGTAATTTTTATTCGGACTTTACCCTAATTCGAAAAGAAATTACATAATTTGGTGTGTGATCTATTTGGTTTAGTTAATATTTGTTTATAACATCTACTTTTTCATGTTAGTTGTCGCACGTGTCTATGTCACAATCTGTGATTCCTTAATTGATAAGTGGTCCACAATTTAATGTACAATATTTTATACATAAAATTTATGTATAACGTAGTTGTGCAACAAATAATATAATAAAAATCACCAAAATCATGCTCTCAAAAAATTGAGTTAGAATTGCTAGTGTCAATATGACGTTAATCACAAACAATGATGTCAGCTATAGTAAGGGCCTTCAAAAGTCTTCTAGTGTATTTTTATGATATTTTGTCTTTAATCGATGCTTTGATAAATAGTTAGATCAGTGAAATTGGTATTAGAGTTTATCAAGGAGAAAAAGAAAAGATAGAGAAGAAGAGAGAAAAAGAAGAATGGAGAAGCATAATATATGTGTAGATTGTGTTATCCTATACTTTTTTATCTATACTACTAATAAAATTATTTTAAGTGAAAAAAATTTGATTCACTATTTTACCCTTATAAAGAATTTTAAATACTACATTATCTTTTAATACTTAAATATCTAAATTACAATCATAATCTTATGTATTTAAATCTTTAAATTACCCTCTAACATCTCTTTTAATTTTCTATTATTTTTGTATAAATATCAATATCTATAAAAAATTTTAATTCACTGCTCAACCCTTAAAAAAATATATGCATCATTATAGTTTTCAATAATGTGTTCAAAAAGCCTATCAATGGATCATTAATTTTTCAAATAAAAAAATAACATTATGTCTATATATGTATTTTGTTTTCTATCTATACAACTAATAAAAGTACCTAAGAATGAAAAACTTTTGATTCACTATTTTACTCTTATAAAAAAATTTAAATACCACACTTTCCTTCCGTAATTAAATATCTAAATTACCATCATATACTTATGTGTTTAAATCTCCAAATTACTTATAATATCTATTTTAGTTCTTTATTCACTATGTATATATATTAGTATTTATGAAAATTTTTAATTGACTACTTTACCCTTAAAAAATATATGCATCACTATAGTTTTCAATAAAGTGTTCAAAAAATCTTTAAAACTTTCGTCAATCTAACATTATTCATTTTAAATATAAAAACAAATATTATGCCTATATATATAATTTTTTTATCTAAAATTTTAACCATTCATTTTTAAGATAACAAATAATCTTTTATGTAGTTTTTTTTAAAAATAATTTATGTTAAATCAACATAATTCTTCAATCAGAGTAAAATTTTCATGTTTTTTTTAAGAGTTTATATACAAAAATTATAGTGTATTTTTAAGTAAAACTTAAAATTTAGAATTTTATTATTCTTTTAAAATATATATTATAGAGTAGTGCATTATATTTTAAGGTTAATAACATTTTTAGTCTCTGAAATATTCATGTTTTATCAGTTTGATATTCATTGTATCAATTTTGTCAATTTAATTTCTAAAATTAACAGTTTAAATGATCTTTACATAGATAATTTGTTAAATTTTTGACAAAAGTGATCACGTGTTAGTCGCATGATACTAAATGATGGAATGACATATAGTCACTTCCGTTAAAAAACTTAATAGATCGTCTAGTTAGGGACCATTTTAAAAAAATTAAATATTTTATGAATCAAATTGATAAAATTCATATATTAAGGATGAAATTAAAAAAAAATCGCATATTTTAGAGACCTAAAGTGTTATTAACCCTATATTTTATTCTTATTGACCTAAGAATATTAACAATTATTGTTATTTTATTCAAGTTGAAACCTAATCAAACGAATTTCAAATGAATTATTTTTATCTTTTTTCTTATAATTAGAACAATAAATCATTGGGAACAATTTTTTTTTTCGAATTTTATAGTATAATATGAGCGATAAAAATATGATTTTTGTTAAATTTGATATGATATTTAATGTATGTACACATATACCTAATACTTTTTATTAATATTGTGTATACTAAAATTATTCACGTGCAAAGCACGTGTTGCATTGCTAGTTTATACTAAATAGATATTGAGAGTAATTATAGTTTTACCTTATACTAATTTATTAAAATCAATAAACATAAAATTGGTTAAAAAAACATAGAATCAAATTATAATTCGAAACTATAAAACATGGGAGGAAAATATAAGAGAGCAGAAATATATTCCTTGACAGCCCTTTAAAGTTTAAACCTTTTTTTCTTGGACAATGGAGAATTATATTTAAATTCTCTGAATTTTATCACTTAATCACTCAGATTCATTGACACTCAAAATATTACACTCAAATCTCAAGAGGTTTATACGCGCGTAACACTTAAACTCTTTAAATATTATAGGTGTATAATATTTAAACCTCTCAAGTTTAAAATGTTATATTTAGACAAAAAATATTTCAATCAAATGTTTAATATCAAACATTTTAAATTTTACAACCAAAATTCATGTTCTATTATGATATATTTTAAAATAAAATTAAACATAAAAATCTAATTTTTTCTTAAAAAATCATAATTAATATACAATTATACTATCTATTAAAATTAAATTTGGTCGTTTAAACAACTAAATTAAACAACCAAACTACTCTAATTAAAGTAAGAAAAAATTGTGTCTATTACAGTTTGACCTCTTATTTGATTTTTAAAATTTTATTCCAATAAATAGTATAATTTTTTATTAATTATAATTTTTTTTAAAAAATTAATTTTTAATTTTTAATTTTATTTCAATAAATAACATAATAGAACATGAATGTTGGCTGTAAAATTTGTATTTTATTATGTATGACTTAGATCTCTTATTTAATTTTTTAATTTTATTTCAATAGATAGTATATTAATTATGATTTTTAAGAAAAAAAAGATTTTTATTTTTGGTTTTATTTTAATAAATAATATAATAGACCATGAATTTTGGTTATAAAATTTAAAATATTTGATATTCTATTTTTGATTGGAGTATTTTTGGTTTAAATATAACATTTTAAGCTTAAGGAGCCTAATATTATACGCTTACAAACTTCAAAGAATTTATGTATAATTTACTAAAGAATATATTTTTGTATATAATATTTCAAATATTAAAGAGTTAGAATAATTAACTGACAAACTTCAAGGGCGTGGGCGTAATTCTCAGCATAAACTTCACTTAGCTGAATTTACAAAAAAAAAAAAAAACAAAAAAAAAAAACTTCAGTTTGCTGTACACGTGTTTCTATATAATAGGCCTACAAAGTATCCCTACCGATAAGAGTGTTCTTTTTATGGATCAGCATACGGTGAGTCATGTTTCTTTCTGTATCTCTACAACTCCAATGGCTCTCTGTGCCCACTCAAAACTAACCATCTTCTATCATCTTTCCTCCAGCAAAACCATCAACAATAAGCGCAACGGCCATGGCCGACGAGGAAGAACAGGAAGGAACGTTGCTGCGAGTGTTCGGATGATGGCGTCAACCGATGCGTCGATCAGTGGAAGTGGCCAAGCACTGGGGTTTGAGGAGGGACAGCTTGAACGACCACGGTGGACTGGTCAAACTCCTCTCTCTCGCCTCGTTGGAGCCCTGATTTCCTTCAAACCCCTCCACTCAGTCCTCAAGTTCGGAGCTAGACAAGTCCTCATCAGGTTTCCCCTCGTTTTTCTCTGTATAAACTAACACATGTACTATATGCGCGTACATATTTTGATTGGTGTTGTTTTGGTTTTGGAAAACAAATTGAATGTTTGAGATGTGGGTGGAACAGTACAGCCGAAAAAACAAACATTCCATGGCGGGAAATGACGAGAAAAATATTGGAGTCAGATGTCTATGAAGAGATGGAGAGCATCCAGGATCCATCCATTGTGTACCCTGATTGTAATTTCTCAAACCTTTCAAATTCTCATGTTATGCATAGACTGTATATGATATATGAATATGTGGTGCTACTTTCGTGAGGATAGTTATATTATGGGTAAATTGAACCAATGGTTCCTGAAGTTTAACATTTATTAGTCTTTAAAATTTGAATTTTATTAATTTAATTCTTAAAATTTAAATTTTCAGTGGATGTGATTCTTGATAATAACTACCGTAAATAAAAGAGGCGGAAAATGTCATGCTGGCACATGAAAGTGTTGATGGACATTTTTGTCGGCCAATCCCAATACCGACGACCACATCCCCTCCCCTCCCCTCGAGATCCCTGAGCATTGGCAGCCATGCAGAGTCATCAACGACTACCCCATCTATCTCTCTCTCTCTGTGCAAGACCTAAATCAACCCATCTACGACCCAGACCATCAACCAATCTATGACCCGATCTAAATCAACACTCACAAAACTTTAAATCAAGGCCTTAATACATTATAAACCCTAGATTACAACAATGGATACATTATAAACCCTAGATTACAACAATGGCAGCCTCCAAAGTAACCTTGGAGCTCCTCATTGATACAAAATCCTTACTGTTGGGACTGTCATCAAGCTCCTAACAAAGCAATCCACGGTGGGTAGCCTCGTTAATTTCTACGAGAGCATTGAAAATTTGAACGAAATCTATATGGAACTCAAGCAGGACAAGAACTCTCTCTTAAACCCTAAAATCTTCTCTACTAAAGCACCAATTTGGTTGCTCGATGATATCCCAGTGACCAAAAAAAAGCTCCACAAGTGCTCGAAGGAGGAGGCGGCGGCCGGAGAACTGGGAGGCTTTGTCAAAGGGCTGGTCACGTATATGGTGGCCGATGACTTGGTGGTTCAACCTATGTCTACCATCTTTTGCATTAATGCGCTTAACAAGTTCAATGTGAAACAAGCGGGTGCTCTTGTTGATTTGGGGATGGATGAGGTATGCGTTTTGATGCTATACATATATATTTTACTCTGGATCGTAGATTGGGGGAAATGCCAGAGTGGAGAGAGACAAAGCTAGTCAGAGAAAGTCTCTCCCATGTGACTGAGAGGAAAATAAAAAAAAAAAAGGAAAAAAGAGAGGAAGGAGAAGATGTGTGTGTGGTACCATGTTTATTATAATCTAGATGAGAGATAATGGTATTTGGATGTAGGAATTGTTACAAAATACCCACAATGCGCATCAATACTCTCATGTGCCAAACATATGACATTTTTCGTCATTTTTTTTAAGGGCAGTTAGTGCCAAGGACCAGGTTAGCAAAATGTTCGAATTTTAAGGATCAAATTGACGAAATTAAAACTTTGAGCACTAAAATACGATAAACGTTAAACCTGTGCAATTTACCCTTACATTAATTTCTTGGAAAAAAAACAACATTAGAAATTGGAATTGACAACTCCGATACAATTATATTAGCACATTTTTGGTTAAGAGATGCTGTTGTGATGTAATTCATCTGAGCTGTAGAATATTAGTTTGTTCAATTTGGTGGCTTATTCTCAATTTTGGATCACCAGATAAACAAAGTTACTTTGCTGAAGGTATAGATGTAAGTTTGTTGCATTTCAAATCAACACAATGGTACATTGCTTTTATCAGATCTAAATCACAGCTTATTTAAATGTGGATGGATTGATTTGATTGTTCTCTCTTTTGTTTCTTTAAGAAGATTTGTTGGCATAGCCATGGGAACAGCAAGCATCGAGGGTCCCAAAGTTGAAACTGAGTGACACCTCCATTTGAAGTTGTTCATATTTTGTACTGCAGTACTCAATTGAAAATAAGATTGATTATTGGTTTATTCACTGCTTCTCGAACAGATTATTTCAACCCTTTCCATGCCTATGATGAGGGCAACCTTTCCTGGCTGGTAAATTTTCATTCTTTCTATATCTTCTATTGGAAATTGCCATAGTTTGCCTTCATTTGTGACAAGGTTTTATCAATGTATTTGGGAGTGAATGTTCACATGTGTTGGTTGCCTTTGGTTTTGATGTCCATCCATGAGTCCTTCCAAGAACTATGTTTCTGTCCGCTGAGTATTAATTTGCAATATTCAAGTGATAATTTTCTTGCATATGCAGTTTTTTAGTCCCTTCCGTTTTCCAAAATTTTCTCCTCCTGGTTTCTCATGAGAACAGAAATGCATACATACTTCTCGTCCCATCCTCCTGCCGAAAAAAACCAATTACAGCCTTTTCATTGCATATGAAGTACTTTTCACTATTCATGCTTCTGCCTAGAAATTTGACTTTTTTGGTGTAAGAGTTTGGAACTTTTAAGTTCAAATAAATACTGGATTGGGTTGATATTCTGCCTGGTTTTTGTTCACTGAGATTTATCTTTTGTTCATCCCTCCGGAGTTAAAAGTGTATCAAAACTTGGACATCGTAAGTACTCATCCCTTGGAAGTAAAATAATGGTAAGGAAGTGATTGTGTATCTAACTGTAGGCTGCAGCAGAAGCGGAGGCTGCAACTATGTCAATGGTGAGACGAGCAATACCAAATGCTTCTTCACTAGATGAAGCAAATCAAATAGTTCGTGGAAATTGGCTTCAGGCAATTGAACAACATCATCAGCAGCATTCAGGAAATTCCATGATCAGAGACATTCTTGATATTGGTTGCTCTGTCGGTGTGAGCACAAGATATCTTGCAGATAATTTTCCTTCTGCTAAAGTCACTGTGAGTATAGATTTCAATTTGCATAAAAGTCCTTTCATGGTATGGATAAAACTGGATACAATAAGCATAGTACTGCAAAATGTACTAGAAGCTATTATCTAGATTTGATATGAACTCACATTCTCTATTTACATATTTTGTCATGCATTGATGCATCTGCTGCAGGGGCTGGACCTATCCCCGTACTTTCTTGCTGTTGCCCAATACAATGAAAAATATAGCACCCCAAGGAAGAATCCAATCAGGTGGATACATGCAAATGGTGAAAGCACAGGCTTGGCTTCCAAATCATTTGACCTTGTTTCTATTGCTTATGTGGTATGGTTTGTTGTCTAACAACTCAAAAGCATAGATCATAGAGCTTTCACATAGACACAACTTTCTGTTCAAACTAAAACATGCTCCTTCGTCCCATGTGAGAAGAACTTAACATCAACAAAAATACCTATTCTCCAGAATGTCTCTAAGCATGACATAGTCACAGTGGATTTGCTGGAATTTAAAGACTTAAATATACATAATTTTTCTTTGTAAATTTTGTTTGTATTTTTCTAATTTCTCGTACATTATGGTTTTNAAGACTTAAATATACATAATTTTTCTTTGTAAATTTTGTTTGTATTTTTCTAATTTCTCGTACATTATGGTTTTCCCTGCCGAGAGAAAGTTTAGCTCGTTTAGTCAAATATGAATATATTGCTGTTAGAATTCTTATATTCTATGGTAGACATAAATTAATTAGTGGAGATAATATTGTTATTACTCTATAATATTACTTAGATATAAATAAGAGAGTGTAGGACAACCTAGCCTACACATCGGTTTATTCTCTCCGCCTCCCTTCACTCTTCTTCTTGTTCTCTCCTAAACCTAACCCTAATATTATTTTCAATGTGGTATGAGAGCACAATTATTTGTTAATTAAAAAAAGATCCAGGCACTAGAAGACTTACCGTTATTGTTTACACGCTAGAGATTTCTGCCAGCAAGTGACGTCATGTTGATGTGTGATCATTGTTGTGTTGACTGATTTGCTTAGTTTGTGTTATTCGTTGTTGTAGCCCACACATTGCACACATCATACTCTGATTTGATGGTTGTGTTATATTTTTGTTATGGCGACTCTTGAAGAGGTGAAGGACATGNAAAAAAAAAAAAAAACAAAAAAAAAAAACTTCAGTTTGCTGTACACGTGTTTCTATATAATAGGCCTACAAAGTATCCCTACCGATAAGAGTGTTCTTTTTATGGATCAGCATACGGTGAGTCATGTTTCTTTCTGTATCTCTACAACTCCAATGGCTCTCTGTGCCCACTCAAAACTAACCATCTTCTATCATCTTTCCTCCAGCAAAACCATCAACAATAAGCGCAACGGCCATGGCCGACGAGGAAGAACAGGAAGGAACGTTGCTGCGAGTGTTCGGATGATGGAGTCAACCGATGCGTCGATCAGTGGAAGTGGCCAAGCGCTGGGGTTTGAGGAGGGACAGCTTGAACGACCACGGTGGACTGGTCAAACTCCTCTCTCTCGCCTCGTTGGAGCCCTGATTTCCTTCAAACCCCTCCACTCAGTCCTCAAGTTCGGAGCTAGACAAGTCCTCATCAGGTTTCCCCTCGTTTTTCTCTGTATAAACTAACACATGTACTATATGCGCGTACATATTTTGATTGGTGTTGTTTTGGTTTTGGAAAACAAATTGAATGTTTGAGATGTGGGTGGAACAGTACAGCCGAAAAAACAAACATTCCATGGCGGGAAATGACGAGAAAAATATTGGAGTCAGATGTCTATGAAGAGATGGAGAGCATCCAGGATCCATCCATTGTGTACCCTGATTGTAATTTCTCAAACCTTTCAAATTCTCATGTTATGCATAGACTGTATATGATATATGAATATGTGGTGCTACTTTCGTGAGGATAGTTATATTATGGGTAAATTGAACCAATGGTTCCTGAAGTTTAACATTTATTAGTCTTTAAAATTTGAATTTTATTAATTTAATTCTTAAAATTTAAATTTTCAGTGGATGTGATTCTTGATAATAACTACCGTAAATAAAAGAGGCGGAAAATGTCATGCTGGCACATGAAAGTGTTGATGGACATTTTTGTCGGCCAATCCCAATACCGACGACCACATCCCCTCCCCTCCCCTCGAGATCCCTGAGCATTGGCAGCCATGCAGAGTCATCAACGACTACCCCATCTCTCTCTCTCTCTCTGTGCAAGACCTAAATCAACCCATCTACGACCCAGACCATCAACCAATCTATGACCCGATCTAAATCAACACTCACAAAACTTTAAATCAAGGCCTTAATACATTATAAACCCTAGATTACAACAATGGATACATTATAAACCCTTGATTACAACAATGGCAGCCTCCAAAGTAACCTTGGAGCTCCTCATTGATACAAAATCCTTACTGTTGGGACTGTCATCAAGCTCCTCACAAAGCAATCCACGGTGGGTAGCCTCGTTAATTTCTACGAGAGCATTGAAAATTTGAACGAAATCTATATGGAACTCAAGCAGGACAAGAACTCTCTCTTAAACCCCAAAATCTTCTCTACTAAAGCACCAATTTGGTTGCTCGATGATATCCCAGTGACCAAAAAAAAGNTCACAAAGCAATCCACGGTGGGTAGCCTCGGTAATTTCTACGAGAGCATTGAAAAGTTGAACGAAATCTATATGGAACTCAAGCAGGACAAGAACTCTCTCTTAAACCCTAAAATCTTCTCTACTAAAGCACCAATTTGGTTGCTCGATGATATCCCAGTGACCAAAAAAAAGCTCCACAAGTGCTCGAAGGAGGAGGCGGCGGCCGGAGAACTGGGAGGCTTTGTCAAAGGGCTGGTCACGTATATGGTGGCCGATGACTTGGTGGTTCAACCTATGTCTACCATCTTTTGCATTAATGCGCTTAACAAGTTCAATGTGAAACAAGTGGGTGCTCTTGTTGATTTGGGGATGGATGAGGTATGCGTTTTGATGCTATACATATATATTTTACTCTGGATCGTAGATTGGGGGAAATGCCAGAGTGGAGAGAGACAAAGCTAGTCAGAGAAAGTCTCTCCCATGTGACTGAGAGGAAAAATAAAAAAAAAAAGGAAAAAAGAGAGGAAGGAGAAGATGTGTGTGTGGTACCATGTTTNGTGGGTGCTCTTGTTGATTTGGGGATGGATGAGGTATGCGTTTTGATGCTATACATATATATTTTACTCTGGATTGTAGATTGGGGGAAATGCCAGAGTGGAGAGAGACAAAGCTAGTCAGAGAAAGTCTCTCCCGTGTGACTGAGAGGAAAAATAAAAAAAAAAAAGGAAAAAAGAGAGGAAGGAGAAGATGTGTGTGTGGTACCATGTTTATTATAATCTAGATGAGAGATAATGGTATTTGGATGTAGGAATTGTTACAAAATACCCACAATGTGCATCGATACTCTCATGTGCCAAACATATGACATTTTTCGTCACTTTTTTTAAGGGCAGTTAGTGCCAAGGACCAGGTTAGCAAAATGTTCGAATTTTAAGGATCAAANGCGCATCAATACTCTCATGTGCCAAACATATGACATTTTTCGTCATTTTTTTTAAGGGCAGTTAGTGCCAAGGACCAGGTTAGCAAAATGTTTGAATTTTAAGGATCAAATTGACGAAATTAAAACTTTGAGCACTAAAATACGATAAANGTGCATCGATACTCTCATGTGCCAAACATATGACATTTTTCGTCACTTTTTTTAAGGGCAGTTAGTGCCAAGGACCAGGTTAGCAAAATGTTCGAATTTTAAGGATCAAATTGACGAAATTAAAACTTTGAGCACTAAAATACGATAAANAGCATGCTCCTTCGTCCCATGTGAGAAGAACTTAACATCAACAAAAATACCCATTCTCCAGAATGTCTCTAAGCATGACATAGTCACAGTGGATTTGCTGGAATTTAAAGACTTAAATATTTTTTCTTTGTAAATTTTGTTTGTATTTTTCTAATTTCTCGTACATTATGGTTTTCCCNAACGTTAAACCTGTGCAATTTACCCTTACATTAATTTCTTGGAAAAAAAACAACATTAGAAATTGGAATTGACAACTCCGATACAATTATATTAGCACATTTTTGGTTAAGAGATGCTGTTGTGATGTAATTCATCTGAGCTGTAGAATATTAGTTTGTTCAATTTGGTGGCTTATTCTCAATTTTGGATCACCAGATAAACAAAGTTACTTTGCTGAAGGTATAGATGTAAGTTTGATGCATTTCAAATCAACACAATGGTACATTGCTTTTATCAGATCTAAATCACAGCTTATTTAAATGTGGATGGATTGATTTGATTGTTCTCTCTTTTGTTTCTTTACGAAGATTTGTTGGCATAGCCATGGGAACAGCAAGCATCGAGGGTCCCAAAGTTGAAACTGAGTGACACCTCCATTTGAAGTTGTTCATATTTTGTACTGCAGTACTCAATTGAAAATAAGATTGATTATTGGTTTATTCACTGCTTCTCGAACAGATTATTTCAACCCTTTCCATGCCTATGATGAGGGCAACCTTTCCTGGCTGGTAAATTTTCATTCTTTCTATATCTTCTATTGGAAATTGCCATAGTTTGCCTTCATTTGTGACAAGGTTTTATCAATGTATTTGGGAGTGAATGTTCACATGTGTTGGTTGCCTTTGGTTTTGATGTCCATCCATGAGTCCTTCCAAGAACTATGTTTCTGTCCGCTGAGTATTAATTTGCAATATTCAAGTGATAATTTTCTTGCATATGCAGTTTTTTAGTCCCTTCCGTTTTCCAAAATTTTCTCCTCCTGGTTTCTCATGAGAACAGAAATGCATACATACTTCTCGTCCCATCCTCCTGCCGAAAAAAACCAATTACAGCCTTTTCATTGCATATGAAGTACTTTTCACTATTCATGCTTCTGCCTAGAAATTTGACTTTTTTGGTGTAAGAGTTTGGAACTTTTAAGTTCAAATAAATACTGGATTGGGTTGATATTCTGCCTGGTTTTTGTTCACTGAGATTTATCTTTTGTTCATCCCTCCGGAGTTAAAAGTGTATCAAAACTTGGACATCGTAAGTACTCATCCCTTGGAAGTAAAATAATGGTAAGGAAGTGATTGTGTATCTAACTGTAGGCTGCAGCAGAAGCGGAGGCTGCAACTATGTCAATGGTGAGACGAGCAATACCAAATGCTTCTTCACTAGATGAAGCAAATCAAATAGTCCGTGGAAATTGGCTTCAGGCAATTGAACAACATCATCAGCAGCATTCAGGAAATTCCATGATCAGAGACATTCTTGATATTGGTTGCTCTGTCGGTGTGAGCACAAGATATCTTGCAGATAATTTTCCTTCTGCTAAAGTCACTGTGAGTATAGATTTCAATTTGCATAAAAGTCCTTTCATGGTATGGATAAAACTGGATACAATAAGCATAGTACTGCAAAATGTACTAGAAGCTATTATCTAGATTTGATATGAACTCACATTCTCTATTTACATATTTTGTCATGCATTGATGCATCTGCTGCAGGGGCTGGACCTATCACCTTACTTTCTTGCTGTTGCCCAATACAATGAAAAATATAGCACCCCAAGGAAGAATCCAATCAGGTGGATACATGCAAATGGTGAAAGCACAGGCTTGGCTTCCAAATCATTTGACCTTGTTTCTATTGCTTATGTGGTATGGTTTGTTGTCTAACAACTCAAAAGCATAGATCATAGAGCTTTCACATAGACACAACTTTCTGTTCAAACTAAAACATGCTCCTTCGTCCCATGTGAGAAGAACTTAACATCAACAAAAATACCTATTCTCCAGAATGTCTCTAAGCATGACATAGTCACAGTGGATTTGCTGGAATTTAAAGACTTAAATATACATAATTTTTCTTTGTAAATTTTGTTTGTATTTTTCTAATTTCTCGTACATTATGGTTTTCCCTGCCGAGAGAAAGTTTAGCTCGTTTAGTCAAATATGAATATATTGCTGTTAGAATTCTTATATTCTATGGTAGACATAAATTAATTAGTGGAGATAATATTGTTATTACTCTATAATATTACTTAGATATAAATAAGAGAGTGTAGGACAACCTAGCCTACACATCGGTTTATTCTCTCCGCCTCCCTTCACTCTTCTTCTTGTTCTCTCCTAAACCTAACCCTAATATTATTTTCAATGTGGTATGAGAGCACAATTATTTGTTAATTAAAAAAAGATCCAGGCACTAGAAGACTTACCGTTATTGTTTACACGCTAGAGATTTCTGCCAGCAAGTGACGTCATGTTGATGTGTGATCATTGTTGTGTTGACTGATTTGCTTAGTTTGTGTTATTCGTTGTTGTAGCCCACACATTGCACACATCATACTCTGATTTGATGGTTGTGTTATATTTTTGTTATGGCGACTCTTGAAGAGGTGAAGGACATGCTGGTTGCAAATCCTGTCCGACAAGTTTTGTGGATGAGCAAGTTACGCAGATTACTTTTGTGAAGTTAAATGGGATCAACTATTATTCTTGGTCTTATGCAATCAAAGTTTTTTTGCGTGCAAAATGGAAAGTCAAGTACTTGACTGAAAGTCCTCCCCCTGAGACCTCCACAGATGTGGAGTGAGAATTCTTTGGTGATGACTGGGTTGTGACGTAGTATAGAGCCTGGTGTAGCTTCGAATGTTCGACTTCTATTTGAGACTCTCTTGAGATGTACTCGCAAGAACATAATGTGTCCTGTATGTAAGAATTTTTTGATCGTCTGTTTAATACCAAGCAAGGGAGCAAGTCTCTGGCTGAGTATTATGGGTTATGAGAGGAGCTTCTCCTTTATCAACCATTGAGTGCGGATCTAGAAGTTCAACAACGACAATGTGAAGAATTTCAGGTTGTCTATTCTTATTCAATCTTAATTTGAGTATGGTATGTTAAACGATCATATTTTGGCTAGTGAGAAACTTCTAACTACTGTCAATACTTATTCCCGTCTTCAAAGAGTCTCTTTGACCCGTGGAATTCCATTACCCTAATAGGAGTCCTTTCCTTTACTCTCTATTAACAGTAGTCATGGTGGTGGCCGTGGTGATGGTCGTTATCTAGCCTCAAGTGGTAATTATGGTGGTAGACGCATTGGTCTTGGCAATCGTTCTAATTGAAAATGTTCTTATTTTGGAGTTGATGGAAATAGTGAGGATTATTATTAGGATAAACATGGAAGACTAGCCTATGATGATTCAACTCTTGAGACTAGTGAACCTACTACATCTACATTTGGCTCTCATGATGGTCTTACCTCTCAGCTTTGTTAGCTCATCCAGCAGTTGTCTTCCTTCTCTTCCCATTCGCATCCTTTAGTTGCTGGTCTAGACACTACAGATAATTTTGCACATGTAGCAATCCAATTTACCTCACCATCTTGGATTATTAATTTGGGAGTTGGTGTCCACATGTCTAGTATTGCTTCATTGTTTTCTAACTTTAGTTCTTCTAGCTCTCGTATTATTTTAGCTGATGGTTCCTTTAGACCAGTATGTGGGATTGATGATCTCCATCCTACTAAATTCATGTCATTAACATTTGATTTATTTATCTCTCAGTTTTCCTTTAATTTGTTATCTGTAAGTCAATTAACCAAGTCTTTACAGTGCGTAGTAACCTTTTCTCCATCTTCTTGTATTTTTCAAGACCTCCGTACGAAAAAGGTGATTGTTCGTTTCATTATGGTGTATCTTTCATTATTTTGTGATCTTTGTTGATAATTATTCTCGTATGGCATGGTTGTTTTTTATGAAAGATTATTCTGAATTGTCTAAGTTTTTTTTTAACCTTTTATAATGAAATGAAATCCTTGTGTAGGTTGATAAACGAATTAAGATATTTCGTTCTGATAATGCTCTTGAGTATGCACAATTTTTTATGCATACATTTTGTGTTGATCATAGTATCATTCAGCAGATTATTTGTCCACCATAGTTATCAAATCGTGTATCGGAAGACATATCGCTTTTTAAAAATAGTGTATTGTATCGTGTATCGTGTAATTTTAAATAAATAATAATAAAATATATATACTTTTGAAAAAAAATCATACACTCATAAAAATATAGTAATTCAATAATATTCCACCAACTATTCAAGTCATCAACATAGTTTACTAATATTATAATGCAAAGTTCACAACTATAGTTTACTAGTTCACAACTATAGTTTACTAATTCAAACTTCAAACACCCAAGAGACTTCTTACTAATTAAATGACTAACTTAAGTCTGTTACCACTAATCAGGTTGTTTCTTCTTCCTTATCTAGATTGCCATGTTCATTCCAAACATCATATCAGCATTGTGAAAGATATCCAATTGTTTATCAATTTTTTCTCTCACAATAGGACTTGGGCGCATTCTTTGAATAGTCTGATAAAGTCCCATTTTTATCTCATTGTCTGCACTACCGTTAAAGTAATGAAATCTGAAATAGTTATTTTGATTTATAATGATCATTGATCAATATACAATATATAGATATAAAATGATATAAAAATTAAGAAACTTAAATCTTACCCTGGATTGAGATAATAGGCGGCTGCATGAAGAGGTTAGTGTAATTGCATGTTCCATCTAGTGTCAACAATAGTCCATATGGGCTCATAGTGCCTCTTCACATTACGAAAATTCTTTTGGATTTGTTCCATTGTCTCGTAAATATATCCCATGACAGGCTTTATATCCCCATCTACAAGTCTCAACACCTTCATCAATGGCAACACACACTTGAAGCAACACTTAATTGATCCCCAAAAATTTTGGTCAGCTAGTATAATATTCATCACTTTTACACTGTCTTCCTTTTTAGAGTATTAACTTCTCTGCCATTCTTTAGAAGTAAACATTGCTCTAAGTCCAATTTTATTTTCAAATAAACTTCTTAAAGTTAAATATGAGGTGGCAAATCTGATCACACAAGCTCTCACCAAATCCCTTTTCTTTGTATACTTCCTCATAAGATTTAACACCTAATAATGTCTATAAATATAAACTATGATTTTTCTTGCCTTTGCCATTATATCTTTGTGTAGAGGAAGGTCTCCAATATCCGTCAAAATAGGATCTAGGCAATGTGCAACACAAGGAGACCAAAACTACTTTTTCCTCTTTGTCATTAACAACTCCCTAGCTTTTACATAAGCCGATGCACTAGTGTTGTGAAAAGTGAGTCTAGGTGAGTACTTAAGCAAAAAGCGAAGCGAGGTTAAGTAAAGTGAAGAAAAAAAAGCTTAGGCGACAAAGCGAAGAAGCGAGTTAGGCGAGAAAAGCCAACGTCTAGTTGTAGTTTTTTTTATTTTCTCTTCCTCTTCCCCCTCCTCCTTCTTCTTTAATATTAACCAAACCCTAGCAGAGATGATGTTATATGTGTATATGTATAAAATAAATTGATTGATTCGTATAACAGTATCATATGACAATCTGTCTTATTATGATTACATAATGTTGAATGATTTGTTTTAATGTGAATACTCTTGTTAATCAATTTGCTTGGCTAATCAAATTGATTAATCAATTTGTTATATGTTCTATTTGATTAATCAATTTGTGAGTGCTTTGTTTAGTGGTGATATTAATCAATCATGGTGGAAGTCAAATCCACATTTGCTAACTTTACATTTAGATAATGTGATTATGTCAATTGATTATTTTTAGAATAAAATAATGTTTAATATTTAATATCTTGTCTATTTAAATATGTTGATATTTATAATTTTAACTGCATTTAAATATTTTATATTTGTAAAGTTAAAATTTGAATATTTAGGAGTAATCAAAATATAAAACTAAAATATTTGCTTATTTTTTATATTGTTCGCTGTGCTTCAATGAAGTGCTCGCTTCACTTTAATGAAGCGCCTAGGATTTCAGGAGACCGGTTTGCTTCGATTCGCTTTAATTTGCTTTACGCCTTAAATAACATTGCGATGCATTATCAGTCACAACCTGAACAACATTATCCTCACCAATCTCTTCTACCATTGAATCTAAAAGTTGAAAAAGATTATTCGCATTCATACAAATGCCTGAAGTATCAATACTTCTAAGAAGCACACTTCCTCTAAAACTATTCACTAAAAAATTAGTGATAGAGCGGTGTTTCTCATTAGTCCATCCATCAGACATAAGAGTACAACCCGTCTTTCTCCACTCTGCTTTATAATTTTTCATCAATCCACCATTAATCAAATTTGTTGCTTTTTTTAAAAAAGAACATCTCACCTCATGATACGATGAAAGATTCAATCCCTTGCCAAATGATGCAACAGATTCTAACATTCTTACAAAATATGGATCCTTTACCAAATTAAAACGAAGGGCATTAGCATAAAAACATCTATAAATATCCAAGCATACATCTTCTTTACCCTTTTTCTTCAACATGGTATTCAAAGTAATGGTGGTGGCTAGTTGTATTTTATCAGCAGTAGTACTACCCACATTGCCACTACCACTTTTGAAGGTTTTCGAATCCACAAGACTTATATATTTGCTAGAAACCCTATCATCCAACAATTGCTTAAAAAATTTAGTTACTTCCTCAAAGCAATGCTTACATGACACTACATCTTTATGATTACCTGCCAAATAATTTTTCATTCTTGAAATGCCTCCTTAATAGACATTTGCATAATGAATGTATTTCAATTTCAACCTTGATCCTTTTACTTTGTCAAAATATTTTCATGTGGGATCATTAACAAGTTTTTTAGTCATTTTTATATGAAAATAGGATGCTGATGATGCCATTGCTTCAAAAAATTAACATTAATCAAGATTCAGAAATTTTGATACAAAAAAAAATATATATATTTAGCTTTATAAATAAATTAGCAACATTTCTTACACTGCACATGTTTAACTGGAATAGCTGGAGAAGGAAGGAAGAAGGCAGCTGCAGATCCAGATTTAGGGTTGCTTCGATGACTTCTTAAGTTTTGTTACCTTCGTTGATGAAGAATAGAGAGAAGAGAGAAGAGAGAAGACGGAAATTGGGCTTTGAGACACTGGGTTTGTTGTCGTCAAGAACAGAGAGAGAGGCTAGACTTCATCGATGTGAAGAACAGAGAAAGCTGTTGTGTTTTGTTGTCGTGAAGTCTGAAGAGCGTCGTCGAAGCTGTTGTGTTTCGTCTTCTTCGTTATCGTGAAGTCTGAAGAACACCCAGGTCCTAGGAGATAGCGAACAACGAAGAGGAGAGGAAAAGGGGGATTTTTTTTTTTTCAAAAAAAATCCTAGCCATTGAAACGACGTCGTTTCAATGGCAGGGATAAAAAAATAGTCTCTTATTAACACAAAACAATGTTGTTCCATCCAAAAAAAATAAAAAAATAAACAGTTAGTGCACGTATCGTTCGTATTTTACTGATACATATATCGTAAAAACGTATTATGTATCGGACGATACAACGCAAAAACGATACAAAACTATGATCCGTATCATTTTACCTCAGTATCGTAACTTATCGTACGATATGTATCGCGTATCGTATGATACTAACAACTATGTTGTCCATATACCTTCCGGCAAAATGGTGTTGCAGAACGCAAACGTTGTCATTTATTGGATGTTGCTTGTGCCCTCATGTTTGGCCTGCATGTTCCCAAATCTTATTGGGCAGACGTTCCTACTGCAGTCTATCTTATTAATCGAATGTATTCCTCCGTCTTAAATAACAAATCATCATTCTCTTTGCTCTATCTACATACCTCACCTTTTGGTCTCACTCCTCGTATTTTTGGTTTTGTTGCATTTGTTCACCTACTTGGTCCAAGTTGAGATAAACTTTCATCTCAGTTAAATGTGTCTTTCTAGACTACTCTCGTACTCAGAAATGTTATCTTTGTTATAACCCTGTCTCTTGTCAATATTATGCTAGTGCTGATGTCACTTTTTTTTTCTAGTTTAGGAATTGCATTTTCTCGAGATTTGATCTCTACTAGTCAGGGGGAGCTGCCATTACCTCTTGTCTCGGATGGTGTAATTTCTTTCCCTCTGGCTTCTGACACTCCATTACAGGTTTATTATCGTTCCACGAATTGATAGATTGTTCCCCGTGCTCCTGCTCCTTATCCAACACCTGATTCTAATGAGGTTCTCCCTTCTGAGTCCTTTGATTTACCATTGCATTGCAGACAGATACTAGTACTTGAACACATCATCCCATTTTTATTTTTGTATACTTGCATCGACTTTCCTCTTCATTTTGGTGTTTTGCATTTGTCTTTGTTCCTAGCTCTTTGAAGTAGGCCTTGACATCTCCTTGGGATCTCACTTCATGGATGAGGAAATTAAGACATTTCATGACAATCATACTTGGTATCTCACTTCTATTCCATTTGGTAAGTAGCCTGTTAGTTGTCCTAGGGTGTACATTGTGAAATATCATCCTAATGATTTTGATGAGCAGTTGAAGGCATGGTTGGTTAATCAAGGGTACACCTAAACATATGGTGTGGATTCCTGTGAGACCTTCTCTNTCTTGGTGCTTGTTCTTGGAGATCATACATGGAATTTATGTCAGCTTCTCAGACCATTCTTAAATCCCTTTGACCTGATTTGCTCGAGTTTTTAACGAATCTATATACTAACTACTAAGTCTAGCCTTTTGGCAACATGATTTCAAATATTCCATCCGATTGGTTAAAATTTTCATTTCTTTAGAGGATATATCTTTAAGGGAAGGTTATTTTAGCAATGTCAAAAAGTGGGATAAATTTATTGCACAATCATTGCTTTTTCTTTTAATTCTAAATACATTGGGAAAAATCTGCTGTTGCACTGCATGCTTGACATTATTGGAGGCTTGGATTAACCTTTGATGATTAAACTTCTTTCTCATGTAATATGTTGGAGAAACTCCTCAAACCTCCCATTATCTGCAAACTTCCCTTGAGTTGACACCTACTTGTCTCCACAATTGTGTTCAAGAAGATATATCATCATACTCATCAGTTAATATCTCAATCAGCCTATTTTAAAAATCTACGGGGAAGGAAAAGTTATTATGTAGTTTGAAATGTTCAAATCTTATTTCTGTGAGCCCTATTGTTGGGGAATGGTAAAAAGATTCAGAAACTTTGTACTCATAGTTTGCAAATCGTAATTAATGAGTCAGTAAGCCTACAATAAGCATATGCCTTGCCTGGATTAAATTAGAATAATTGACTAGTACTGGTTTCAAGTTTATCCCTCATATTTTGTCAAGACTGGCTCCTATATTATTCCCATAAGGAAATATAAATTTGTGAAAGGGAGGCCAAACCATAACCATTGAATGTGGCTGGCTTAATCCTTGTCAGATTTGCATGTNAAGACTGGCTCCTATATTATTCCCATAAGGAAATATAAATTTGTGAAAGGAAGGCCAAACCATAACCATTGAATGTGGCTGGCTTAATCCTTGTCAGATTTGCATGTCATGATGATAATATTAGCAGTTAACTTGACAAAAACCCTAGTTAACACATACATGATTTTTGCGTTTAGAGTTGTTAGAAGTGGGAGCAAGCCTTCTCTGGTGGGATCATTTTCACAGAGTAGAAGCTATCCCCAAGGGTTCTGTGGAGGAAATAAAAAGCAACTACATCTTTACAGGAAAGAGTCCATCTCTCATGTAAAACGTGAAATTTAGAAAGTTGCTGACCTTATGTTTGAGAGAAGCCTCACTATCATGGCTTCCACTTCAGAAGTTCTCTACGGAAAAGGGGCTCTTTCCTGAAAGATTATCATACTCCGATTATTTCATTATCTGGTCTGTGGAGCATTTTTTTATGATGAAACAGAACTGTAAAATAATTAACATTGGTGTAACCTGATAACTAGTAGCACTGATTTTAGCTGAGTTAAAAGAAATATTGTTGAGTTTCCATAAGTATATTGCCCTTGATTCTAGCCAAGCTCTTGGGGATGTTTATTGGTCCATAATTGTATTTGAGGTCCTTTCTTTCGATACAGCTTCATGAATGTCCAGCAAAAGCAATAGAAAATTTAGTGAAGGAAGCATTCTGGCTGCTTCGACCAGGAGGCACAGTTGCTTTGACGGATAACTCGGTAATTAACTTAATTTCTGCATATGTAAGGTCTAAATGTTTCTACTGCTAGAACAACTACTCATGTCTGCTTACTTTTACTCTCTTTGCAGCCAAAGTCAAAGATTCTTCAGGTATCCTTTGCCGTTCCGTTTTCTTTTTTGTTTTAACTCAAAATCTGGTTTAATATCTATTAACGTGAAGTGTTATGCGGCATCTTGTACTTTGAAATAAATTTGAGAAATAAAAATGTTGATTTTATGCAAATGACCTGTGATAACCAACTCTATTACTGTTGAAATCTTGACACCTAAAGAGGATTGAGAAGAGTTGAAGCTGGGAATCTTACAACCACTGCATATAGTTCTGTGGTTCCAGTATTTTATGATTTCCATATTCTCCAATCTCGCCCTCCATGAATAATCGATCCTTGACGCTGAAAGTGTTCATTCTCCAAAATCATTTGGTATTTTAACGTCACTTCACAATCGTACATATCTTTCACCATATAAGTGTACTTATTTGTAACTCTTCTAAAATTCACCATATTATGTCAATATTGACTGTCATATCCTTCTTTAAGTCTATGAAATAAAACACATATGGAGATTTTTTCTTTTTTGGCCTATATATTTTCTTTTTTTTTTTTTGTCTATATATTTTCATGTCTTCTAAGCTGAGTATATAACTTCTTTTATCCATTATTCTTCTGATTCATCTAGATGCTTGTTCTTGCATGTGCTCTTGACATACATCCATTTGGCATAGATCTTTTAGGGCTTGAAATCTTAAATTCTCTCTGCGTCCTACTTAAAAAATCTGCACTCTTAGTCTTTCAACACAGAATTTCAACCACATAATAATTTTGTACAATGAAAAGACTATAATCCGATGTTGTCTTGAGATCGACTGCTCCAATGTAATCTCTCTTCGCTGCCACATTGCACTATACGTAACCAATACACCATTGGTTGGCTCAACCCGGTCCTCTCATACTAGGGTTAGCTCCTCGTAGTTCTCCTGCAGTATGTTCTGATCTGTAGAGGTTTGCAAGATGGTTGTTATCACAAACGCGTAGCAGCCCTAGTGCTAAATGCAACTAGAGCGTGTATTTTGTAACGCCTCGGTTTCTTGGACACGTTAGATGATAAATTAACCACAATATGTCCCCAAATATAGAGCTAGAGCACTAATTACCTCGAAAAATAAGTAAAAATAATCTTCAAAATATAAAACCAAATTTCCTCTAATTATATATTACAACGGAAACAAAAGTTGAAAATCTCCAATTCTTTAAAATTTCAACTCTGGTTCTTTCCTTTTAGATCATCCTAAAAAATATTAAAAGCGGGAAAGTATATAATACGATAGGAAATATTATGCTCAATGATAAGATATGAATGATCAAATACACANTGGAGATTTTTTCTTTTTTGGCCTATATATTTTCTTTTTTTTTTTTGTCTATATATTTTCATGTCTTCTAAGCTTTGAGTATATAACTTCTTTTATCCATTATTCTTCTGATTCATCTAGATGCTTGTTCTTGCATGTGCTCTTGACATACATCCATTTGGCATAGATCTTTTAGGGCTTGAAATCTTAAATTCTCTCTGCGTCCTACTTAAAAAATCTGCACTCTTAGTCTTTCAACACAGAATTTCAACCACATAATAATTTTGTACAATGAAAAGACTATAATCCGATGTTGTCTTGAGATCGACTGCTCCAATGTAATCTCTCTTCGCTGCCACATTGCACTATACGTAACCAATACACCATTGGTTGGCTCAACCCGGTCCTCTCATACTAGGGTTAGCTCCTCGTAGTTCCC
This sequence comes from Ilex paraguariensis, assembly GCA_963454935.2. Lineage (NCBI taxonomy): Eukaryota > Viridiplantae > Streptophyta > Magnoliopsida > Aquifoliales > Aquifoliaceae > Ilex > Ilex paraguariensis. Next base: position 670,792 of record CAUOFW020001292.1, on the reverse strand, counting down.
CTGCAGTATGTTCTGATCTGTAGAGGTTTACAAGATGGTTGTTATCACAAACGCGTAGCAGCCCTAGTGCTAAATGCAACTAGAGCGTGTATTTTGTAACGCCTTGGTTTCTTGGACACGTTAGATGATAAATTAACCACAATATGTCCCCAAATACAGAGCTAGAGCACTAATTACCTTGAAAAATAAGTAAAAATAATCTTCAAAATATAAAAACAAATTTCCTCTAATTATATATTAAAAGGGAAACAAAAGTTGAAAATCTCCAATTCTTTGAAATTTCAACTCTGGTTCTTTCCTTTTAGATCATCCTAAAAAATATTAAAAGCGGGAAAGTACATAATACGATAGGAAATATTATGCTCAATGATAAGATATGAATGATCAAATACACAAAAACTTAATCGATAATCATGTAGAACGGAATCAAGAATTAAATTCAACATGTGACATAACTCAATTTCTATCAAACATAGTCTCATACTTGGTTCATCTAGGTGACATGACAAGTGACACTTGAGTCTTTAAATTCATAGTCATATTAATCAATCACACTCTGCAAGGTCATAATCACACCCCGTTGGGTTATAATCAGACTTCACAAAATATGCCCCAAGTACACTTCGTATATATACCAATTAATCCTAAANTTTTATCCATTATTCTTCTGATTCATCTAGATGCTTGTTCTTGCATGTGCTCTTGACATACATCCATTTGGCATAGATCTTTTAGGGCTTGAAATCTTAAATTCTCTCTGTGTCCTACTTAAAAAATCTGCACTCTTAGTCTTTCAACACAGAATTTCAACCACATAATAATTTTGTACAATGAAAAGACTATAATCCGATGTTGTCTTGAGATCGACTGCTCCAATGTAATCTCTCTTCGCTGCCACATTGCACTATACGTAACCAATACACCATTGGTTGGCTCAACCCGGTCCTCTCATACTAGGGTTAGCTCCTCGTAGTTCCCCTGCAGTATGTTCTGATCTGTAGAGGTTTACAAGATGGTTGTTATCACAAACGCGTAGCAGCCCTAGTGCTAAATGCAACTAGAGCGTGTATTTTGTAACGCCTTGGTTTCTTGGACACGTTAGATGATAAATTAACCACAATATGTCCCCAAATACAGAGCTAGAGCACTAATTACCTTGAAAAATAAGTAAAAATAATCTTCAAAATATAAAAACAAATTTCCTCTAATTATATATTAAAAGGGAAACAAAAGTTGAAAATCTCCAATTCTTTGAAATTTCAACTCTGGTTCTTTCCTTTTAGATCATCCTAAAAAATATTAAAAGCGGGAAAGTACATAATACGATAGGAAATATTATGCTCAATGATAAGATATGAATGATCAAATACACAAAAACTTAATCGATAATCATGTAGAACGGAATCAAGAATTAAATTCAACATGTGACATAACTCAATTTCTATCAAACATAGTCTCATACTTGGTTCATCTAGGTGACATGACAAGTCACACTTGAGTCTTTAAATTCATAGTCATATTAATCAATCACACTCTGCAAGGTCATAATCACACCCCGTTGGGTTATAATTAGACTTCACAAAATATGCCCCAAGTACACTTCGTATATATACCAATTAATCCTAAAATATTTAGCCCAACATAGAATTCAGTTCAACAAAACTTTTAGAATCTCATATCAATTGAAAGTAATTAATCTATACTACTAATAAAAATATACTATTTAGAAAAACTTTTGATTGACTACTTTAACCCTAAAATAATATATAAAGATAATACTAGCCTTATTTAATCTAGAACTCATATTAATAGGACTTGATTGATGTTAAACTTTTAATTGAACAACTTTACTCTCACAATTATAACATTATTAATATGAAATTCATATTAATAGAACTTCATTAATATTACACATATTCAAGCTTTTCATATTCTTTCTACATGTTCAAGATTTTCATATTCTTTCTCTCAAAAGACAAAAATTAATTGTTAAAATAATTAAATTTACTTTTATTTATGTCTATCTATTTTCATTTGTTGATGACAAGTTTTTAAATTTTTAAATGAAATTGCATAAATCCACTAGAGTCTTATTTAATATAAGATTTATTTTAATATAATTTGGATAATATTATCATACCCTAACTTCATTTTCTTCTCTTTTATATTTTAGTTTTAATAAATCCTCTTTAGTTATGTTTATTGACAATATTAGAAACCATGTTATTGTATTGATTAGCAATTCTATGAATATGTTCAATCTCACATTAAATTACTTATCACTACTTAACTCTTTGGTTTGTTCAACCGATTGTTTATAATTAAATGACCACCATAACTTAAAATAGTTAGCTTCTGTATTTTTCATAATTTAATGTGTCTGCAATACTTTTTAGTTATATATACCCATATACTATAAAATATATTTGTACCACTTCTATGATGTTGCAAATAAAATTAATCTAAGTAATTAATTTCATGTGAAAAGTTCTAAACTTTAAGGGTAGAGGTTTAGAAGAAGGTAATTCATTAAAACTTGAGAGAATAAAAGAATAAAAAATAATATTCGTTTTGTAAATATGTAGTTTTTGTCCATTACGAATTGTACAAATTATATAATAGGAATATTCAAAAGGTTATATTTATAAGCAGGTATTTGCTATTATATTTATTTAATTATTTCAAAAACAAAATCGTAACTCAAAAAGTTCACATGCAAGCCACGTGTGAACGATGTAGTAAAAATACAAATTTCAGATAACTGGATACTCTTTGCAAGCAAAGAGATTGACCTCAAATCATCAAGTGATATTGATAAATTTGATCCCCACCGCATTAAGAACAACATGTACCAATTTTATAGAATTTGATATTAAAATCACCATATAATTTTGAACGTGTTTCTCTCTCTTTCCTCGTTTTATTTTTCCTCTTTTTTTTCTTCCTTTCTTTCCATATTTGGTCACTACCTAACAGACCCCTTTTATAGCCAACAATTGCTTGGCCACCAAAGTCCTTATGTCACCATGCTTATGGCATGCATGGTGGCATGACATGGACTTATCCATTTTGTTTTTTATTTTGTTAAATTCTAGTGCCAAGACACTTACCACATTTCGTTAATATATATTGGATGTTTATCCATGTGACATTTTTACACACATTACACCGTTCAGACAATTTGGATATTGATTAAACAACATTGTCATTTGACTCATTTTTACACATGAAATCTATTTTTGAGGACCATTTATTTATTTAAAATTTCTAAAAATAATTTCAATATTATGCCATCGACTACATAAAATTATAGTTAACATTTTAATTAACGTATTAATGATTAATTTTAATACTGGTTGTTACATTTTACCCGTCTTAAAAAGATTTTCGTCCTTAAAATTCATAGTTAGTCAATTAATTGTTTTTATTTTTTTTTGTTGTGCACTCTGATATAATTTTCAATTTTTTTGTTTATAACCCATAATCTTGATACCCCATTCCAACTTATACACATGCAATGGTAATAAGTTAACTCTTTTCCCACGGTATCCACATAAGATCTGAAGTTTATGCTTTGATACCATTTTGTGACGTCCCGGTTTATCGAACACTTTAATTGATAAACTAACTACAATATACCACAAATTTTCCCAAATACAGAGCCAAAGCTCTAATTATCTTGAAAATAAATAAAAATAATCTCCAAATTATACAAACGAATTTCCTCTAGTTATAAAGGAAACAAAAGTTAAGAATTTCCAATTCTTTGAAATCTCAACTTTGGTCCTTTTCTTCAAGATCATCATAAAAAATATTAAAAGTGGGGTAATGTACAATACGATAGGAAATAATATGCTCAATGATGAAATACGATTGATCAAATATCTAAGAACTTAATCGATAGATAATCATGGACAAAAGAATCAAAGATTAAATTCGACAAGTGACATAGCTCAATTGCTACCAAACATAGTCTTGTACTCAATTCATCTGGGTGACGTAACAAGTGGTAACTTGGACATATAAATTTATACTCATAACAAGCATCACACTCCACAACATTTAGTCCAACATACAAGTTAGCTCAACAAAAGTTCCAGAATCTTATATTAACCGAAAATAATCAAAATAAGAATACAAATTTCAGATAACCAATAGATACTCTTTACGAAGATATTAAAAGGCAGAAGTATATTGTATACTACCCTATATCTCAAATCACCTAGTGATACCGATAAATTTGATCACTACCATATTAATAGTATGTACTAATTTTATAGAATTCGAGACTAAATCACCATCTAATTTTGAACTTAAAGTCTAGTTATTTCTTTATCTCTTTCTCTCTCTCTCCTTTTCTTCTCCCATTTGGTCACTACCTAGCAGACCCTTTTTATAGTCAACAATTGCTTGGCCACCATGGTCGTTGTGTCACCATGCTTATGGCACGCATGGTAACATCACATGGACATTTGCCCATTTTTTTTTTAATTCTAGTGTTAAGACACTTGTCACTTCCCTTAATATATATTGGATATTTATCCACGTGACACATATTTTTACACACATTACACTGTTCAAACGTTTTGGATATTGATTAAACAATATAGTCATTTGACTCGTTTTCATGTAAGAAATCTATTTTTAAGGACCATTTATTTATTTAAAATTTCTAAAAATAATCTCGATACTATGTCATTGACCACATAAAATCATGGTTAACATTTTAAATAACGTATTAATAATTAATTTTAATATGGGTCGTAGCATTTTCTATTATCTAAAACAATAGATTGGGTTGGATCCACGTCGAATGACCAGGTCTTTGTCCCATATTCTTCATATACTTTATTTTCATACTCATCCTTGCCCACTAGGTTGACAATGGGATGGGTATCCCAAAGCATTGCTAATGCTAACAAGTTGTTATCGACAGACACGTCTGTAGCAAACTCCTCATCATCATTGGAATTTGCATCAAGAATAAACTGCCTTATGGGAGGGACATGATTGCCATCACGAATGAGTTGAACGTGAACGTGAGCCCCATTGTTGTTACATACCCTATTTTTATCTCTATCCTGATTCATTCCCAACAACACTGGGCCATCATATTAAGATCATGTAATCCTTGTTGGTTTGCATCGTGGATGCTCAAGAACTCGAATCTTGTGAGATTTTCTACCTCATGAACTACTCTATTCATCAACCATCACACTAGGTTAGAACATGATCCTAAGTAGAATCAAAATCACAGACCATGATGGCGCAACCATTAGTTGGTTGGACCAATACAATTGACTTTGAAAGCCTAGACGAAAAATTAGAATTTTTTGGTTCAAAGGGAAGTGTAATTGGTAGATTATTAGGATTTATTTTTATTATTATTTCATTTAGGAGTACTAATTTGACTAGGAGTATTAGTTAGAATTTAATTAGGAAAGTTTTATACGGTTTTAGTAGGATTTGGATTTGAGAGTTTGATTATAATTTTTTTTTAGAATTTTAGTAGGAGAGTATTTTTTATTTTGTTTGGAGACTTGACCTATACGTATTGATATAATTCCCACTATCTAGATTAGAGTGAGTGATATTAATAAAATTGTTTCTTTGTGAAGAATTGTGTATTTCTTACCTAATCCTTGGTCGGGTTTTGATTTCTTTTATTCTTTTCTATTCTCTTATTTCTTCATCTTTTGTCTTACATCAATTTGCAAAACTCTGATCCATCAATATCTTTTCTCTGTATTCTATTCAATCAAGTTTATTGTTAGCTATCGACGTCATATTCCTTTGTGCTGCTTCTTGTTTCTGTGCACCAGTCGTCATCTCTCTTTCCATGATCAATCCAGAGATCATTTGGACTCCATTAGTAATGAGGATTCAGACTATCACACATTGATCAATCAAAAAGAGATTATTCCATGATTCCATCTCGATTCCTCTAAAGAAAATCTCGAATTGGATCCCAAATTGACGGGTTAGTGTGAGCTTATCCATGCAATTATGCACCATTCGATTAGGAATCCATTTTCTGCTACTTTGAAGTTTGTTAAGAATATTAGGGTAGTATGTGTAAATTATTAATAGTAAGAGGGTTTATGTGTAAATTGTTAATAGTAAGAGAGTGTATGTGTAATTTTTATTATTGTGAGTTAACTATAAATACAAGTGATGTATGAGAGTTATGTTAAGTTTTTAACCTCTCTCTTTCTCTCTAATATTGTGTTATATTAATTCTCTCAACTTGACATGATATCAAAACAAAACCAATACAAATATTAAGTATTTTGGTTTGCGGTTGTGTGACCATTGTCGCTGTGCTTGGTTGTTCATTGTGTTGTACTATTCGTTATGGTTTTTTCAGGTGGTGGTGAAAGTTGACTAGTGTGGTCGACGTTGGTAATAGTCGATTGGTGTGGTCAACTTTGTGCTGTTCATCGAGTTTTGGTATCTGGTTTTGGTGGTCGCTTCTGGCTCTGCTTCGGTGTAGTCGACTGATTATCTGGTTGTTCGGTGGTGCTTCAGTGATGTAGTCGATGTTGGTGGTTGCTGATGTTGGTGGCTGCTGGTTGTTGGTTGTTCATCGCAGTCGANGCCCATCATATTAAGATCATGTAATCCTTGTTGGTTTGCATCGTGGATGCTCAAGAACTCGAATCTTGTGAGATTTTATTCCGCATGAACTACTCTATTCATCAACCATCACACTAGGTTAGAACATGATCCTAAGTAGNAAATTCAGTTTAGACCCATATCCAGTAGCCTGAGCCCAGACCGGTTCAAGTCTGGTTCAATCCTGGGTCAGTGAGTTTGCATCGGTTTAGTTAGTTTTACACCGGTTCAGACTGGTTCCATTTGTTTTGTCTCCGATTCAGCGGTCCAGTGGACTTCTTTGGTCCGGTTCAACGGTCTAGTGGAGTTCTCTAGTCCTGTTCAGTGATCTAGTGATCTTCTCTTCTTCGGTTCAGCAATGCAATAGATGGTTCTTGTCCGGTTCAATGATCTAGTGATTTTCTTTTTCTATTTGCTGCACTTATGGAACCCAAGCAAGATGTCAGGTCCCTTACTCCATCTTTGCCACCCAGCAGTACTCTTCTGACTCTTATCAATGGTCCCATGATCTCTGTTAAACTCAATAGGACTAATTATACTTTATGGTCCCGATTCGTTCAAGCCTTTCTTTGAGGCAAAGGATTTAAGAAATATTTGGTGGATCTTAGGCCCAAGGAAGATACTCCTGGGTATGATCAGTGGAAATAAGAAGACGCTCAAATTATTTTTTTACTATTGAATAGCATTGAACCTAGTATTAGTTCTACTCTGCTCTATCTCGACACTGCCAAGGAGATATGGGATCACTCGATTACTATGTATTCTGGTACTAGCAATTTTACCCGAGTTTATGAGGTGTGTAAGGAGTACTTTCGGCCAGAGCAGAGTACTCTGAGCATTGACGATTATTATTCTCAAGTCCGTGGAGTCTATGAGGAGATGAAGACCTACTATTTGTTTACTACTGATGCAGTAGTTTGACAGAAGCAACATGAGGACATGAATGTTGTTAGGTTTTTGGTAGGATTAAAACCTGAATATGAGGTTATTCGTTCTCAAATTTTGGGTGGTTTTAGTCTTTCTTCACTACTTGAGGTTTTCTCTCATGTACAACTTGTTACTTTGTCTACTTTAGGCATCAATCATGGTGTCTCCACTGATCGCTCAGCTCTTGTGGTTCCTAGTAGTCACAATGATGGTCATCGAGGTGGACATGGTGGTCGAGGAGGTCGTACGGGTGGTCGTGGGAGCCGTAATCGACCTCATTTCTGTACTCATTATGGTTGTGGAGGGCACACTATTGATTTCTGTTAGGATTTATATGAAAAACCTTCTGGTGCTACGAATTAGGCTTCCTATCAGGATGATACCTCTGTTGTTGCTGCCATACCTCGGTCAGCTCCATCAAACACCGGGTCGGTTACTATTACATGAGAGGAGTATGCTCAGTTGTTCTAGTAATAGGCTGTCCCATCTCCCTCCACTGTTACTTTTGCCTAGTCAGGTATTGCTTCCACTTGTTTATTGTCCTCCACTCGTAGTCCCTGGATCATAAACTCTGGCGCTTTTCACCACGTGCCTAGTGCGTTTGATTTTTTTCTACTTATCAGTTGCTATTTTCAGTCGTAGTGTTACTCTTGCTAATGGTACTTATTGTAAAGTTTCAGACCTGGGGACTACTCACTTGAGTCCTGATATGTCCCTATCTTTTGTGTTATTTGTTCTTCAGTTTTTTTTTTGTTTACTTTTCATTAGTAAGATTGCCCGTTCTTTACATTTTTCTGCAACTTTTTATCCCTCTTATTATGCTTTCAGGATCTAAAGACGAATAGGAAGATTGGTACGGGGCATGAAGCTAGTGGCCTATATTACTTTGATTTTGATTCACTTACTCGGGCTCTACACACCTCATTGTCTCCTTTTCAATGACATTATCGCCTTGAACATTTCTCTCTAGAATCTGAAGCGCCAAGTTTTCAGTCTTAGTTGTGTATCGTCTTTGTCTTGGGAAGCTTGTCAATTTAGTAAGCATCACCGTGTGTTATTTCAGTCTAGAGTCAATAATCGTATATCTAGTCCATTTGAATTGGTACATTCTGATGTATGGGGTCCAATAAAGAATATTTTATCTAATAAATATCTTTATTTTGTGTCATTTGTGGATGCCTATTCTTGTGTGACTTGATTGTTTTTGATGAAAGTTCGGTTTGAATTATTCTCTATATTTGAGACCTTTCGTAAGGAAATAAAAACTCAGTATAGTTGTCATATACATATTTTACGTTCTGATAATGTTTGAGAATATAAATCTGATCTTTTTCAGCTTATTTTAGTAAAACTGACATTATTCATTAGACTTCCTGTGTTTACACATCTCCACAGAATAGTATTGTTGGACGTAAGAACCATCATTTGTTAGAAGTCACNTAACATTATTCATTAGACTTCTTGTGCTTACATATCTCCACAGAATAGTATTGTTGAACGTAAGAACCATCATTTGTTAGAAGTCACCTGTGCCCTGTTATTCCAGATAAATATTTTTCGATATTTTTGGAGTGATATTGTTCTTATTGCTTGTTACCTTATTAATCGTATGTCATCTTCTGTGTTAAATGAGTAAAGTCCATATTCTATCTTTTTTCCTAGTAAGCAATTATTTTTCTTGACTCTTAAAGTTTTTGGATGTGTTTGTTATGTTCACAATTTGGGTTTTGAGTTTGATAAACTTGACTCTCGAGCTACCAAATGTGTATTTCTTGGTTATTCTTGCATACAGAATGGGTGTTGTTGTTATAGTCCTTCTCTGCGACGATACTTTATTAGTGCCGATGTCACATTTGAAGAATCTGTTTCATATTTTTCAGCATCTTCTCAATCTTTAGATTTAGACTTTGAGTCATCTCTTGTACCACTATCTTTTTCCTCATCTTCAGATATTCTGCTGCCCACTGTGTTACCATCTACTTTACCTCTTCGTGTATATTCTTGTCGTCCTCGACCATCGACTGAGGTGCCCGTATCGTCTTTCTTGCCGTCTTCTGATTCTGGTCCATCTAGTAATTTAGACTCTTTACCTATTGCTTTTCGAAAAGGTACTCGTTCGTGTGTTACTAATCATCCCATTGCTCATTTTGTTTCATATGATGCCTTGTCTTCTGTCTTCTCTTATTTTACCTTTCAATTATCTACTATATCTATTCTTAAACATTTCTAAGATGCATTATCTGATCCGGGTTGGAGGGAAGCTATGGAGGATGAAATGGATGCCTTATATCATAATGAGACTTAGGATCTTGTTTCTTTACCTCTTAGTAAACGAACTGTTGGTTGTCGTTGGGTGTATACTGCTAAATTTCATCTGAATGGTTCTGTGGAGCGACTCAAAGCCTGGCTTGTTGCAAAGGGTTTGACTCAGACCTATGGTGTTGATTATGAAGAGACTTTCTCTCCTATTGCCAAAATTTTTTTTGTTCATATCTTGATTTCTTTGGTTGTTAATCTTAATGGGCCCTTGTTTTAGTTAGATGTCAAGAATACCTTCCAACATGATGACTTGGTTAAAGAGGTATACATGGAGCAGCCACCTGGGTTTACTGCTCAAGGGGAGTATGGTAAGAATGTATGTTGGTTAAAAATTTTTTTGTATGGTTTGAAGCAGTCATCGATGGTATGGTTTGGTAAGTTTTCAGATGCAGTTTTAGAGTTTGATCTTCTTTGATGTCAAACAGACCATTTTGTGTTTCATAGACAGACGGATGCTGGATATATTTTATTGGTTGTCTATGTGGATGATATTGTGATCACTGAAAATGATTCTGAAAGGATTGTCATGTTAAAAATCTTCTTGCAAGATCGATTTCATACTAAGGATTTGGAAACTTAAGTATTTCTTGGGTATTGAAGCGACTCGATCTAAATAGGGTATTTATTTATCACAGAGGAAATATGTGCTTGACATTCTAGAGGAAGGAGGTTTAATGGGTGGTAGACCAATTGATATTCCTATGGATTCGAATCAGAAACTATTGATGGATAATGGTGCACTATTTGAGAATCTGGATCGGTATTGCAGATTGGTTGGGAAGCTTAATTATCTCATTATTACTCGACCAGATATTTCTTATGTAGTCAGTATAGTAAGTCAGTTCATGGGGTGTCCTAGAGTCCTACATTAGGAGGTAATGGTTCGTATTCTGTGATATCTCAAACGAACTTTTGGACTTGGACTGTTATATCGAATTAATGGACATCTTAGAGTGGAAGGTTTTTCAGATGCTGATTGGGCTGACTCTCCTTTTAATCAGAGAATCACTGGTTATTGTATTTTCTTAGGAGGTAACGTTGTCTCATGGGAAATTAAGAAACAATCTGTGATAGCAAGATCTAGTGCTGAGTCTAAGTATATGACAATGGCGCATACGACGAGTGAGTTGACTTGACTACTATACTTCCTCCAGAAAATTGGGTTTTCAGTTCAACTTCTTTTACAGTTGTTCTGTGACAACCAAATAGCTATCCATATCGCTGCCAATCCGGTGTTTCACGAGAGAATCAAACATATTGAGGTTGATTGTCACTTTATTCGGGACAAGATAGTAGCTGGGGAGATTACAACTCTATTTGTGAAATCTGAAGATTAGCATGCAGATATATTTACTAAAGTATTGAGTCGTACATGTCTTACAGCGATTTGTTCCAAGCTTGGATTCTATGATATATATAGTCCAATTTGTGGGAAAGTGTTAAGAATATTAGGGTAGTATGTGTAAATTGTTAATAATAAGAGGGTGTATGTGTAATTCTTATTATTGTAAATTAACTATAAATAAAAGTGATGTATGAGAGTTAGGTTAAGTTTTTAACCTCTCTCTTTCTCTCTAATTAACAAAGTTGATTTATTTGCTCGCCCAAATTGACGCAAGTATTTTTTAAGTATTATATGCTATATCATGTCAAAAGAGTATAAAAAAAATAAGTTAGTTACACTATAACCTTGGACATAAATATTTGTAAGCAAACTAACTAATTAAATGTTGGTTCTAATTTTCTGTTTTTTTTGGGAGTGGGAGGGGGAAAGGGGAAGGGGATTTGAACCCTTAACCTCAAGAAGACAAGGCTTTCACAAGGTACGGAATACCATTGGACTAAAAACCCATTGATGGTTCTAATTCTCTTAATTGGTCACATTCACTTTTTAAATATATCGTGTAATAAGACGATAGTACACATTTTTCAAGGTAAAAATTACTAATTTTGTTTACTATTATTAAAGAATTACTAAAAATTATAAATTTTAAATTGTTCAATAATAGTAAAATATAAAATATATTTTATTATAAACATATCCCGATCGTACCCGTATCATTTTTTTTTTAGATTTTGTCGTATTATCATATCTGTATCGTATCGTATCGTACCGTACTTGTATCCGTATTTCGTATCCATATTCGTGCTTTCTAGCTCTAGACGTACTTATACAAGCCTTTCGCAACGGGCTCATGTTCAAGAAGAATCCAGATTGTTTGATGTTGATAAATGAGTTAAACTAGAAGTTGGAGATTTTCATGGGGATATAATCCCGAGATATTCCTTGATTGGTGTATAGATTTTCATGGGGATAAGAATCGTTTAACTGATGAGGGGAAGGTATTCTTTGTAGAATCCAAGTTAGAGGGTGTAGCAAGGATTTGGTGGGTAAAGTACCAACAAATTCACTTTGATATATCATGGAATGATATGATTCATTACTTTATTCCGTGTAATTATAAGAAACAAGTTCATTTACCGTTCATACAGTCAAATCATTGAAGCATGACTGTCAAGTAGTACACTAGCTTGACCATCCGATCAGAGTTTCCTTGAATTGAGGACTCTATTCTCAAATTTCGTGGAGCTTAGTAGCAAGCCGTCTTACATCATGGTAGATGTAGTTCAGATTTCCTATCAGATGGAAGATGAGTTGAAAAATAGAGCTTCTATGAAATCTTTATTGAAAGAACTGTTGTAGATGCAAGTCGAGGTAAGTCCACCAACAAACCTTAAGAGTACTTTTACTCCAAATAAACCATCTCGGGTTACTGTTTCTTCTTATTCTCAAGGGAGTACTAATACTAAGACAAGATGCTTTAATTGTCATAGTTTTGGTCATCTTTCTCAAAAATGGCCTACAAAATCTGTTGTAGTAGTTAAACATGAAAATCTCAAGGTGAATAATGATTCTGATGAGCTAGAATTTGAAACAGAGATTGTAGAAGTTCTTGATATGGGTGAGGTTAATTTTGATGATTTGAATGATGATCATGTTGTGGGTGTTATACATCTTCTATTTATTGCTAGTAAAGAAGTTGCTAATAGTGAGTTTATTCATTGAGAAATTTTTTTTTAGACAAGAGTTAGTTGTGAATGATAGATATGCTCAATTTATTTGTTTGTTATTGGAATGAAAAGTTATACTCTTGTGCTATAGATGCGGGTATGGTGCAACTAAAAAAGAGTTCTTTTCAACGGAGGAGAATTGATGGTGTTATCATTGGTTGGTTGGACCAATATAATCAAATTTGAAAGCCTAAGTGAAAGATTAGGAATTTTTGGTACAAAGAGAAGTGTAATTGGTAGATTATTAGGATTTAGTTTTAATATTATTTAACGCAGGAGTATTTGTTTGACTAGGAATATTAGTTAGAATTTGATTAGGAAATTTTTATATAGTTTTAGTAGGATAGGGATTAAAAAGTTTGATTATGAAATTCTTTTTAGAATTTTAGTAGGTGAGTATTTTTTATTTTGGTTAGAGACTTGACCTATAAATATTGATGTAATTCCACTATCTGGATGAGAGTGTGTGATATTAATGAAATTGTTTCTTGGCAGAGAATTTTGTGTTTTTTTTTTACGTAATCCTTGTGAGGGTTTGATATCTTTTCTTCCTCATCCATTCTGCATCACACCGCCTTGAATCCATAAGAAAAATGTATAGAAAAGTCTCATTTATTTTATCGATGAATGTAAGCTGCATTTAAAATAAAAAGTGACCTTGAAAATTGAGAAAAACAGAAGTTGACAAGGAATATGCATACTATTCTTTGTAGACCCAAACAAAATACTCCTAAACAAATTCGGATACATACAAAATAAAAAACAACGTAGTGTACAAGACTTATATTACTGAGAGATTTTTGGAGACAAGCAGATGTAAGCAGTCTTATCATGCGTGGAAAGATGTCGTAATGACACTCCTAAAGTTGTCTTGCATCAGTTTATGTTACTCCAAAAGTTGTCTTGTATCAGTTTACTACGTTTCTACGCGCTCCACTCTTCTTGATCTTTGCGTAGCACAAAATGACATGTCTAACTATAAGGACACCTTAATTATGTAAAGACCTGTGCAAATAGGTCATTGCTCAATGTAATGCTATACACTTGGTTGTCAAGAATAAGAATTCAAATCCAAGTTTGAGGAGACAACTTTGTGCAAATAAAGCCATAACTTGGTTATGCATTTAATCCCTCCTTCCAAAGGCCTTATATAAGTTGATCACATACATGGTGGTGGCATTTGTAAAGGCCTATGGAGTTAACAGAGTCAATCAGTTCAGTTTATTTATGCCTTCGGTGCATATCTTGTTCCCATACATACCTTCGTCATTGTGTCATGTCCAACAATGAATTATACATTGTCTTACGTGTCAATATTTTCCTTAAATAATTTCAATTCTTTCATTCAGCTAATAGCAGATGTTGGCAATTTTTTTAGATTTGATCTCTTTGGTACGTTATTTTCTACCTCTTCAGCTCTTGTTAATTGTATGTTCATATCATGCTCTATACTGTTTCCCCAACCACAGTTCGCCCTGGCCCTCCAAAAAAAAAAAAAAATCTTTTGAAAACCAAAAGTCATCCTGGAAAAACATTAGGAAAATGAATGTGAAGAACATCTTTCCTTGAATGATAAAAACTCCAATAATCTTTGTTCTGTTTGTTGGTAAAGTCAAGATTGGTTTTTATTGTAGTAACTTTGTGGTGATTTTAGAATAGCTTCTTGATGGGTTGGATAGCAAGGTTATAAGCACTAAAAGCACATTGCGCAGAGATTTTACTCGATTCAGTATAGCTATTGGATTCCATGGCCTATTGAATAGGGGCAATCCATTGTCTCCAACACGTTTCCACTATGGGTGATAATCAAGCCCAGCCAGCGCGCTTTACTGTGATCAGGCTCGGCTTGTGAATTTTAGAAAGTGATTAGGCTCGGCTCGAGCTCGATCCTTGAGCTTTCTCAGACTTGTCTCAAAAGAAAAATGTCAAGCCTAAGCTCGGCTTGTTCAAGCTTGTTTTTTCCCAACATGCCCGAATTCGAGCTTAAGCTCATTTTCAGGCTCCGATTTGAAAAACACCTCTTCATTCATCAGGATTCTAACAAGATTCCTCCATTCAAGCAATTATCAAACATCCTAATAATAGAAACTAATACTACAATAAGTAATCATTAACTAGCAAATAAATCCCACACTACAAGAAAAGAAACAATGCCAAACAAAAATAACACACAGCATGCAGCATTCCCAAAATACCAAAAGAGTTGTTCAAATCTTTCAAATTTAGAGACATGCCAACACCTCAAGATACTACAAATAAACACCTGTTTTAAATTGAGAGACTACAAACAACCATAATACCAAATATTTGTTCAAATCCAATGAAAATAAACACATAAAAGCACTCTCCAAAAAAACAGTCCAGCATTCTTGCAACAACCAGCAGAAACATTCCAGCACCAGCACCAACACTAACAAGAAACAATCCAGCACCAGCACCAACAAGAAACAATCCAGCAACACCACAAACAGATACACAACTCCAGCCAGCACAAACAGAAAAATAGCACAACAGCAGCACCACAAACACCATGACAATAGTCCAGCAACACCACAAACAGAAGCACAATAGTCCAGAAGCCCTAAAACCATCATCACGAAGAGTCAAAGATGAAAAGTTGAAGATGAGACGACGAAGAGTCGAACAAGACGATTAAGAGGTCTATGACTCTCGACTATGTTTCACAGAGAGAGAGAGAGAGTTACATTTAGGGTTTGAAGTCTTTTGGGTAAGGGAGACTGTGTTGGGATTAGGAGTGGTGTGTGGCTATTATTGTTTTGGGAAAAAAATGGCAAATTAAAATGAAGTGAAAATTGGGGCCGAGTTCTTCTTAACGGACTTATAATGACTTGAGTCCGTCAAAGAAACTTATTTAGTGATAAGTCCATTTTTTATCTTACTATTAAGTAGTTAAGTCCACCATTTTTTTAAATATCTAAAATATCCTTCTTTGAAAGCAACATTTCCTAGCTGGGAAATTGTTATCCCTTAATTTACTCTTAATGGAGATATGCCAATAATATTTGAAATTCAAATTCAAATTGCACCCAATTACGCAAATTCAAATGACAACATTAGTCTCCAAAATTGAAAAAAAATTTATCTTTAGAATTATTTTTTCTCCCATCGTTAGAAGGTGGTGCTTTACCCTCAGCCACCGAACAACCATGCCTCTGTTTAATGCCTAGAAGCCCACCTCACCTTCAAAACCTCTCACACGCAGCATAGGAACTTCACCATTTTGCCCAACAACCCATCACCACTATCACCTGCTCAATCCCCAATGAAGGTGATTGTAGAATCGTAGGGGTGACCCTGAATGTTATCTTTTAATGGTGTTCAAAAGCATTGCTAGCATGCCTGATAGGTTCGTGTGTGTATGGGTTTTCTTGAATCTTAGTTACTAGGTTGATGCCCACTTTGACATAATTAAATCTCTAATTGTTATTATTTTTTACCATGTTACTATTTTTTTGTGAGCATGTTACTACTTTTCTAGCAACCATGTTAATGTCTTTGATGAGTATATTACTATTGTTATTTTTTCAAAATTAATATTCAATATTGTTATTTTTTTTATTGAGTATGTTACTAATTTTTTTTTAAGCATATTACTGTTTTTGTTAAGTATGTTATTATTTTTATTGAACATGTTACTATTATTATTTTTTTAAAAATATTAATATTGAATGTTACTATTTTTTTTATGTTTAAGTGTTACTATTTTTTTGTATTTAAATAATATTATTTTTTGTGTTTAAATCATAACTTTTTTTTGTATTTGAATGTTACTATTTTTTATTTTTAATGTTACCATATATATATATATATATATGAAAGGTGTCGGTACTTCTGCAGATAGTTTTGTTGGTATTAATTGTTGAAATATCAATGGACTCACTGGTTCTTTGGAACTCATGTTGTAGGAACTGTCTCCAGTGCTGTTTACTTTGATGAAGAGCACTGAACCTTTCCTAGATGAATATTACTTGACTGATCTGGAAGGAACAATGAAAAAAGCTGGCTTCGTGAATGTGCAAACAATTCTTACAGATCCGAGACACAGAACCATGATCGGGACAGTACCTTATTAATATTGCACTTTCCTCTGGCTGAGTGTTCTCTGACCCTGCAGTACTCGAAGGCCATAGCACTGAAAATACATATGCTCCTTAGTCCTACTTCATCTATTTCACCAGATTTTTGGCGGTTAAGTTGACTGATTGAATGACTGGTTACATCTGATTCGTGATTATATGGCAAGAAACAATGGCTTAGATGATATAGAAACTTCATTTCAGAGGATCATTGTGAAACTCATTAATAGGGTGGAATATGTTGAAATTCTTGTGTAATGCAAATTGCAGGATTTACTCGCGATCTGTGACAATTTAACTTCTTTGCCATCAGTTGACGCAAGTTTTTAACAATTCCATGGGTGGCATATAGTTTTCAAAATGAGTTGTAGGATGCAGAATATATTGAATAGTGCTTGTAGGTATCGTGGATACCAATCCGCCAAACGTTGACTTTCTGCTAACAATCAAGGAACTGATAGGATTGGTGTGCCTTGTTTTCTTCTTTTCATTTAGTTATACGGTTATGATTTTTTTTCTCCTAAAAATCGCATGATTGTGGAACAGAAGAGAAGCAATGTTGGGATCCAATAATAACCTAATCAACTTACTGATGTGTCACTTCACGTNTTCTCCTAAAAATCGCATGATTGTGGAACAGAAGAGAAGCAATGTTGGGATCCAATAATAACCTAATCAACTTACTGATGTGTCACTTCACGTGACTTAAATAACATTGTAAGGATAATTGTTAGGCCTTTCTATTGGGAGTATATGATCATTTTAGAATTTTATGTTAAATTATTAAGTTTCAATAGTTAGTTATTCATAAAGAAATGAGGGGTTCAAAAACTCTTATTAGAAAACTTTAAAATTCAAGTGTATGTTGCCCGATGGTGAAGACAGAGGATTCATATATAACCGACTTTAAATAATTGGGATATAAAATTTGATTTAGTTTAGTTTGGTTTGGTTATGCTGCTTTGCCATGCATTCAAAATATGCAATTTACTCAGTTACCTCAAATAATGGTGATTCACCCGTAAGATGCCATGCACCATAATTTAAATTGAGCAGTGCTATTGGACCAAAATTTAGGAACTTAGTTTTATGTGATTTAGTTTAAACTGGATGTATTTCCAATTGAAGCATATTTAGTGAAATTTTTCAAAAAGTGCACTCTCCGACTAGTGGGGACGGATGCTCTAGGCTTTGATCTAAATTATGTAGCACCGGCAAACGAGGGTGGAAAAGGAGTGGTGGATAGGTCTAGTTGGAAGACTGCCTCCCCAAAACTACCCGTACAAATGAGATGTATTTCCTCCTTTCGTCTCTTTTCATTATATCTCTCTATCTTCTCTCTTTCGTCTATCCGTTCTACATCTTTTATCTTCTCTCTTTTGTCTCTCCGTTCTACATCTTTTTTTTCCCTCTTTCTCTCTTTCTCTTGATCTCTCTATCTTTTCTATTTCGTCAGCTCTTTATCTTTTCGTGCTCTCTCTTCTCCATTACACACACACAATCAACTTGTCCATTTGAATTTGCTTGACCGAAACCTTAAATCTTAGCGAGGATATGCATATGTTGAGGTATGTTACCAAACCAACTCACTGATTTTAGAGAGTGAGAAAAAAGGAAGTGTTGGGTTTATGAATAGTTAAGATTTTATAGGCACGAGATGACACTGATAGTAGGACAAAGAGTTTGAAGAGGATGATATTGGGATATAACCGCATTTTGAGCAGCAGGAGAGAGAGAGAGAGAGANGGAGTTAAACTAGAAGTTGGAGATTTTCATGGGGATATAATCCCGAGATATTCCTTGATTGGTGTATAGATTTTCATGGGGATAAGAATCGTTTAACTGATGAGGGGAAGGTATTCTTTGTAGAATCCAAGTTAGAGGGTGTAGCAAGGATTTGGTGGGTAAAGTACCAACAAATTCACTTTGATATATCATGGAATGATATGATTCATTACTTTATTCCGTGTAATTATAAGAAACAAGTTCATTTACCGTTCATACAGTCAAATCATTGAAGCATGTCTGTCAAGTAGTACACTAGCTTGACCATCCGATCAGAGTTTCCTTGAATTGAGGACTCTATTCTCAAATTTCGTGGAGCTTAGTAGCAAGCCGTCTTACATCATGGTAGATGTAGTTCAGATTTCCTATCAGATGGAAGATGAGTTGAAAAATAGAGCTTCTATGAAATCTTTATTGAAAGAACTGTTGTAGATGCAAGTCGAGGTAAGTCCACCAACAAACCTTAAGAGTACTTTTACTCCAAATAAACCATCTCGGGTTACTGTTTCTTCTTATTCTCAAGGGAGTACTAATACTAAGACAAGATGCNAAATAAACCATCTCGGGTTACTGTTTCTTCTTATTCTCAAGGGAGTACTAATACTAAGACAAGATGCTTTAATTGTCATAGTTTTGGTCATCTTTCTCAAAAATGGCCTACAAAATCTGTTGTAGTAGTTAAACATGAAAATCTCAAGGTGAATAATGATTCTGATGAGCTAGAATTTGAAACAGNGCTTTAATTGTCATAGTTTTGGTCATCTTTCTCAAAAATGGCCTACAAAATCTGTTGCAGTAGTTAAACATGAAAATCTCAAGGTGAATAATAATTCTGATGAGCTAGAATTTGAAACAGAGATTGTAGAAGTTCTTGATATGGGTGAGGTTAATTTTGATGATTTGAATGATGATCATGTTGTGGGTGTTATACATCTTCTATTTATTGCTAGTAAAGAAGTTGCTAATAGTGAGTTTATTCATTGAGAAATTTTTTTTTAGACAAGAGTTAGTTGTGAATGATAGATATGCTCAATTTATTTGTTTGTTATTGGAATGAAAAGTTATACTCTTGTGCTATAGATGCGGGTATGGTGCAACTAAAAAAGAGTTCTTTTCAACGGAGGAGAATTGATGGTGTTATCATTGGTTGGTTGGACCAATATAATCAAATTTGAAAGCCTAAGTGAAAGATTAGGAATTTTTGGTACAAAGAGAAGTGTAATTGGTAGATTATTAGGATTTAGTTTTAATATTATTTAACGCAGGAGTATTTGTTTGACTAGGAATATTAGTTAGAATTTGATTAGGAAATTTTTATATAGTTTTAGTAGGATAGGGATTAAAAAGTTTGATTATGAAATTCTTTTTAGAATTTTAGTAGGTGAGTATTTTTTATTTTGGTTAGAGACTTGACCTATAAATATTGATGTAATTCCACTATCTGGATGAGAGTGTGTGATATTAATGAAATTGTTTCTTGGCAGAGAATTTTGTGTTTTTTTTTTACGTAATCCTTGTGAGGGTTTGATATCTTTTCTTCCTCANTAGTAGGTGAGTATTTTTTATTTTGGTTAGAGACTTGACCTATAAATATTGATGTAATTCCACTATCTAGATGAGAGTGTGTGATATTAAAAAAATTGTTTCTTGGCAGAGAATTTTGTGTTTTTTTTTACATAATCCTTGTGAGGGTTTGATATCTTTTCTTCCTCATCCATTCTGCATCACACCGCCTTGAATCCATAAGAAAAATGTATAGAAAAGTCTCATTTATTTTATCGATGAATGTAAGCTGCATTTAAAATAAAAAGTGACCTTGAAAATTGAGAAAAACAGAAGTTGACAAGGAATATGCATACTATTCTTTGTAGACCCAAACAAAATACTCCTAAACAAATTCNCTTCCATTCTGCATCACACCGCCTTGAATCCATAAGAAAAATGTATAGAAAAGTCTCATTTATTTTATCGATGAATGTAGCTGCATTTAAAATAAAAAGTGACCTTGAAAATTGAGAAAAACAGAAGTTGACAAGGAATATGCATACTGTTCTTTGTAGACCCAAACAAAATACTCCTAAACAAATTCGGATACATACAAAATAAAAAACAACGTAGTGTACAAGACTTATATTACTGAGAGATTTTTGGAGACAAGCAGATGTAAGCAGTCTTATCATGCGTGGAAAGATGTCGTAATGACACTCCTAAAGTTGTCTTGCATCAGTTTATGTTACTCCAAAAGTTGTCTTGTATCAGTTTACTATGTTTCTACGCGCTCCACTCTTCTTGATCTTTGCGTAGCACAAAATGACATGTCTAACTATAAGGACACCTTAATTATGTAAAGACCTGTGCAAATAGGTCATTGCTCAATGTAATGCTATACACTTGGTTGTCAAGAATAAGAATTCAAATCCAAGTTTGAGGAGACANACGCGCTCCACTCTTCTTGATCTTTGCGTAGCACAAAATGACATGTCTAACTATAAGGACACCTTAATTATGTAAAGACCTGTGCAAATAGGCCATCGCTCAATGTAATGCTATACACTTGGTTGTCAAGCATAAGAATTCAAATCCAAGTTTGAGGAGACAACTTTGTGCAAATAAAGCCATAACTTGGTTATGCATTTAATCCCTCCTTCCAAAGGCCTTATATAAGTTGATCACATACATGGTGGTGGCATTTGTAAAGGCCTATGGAGTTAACAGAGTCAATCAGTTCAGTTTATTTATGCCTTCGGTGCATATCTTGTTCCCATACATACCTTCGTCATTGTGTCATGTCCAACAATGAATTATACATTGTCTTACGTGTCAATATTTTCCTTAAATAATTTCAATTCTTTCATTCAGCTAATAGCAGATGTTGGCAATTTTTTTAGATTTGATCTCTTTGGTACGTTATTTTCTACCTCTTCAGCTCTTGTTAATTGTATGTTCATATCATGCTCTATACTGTTTCCCCAACCACAGTTCGCCCTGGCCCTCCAAAAAAAAAAAAAAACTTTTGAAAACCAAAAGTCATCCTGGAAAAATATTAGGAAAATGAATGTGAAGAACATCTTTCCTTGAATGATAAAAACTCCAATAATCTTTGTTCTGTTTGTTGGTAAAGTCAAGATTGGTTTTTATTGTAGTAACTTTGTGGTGATTTTAGAATAGCTTCTTGATGGGTTGGATAGCAAGGTTATAAGCACTAAAAGCACATTGCGCAGAGATTTTACTCGATTCAGTATAGCTATTGGATTCCATGGCCTATTGAATAGGGGCAATCCATTGTCTCCAACACGTTTCCACTATGGGTGATAATCAAGCCCAGCCAGCGAGCTTTACTGTGATCAGGCTCGGCTTGTGAATTTGAGAAAGTGATTAGGCTCGGCTCGAGCTCGATCCTTGAGCTTTCTCAGACTTGGCTCAAAAGAAAAATGTCAAGCCTAAGCTCAGCTTGTTCAAGCTTGTTTTTTCCCAACATGCCCGAATTCGAGCTTAAGCTCATTTTCAGGCTCCGATTCGAAAAACACCTCTGCATTCATTCAAACAATTCAAAAACACCTCTGNTGAAGAACATCTTTCCTTGAATGATAAAAACTCCAATAATCTTTGTTCTGTTTGTTGGTAAAGTCAAGATTGGTTTTTATTGTAGTAACTTTGTGGTGATTTTAGAATAGCTTCTTGATGGGTTGGATAGCAAGGTTATAAGCACTAAAAGCACATTGCGCAGAGATTTTACTCGATTCAGTATAGCTATTGGATTCCATGGCCTATTGAATAGGGGCAATCCATTGTCTCCAACACGTTTCCACTATGGGTGATAATCAAGCCCAGCCAGCGCGCTTTACTGTGATCAGGCTCGGCTTGTGAATTTTAGAAAGTGATTAGGCTCGGCTCGAGCTCGATCCTTGAGCTTTCTCAGACTTGTCTCAAAAGAAAAATGTCAAGCCTAAGCTCGGCTTGTTCAAGCTTGTTTTTTCCCAACATGCCCGAATTCGAGCTTAAGCTCATTTTCAGGCTCCGATTTGAAAAACACCTCTTCATTCATCAGGATTCTAACAAGATTCCTCCATTCAAGCAATTATCAAACATCCTAATAATAGAAACTAATACTACAATAAGTAATCATTAACTAGCAAATAAATCCCACACTACAAGAAAAGAAACAATGCCAAACAAAAATAACACACAGCATGCAGCATTCCCAAAATACCAAAAGAGTTGTTCAAATCTTTCAAATTTAGAGACATGCCAACACCTCAAGATACTACAAATAAACACCTGTTTTAAATTGAGAGACTACAAACAACCATAATACCAAATATTTGTTCAAATCCAATGAAAATAAACACATAAAAGCACTCTCCAAAAAAACAGTCCAGCATTCTTGCAACAACCAGCAGAAACATTCCAGCACCAGCACCAACACTAACAAGAAACAATCCAGCACCAGCACCAACAAGAAACAATCCCGCAACACCACAAACAGATACACAACTCCAGCCAGCACAAACAGAAAAATAGCACAACAGCAGCACCACAAACACCATGACAATAGTCCAGCAACACCACAAACAGAAGCACAATAGTCCAGAAGCCCTAAAACCATCATCACGAAGAGTCAAAGATGAAAAGTTGAAGATGAGACGACGAAGAGTCGAACAAGACGATTAAGAGGTCTATGACTCTCGACTATGTTTCAGAGAGAGAGAGAGNAAACCATCATCACGAAGAGTCAAAGATGAAAAGTTGAAGATGAGACGACGAAGAGTCGAACAAGACGATTAAGAGGTCTATGACTCTCGACTATGTTTCACAGAGAGAGAGAGAGAGTTACATTTAGGGTTTGAAGTCTTTTGGGTAAGGGAGACTGTGTTGGGATTAGGAGTGGTGTGTGGCTATTATTGTTTTGGGAAAAAAATGGCAAATTAAAATGAAGTGAAAATTGGGGCCGAGTTCTTCTTAACGGACTTATAATGACTTGAGTCCGTCAAAGAAACTTATTTAGTGATAAGTCCATTTTTTATCTTACTATTAAGTAGTTAAGTCCACCATTTTTTTAAATATCTAAAATATCCTTCTTTGAAAGAAACATTTCCTAGCTGGGAAATTGTTATCCCTTAATTTACTCTTAATGGAGATATGCCAATAATATTTGAAATTCAAATTCAAATTGCACCCAATTACGCAAATTCAAATGACAACATTAGTCTCCAAAATTGAAAAAAAATTTATCTTTAGAATTATTTTTTCTCCCATCGTTAGAAGGTGGTGCTTTACCCTCAGCCACCGAACAACCATGCCTCTGTTTAATGCCTAGAAGCCCACCTCACCTTCAAAACCTCTCACACGCAGCATAGGAACTTCACCATTTTGCCCAACAACCCATCACCACTATCACCTGCTCAATCCCCAATGAAGGTGATTGTAGAATCGTAGGGGTGACCCTGAATGTTATCTTTTAATGGTGTTCAAAAGCATTGCTAGCATGCCTGATAGGTTCGTGTGTGTATGGGTTTTCTTGAATCTTAGTTACTAGGTTGATGCCCACTTTGACATAATTAAATCTCTAATTGTTATTATTTTTTACCATGTTACTATTTTTTTGTGAGCATGTTACTACTTTTCTAGCAACCATGTTAATGTCTTTGATGAGTATATTACTATTGTTATTTTTTCAAAATTAATATTCAATATTGTTATTTTTTTTATTGAGCATGTTACTAATTTTTTTTAAGCATATTACTGTTTTTGTTAAGTATGTTATTATTTTTATTGAACATGTTACTATTGTTATTTTTTTTAAAATATTAATATTGAATGTTACTATTTTTTTTATGTTTAAGTGTTACTATTTTTTTGTATTTAAATGATATTATTTTTTGTGTTTAAATCATAATTTTTTTTTGTATTTGAATGTTACTATTTTTTATTTTTAATGTTACCATATATATATATGAAAGGTATATAGTTCTAACCTATATAATGATATAGATAGATATGAGAGAAATTTTTTTAAAATTAGTCAAATTCCTAAAATTTAGGAGTTTTTAATTTTAATTTTAATTTTTACTTTTATTTTACTTTTAAAGGGAAGGGATAATCTGGTAAAATTGACAAAAAATGGACCGGTTGTGAGGTGGAGTCTTCTAGATATTTAGGGGTTAAAAAAAGGAGTCTTGTTAGGCTCGATTTAAAAATAAGCTCAATTTTTTGTGCAGATTCAGCTCATTTTACAAAATGAGCGAGCCCAAGCCGAGCCCGAGCTGCCCGGATCGTTTACCAGCCCTAGTTTCCACTTAAGTTTGAGTCTATGATTACAAGGAAATTTTGTTTTAGGTTAACTGGCGAAATTTTTGGCCAAAAAATTCAGAATTCTTGATTTTCAGTTCTTTCAAAATGGCACAAGACTTGAACTTAATATAAAATAGTGTACATTTAACCAAAANGATTCATATATAAGTGACTTTAAATAATTGGGATATAAAATTTGATTTAGTTTAGTTTGGTTTGGTTATGCTGCTTTGCCATGCATTCAAAATATGCAATTTACTCAGTTACCTCAAATAATGGTGATTCACCCGAAAGATGCCATGCACCATAATTTAAATTGAGCAGTGCTATTGGACCAAAATTTAGGAACTTAGTTTTATGTGATTTAGTTTAAACTGGATGTATTTCCAATTGAAGCATATTTAGTGAAATTTTTCAAAAAGTGCACTCTCCGACTAGTGGGGACGGATGCTCTAGGCTTTGATCTAAATTATGTAGCACCGGCAAACGAGGGTGGAAAAGGAGTGGTGGATAGGTCTAGTTGGAAGACTGCCTCCCCAAAACTACCCGTACAAATGAGATGTATTTCCTCCTTTCGTCTCTTTTCATTATATCTCTCTATCTTCTCTCTTTCGTCTATCCGTTCTACATCTTTTATCTTCTCTCTTTTGTCTCTCCGTTCTACATCTTTTTTTTCCCTCTTTCTCTCTTTCTCTTGATCTCTCTATCTTTTCTATTTCGTCAGCTCTTTATCTTTTCGTGCTCTCTCTTCTCCATTACACACACACAATCAACTTGTCCATTTGAATTTGCTTGACCGAAACCTTAAATCTTAGCGAGGATATGCATATGTTGAGGTATGTTACCAAACCAACTCACTGATTTTAGAGAGTGAGAAAAAAGGAAGTGTTGGGTTTATGAATAGTTAAGATTTTATAGGCACGAGATGACACTGATAGTAGGACAAAGAGTTTGAAGAGGATGATATTGGGATATAACCGCATTTTGAGCAGCAGGAGAGAGAGAGAGAGAGAGAGAGATTGATAATCGGGGATTTTTGTAATTGGCATGCTTCTAGGCAAAAAACTACGTTGGTATAATGGTNGTGACAATTTAACTTCTTTGCCATCAGTTGACGCAAGTTTTTAACAATTCCATGGGTGGCATATAGTTTTCAAAATGAGTTGTAGGATGCAGAATATATTGGAAAGTGCTTGTAGGTATCGTGGATACCAATCCGCCAAACGTTGACTTTCTGCTAACAATCAAGGAACTGATAGGATTGGTGTGCCTTGTTTTCTTCTTTTCATTTAGTTATACGGTTATGATTTTTTTTCTCCTAAAAATCGCATGATTGTGGAACAGAAGAGAAGCAATGTTGGGATCCAATAATAACCTAATCAACTTACTGATGTGTCACTTCACGTGACTTAAATAACATTGTAAGGATAATTGTTAGGCCTTTCTATTGGGAGTATATGATCATTTTAGAATTTATGTTAAATTATTAAGTTTCAATAGTTAGTTATTCATAAAGAAATGAGGGGTTCAAAAACTCTTATTAGAAAACTTTAAAATTCAAGTGTATGTTGCCCGATGGTGAAGACAGAGGATTCATATATAACCGACTTTAAATAATTGGGATATAAAATTTGATTTAGTTTAGTTTGGTTTGGTTATGCTGCTTTGCCATGCATTCAAAATATGCAATTTACTCAGTTACCTCAAATAATGGTGATTCACCCGAAAGATGCCATGCACCATAATTTAAATTGAGCAGTGCTATTGGACCAAAATTTAGGAACTTAGTTTTATGTGATTTAGTTTAAACTGGATGTATTTCCAATTGAAGCATATTTAGTGAAATTTTTCAAAAAGTGCACTCTCCGACTAGTGGGGACGGATGCTCTAGGCTTTGATCTAAATTATGTAGCACCGGCAAACGAGGGTGGAAAAGGAGTGGTGGATAGGTCTAGTTGGAAGACTGCCTCCCCAAAACTACCCGTACAAATGAGATGTATTTCCTCCTTTCGTCTCTTTTCATTATATCTCTCTATCTTCTCTCTTTCGTCTATCCGTTCTACATCTTTTATCTTCTCTCTTTTGTCTCTCCGTTCTACATCTTTTTTTTCCCTCTTTCTCTCTTTCTCTTGATCTCTCTATCATTTCTATTTCGTCAGCTCTTTATCTTTTCGTGCTCTCTCTTCTCCATTACACACACACAATCAACTTGTCCATTTGAATTTGCTTGACCGAAACCTTAAATCTTAGCGAGGATATGCATATGTTGAGGTATATTACCAAACCAACTCACTGATTTTAGAGAGTGAGAAAAAAGGAAGTGTTGGGTTTATGAATAGTTAAGATTTTATAGGCACGAGATGACACTGATAGTAGGACAAAGAGTTTGAAGAGGATGATATTGGGATATAACCGCATTTTGAGCAGCAGGAGAGAGAGAGAGAGAGAGAGAGATTGATAATCGGGGATTTTTGTAATTGGCATGCTTCTAGGCAAAAAACTACGTTGGTATAATGGTATCGATGAGAGGGGTGGGTGGATGGTCAATTGGCATGGGCAACTTTTGCCTTATGGTGGGTCATTTTAGTGGCTTAGTGGTGCTTTTTGACTCTTTTGAAGATTACATTCACGCCTAGTCTGTCTTCAGTGGAAAAGGACAGGAGCAATTGACACGGTAGTGAAAGAAAAATTATTATTATTGTAGAGTAAATTACACATGTGGCCTCTAAACTATGATTTTTGTATCAATTCAACCATTAAATTCAATTTTACGTCAATTAAGCCCTCGAACTACCTGATTTGTAGCGATTTGACCCTTTTGTTAACAACCGTCTAGAAGTTGCACTTGAGTTTCACGTGCGTTTAGCAGGGGTATTAAAGCCAAAACATTTATTTGGCAACTACCAAACCCTAATGGAAGCGTCCATTCGATCTCCACTTCTCTCACCCATAATCTGATCACAATGAATTCCTAATTTCACATACCAAAATCAGTGATTGAGTGTAAGGCCAAACCTAAGCTGATTGAACCCTAATTTGATAACCAACTAGCGATAGAATGGGCATTGCGATTTGGAGACGAGTCTCAAGTTGACCTAGATGGAATGTATTGTAAGTTACTCTTTGTTAAAACATTATTTATTCATTGGGATGTACTATTTTTTGTTATTCAATAATCTAAATTTTTGTGTTGATAAAATTTTATATTCCTCGACTGAATTATATACTGTAATTTTTTTGTTTTCTACAGTTGTTTTCTGCATTATTTAAACCATTGAGTTGCATTATATATTTTTAATTTTTTATAATATTATGATCAGCAACGCAGTTAACCTTATTCAGTATAGAACTCTGCATTGCGGTGGTGTATTTTTGTGCATGCCAAAGAAATATTACATAGGTGGCTCAGTGAGATATGTTGACTGGGTTGATCTAGACCTATTATCAATTCAGGAAATTGAGGCAACAGCGAAAGAGGCAGGTTATGTTGGGGTCAGTGCATGTTGGTACAATCGTACAAAGTTCCTACCATGGATTTCATCACTGGTATGAGGATTCTAGAAAATGATAGGGATTTGCTCTCAATGCTAGAGTGGGTTCCAACTTTTAGAGTAATTGAAGTATATTTAGAGCATAAAATGAAACAAATGAAGATGTGCATGACATTGGTA
Organism: Ilex paraguariensis; assembly: GCA_963454935.2. Taxonomy (NCBI): domain Eukaryota; kingdom Viridiplantae; phylum Streptophyta; class Magnoliopsida; order Aquifoliales; family Aquifoliaceae; genus Ilex; species Ilex paraguariensis. The sequence continues at coordinate 642,015 of CAUOFW020001292.1, read as the reverse complement.
TGAATGGTGATGAAGATAACATAGATGCAAATGATGAAGAGAATTTAGATGCAAATGATGAAGACAGTGGTTATGACACAGAACTCATCTAGCACTAATGTACCGGATCCCATCAGAACTCCACAGTTAAGTGTGCTTAGGCGAGAGTAGTACTAGAATGGGTGATCCCCTGAGAAGTCCTTGTGTTGCACCCCTTTAAAAAGAAAAAAAAAGTGGTTATGACACAGATTATCAGATCAGTGATGGGGAATTGTTAATTGATACCTACATTGTAGGTGAAAAGCCTACAAATGGTGTTGTTGGAAGAGATGAACNCACCCCTTTAAAAAGAAAAAAAAAGTGGTTATGACACAGATTATCAGATCAGTGATGGGGAATTGTTAATTGATACCTACATTGTAGGTGAAAAGCCTACAAATGGTGTTGTTGGAAGAGATAAGAATTGACAATAAAAGGCATGGCACTGGTTCAGCAGGTGGAAAAAGAGTGAGAAATGACAAAGGAGGAATAGGAACTAGCACTGGTTCAACAGGTGGAAAAAAAGTGAGAAATTACAAAGGAAGAATAGGAACTAGCACTGGTTCAGCAGGTGGTAAAAGGGTGAGAAATGACAATAAAGGGCAGGTTGAAATAGATGAGAATTATGATTTCAATTATGATTTTGATTCATCAGATGAGGGTAGGAGATTATACTCTTCATCAGATGAAGATGGAGTGAAGCAGCACAACCATCCTTATCTTGAATTCAATCCAGACAAAGATATGAAGAATCTATATTTTGAACTTGTCATGTAATTTGTCGCGGCTCAACAGTTTAGAGATGCTGTAAGAGAATACTCCATGTTAAATTAGTAGGGGACAAGTTTTGTGAAGAATGAGAAATGAAGAGTGAGGGCTAAGTGAAAAATGCCATGTCAGTGGATGGTTTTTGCTTCTAAAATTCAAGGTAAGGGTACATTGCAAGTGAAGACTTTGCATGATAAACATACAAATTACAGGCCTGCTTTCTATAACAAGTTTGTGGACTCAAAATGGATATCTAAGACATATAAAAACCAGATTAAGATCAATCCAAAGTGGTCTGTGCAGGCATTGAAGGAGACTATCAAAGAGGATTACACAATTGGAGTTAGTAAAACTCAAGTATATAGAGCAAAGAGGAAGGCATCAATTCTGATTGATGGAGATTTTGATGGCCAAGACAGTTTGATTTTGATATATTGCAAGGAGATTAAGAGAGCAATGCCAGGATCTACCATGATGGTGAAGGTAAATGAAAACAGGGGCTCAACAGGTAGCCAAGTATTTAAGAGGTTGTATTATTGTCCTGGGCCACGAATGCCAGGTTTCATTACCATTTGCAGAAAAGTGATATGTTTGGATGGTTGTTTTCTTAAAACTCCTTGCTAGGGATAGTGGCTTTCAACTGTTGGAGTTGATGCTAACAATGGTCTGTCTGCATGGACATTTATATCTGATCAACAGAAGGGTTTGGTTCTAGCAATTCAACAACTTCTGCCACAATGTGAGCATAGGTTCTGTGCTCGACATCACCTTGATAACTTTAAAAAAGAGCAGAGAGGTAAGGTGTTGAGTGATTTGTTTTGGAAATGTGCCAAACCAACCACTGTGGAGTACTTCAACAAAAATATGGAACAAATGCAGAAGGTAGATGCAAAGGCTCATGAGTGGTTACATACTGGTGTATCACCCCAAAATTTGTTAAAAGCATATTTTACCACCACTCGGAAGTGTGATATGTTGATAAACAACCATTTTGAGGTGTTCAATGCGTTCATATCAGAAGCTAGGGACAAACCCATTATCACAGTGATGGAAACTATAAGGTTACTACTGATGAGGAGGATTAGGAACAACAGAGATAAGATGAGAATGTACCATGGTCTCATTTGCCCTAAAATCCAAGAAAATTTGGATAAGAATACTGAGGAAGCAGTTAAATACATTTGTGTGTGGTCTGGTGGTTGCCAATTTGAAGTCAAAGGACCATATGTTCAATTTTTAATAGATGTGAAGGAAAGAACTTGTACATGTAGGAAATGGCAATTGAGTGGAGTTCCTTACTCACATGCAGTATCTGCTATTTTGCATCAAGGGGAGAAGCCTGAAACCTATGTTCATGATTGCTACACAAAGGAAACATACTTAAAGACATATGGTCACCTTGTTCTACCAGTAAATGGTGATGACTTGTGGCCACAATCAGGGAAGAGGCCATTTGTGCCACCATTTGTTACTACTCAGCCTGGTAGGCCCAAGAAACAAAGAAGAAGATGAGAGGAAGAAAGAAGGAAAATTGGGAAAACAAAAAGCTAAGATGACTAGTAGCAGATGTGGAAACATTGGCCATAATAGGANGTGATGACTTGTGGCCACAATCAGGGAAGAGGCCATTTGTGCCACCATTTGTTACTAAGCCTGGTAGGCCCAAGAAACAAAGAAGAAGATGAGAGGAAGAAAGAAGGAAAATTGGGAAAACAAAAACCTAAGATGACTAGTAGCAGATGTGGAAACATTGGCCATAATTGGGAAGGTTGTAAGGGCCAAGGCAGTCAAGTGAATGGGGCTATAGGACATACTAGTGGAGGGACACAAGAAACAGTCAACTCTCTAAATAGAGCACTTTAGACGGGGCTACAGTACAAAGGCGTGTAGGTTCTCAACAAATGGATGCATCTGTGACTGGAGCATCAGCCCAACCAAGCATTACTCAATGGCCACGAAGAATAAAGTTACTAGTATGTCAACTCCTACCAAAGCTTAATTTTATAATTTAATTATGATTAATTGATTGCGATTCACTTACCTACATGAGTACATGCAGATTAAAAAAAACACCAAAGGCCAAGGGAGACCATTTATTGCACCAATGCCATAACCTGCAACTGGAATGTCACAATCCAGCCAGCCAACAATGACCAATCCACCAGGAAGCTGATTTTTTGGATAAATGGCCAAGCTTTTGGATCAGTGATGAATTTTTGTGGATCAATGATGAAGCTTTTGGATGCTTTTGCAATGAAATGGAAGTATATTTGATTAACTTTTGTTTGGATGAAAGTTGTAATTACACTAAACTTTTGTTTGGTTTAGTGAAGTAATATTAACCTTTGTTATTGACTATTAGCATCTGTGACTACAATTGGTAAGTCACAACTTTCATTCAAAGTAACAGATAATCATATTCATGCCATTCCCACTTGAAAAATACTAACATTAACAGGTGAAAATTCACCCCAAAATAAGTACAGATAATTATGTAATGACAATTACAGATGAGTACTACCACCCTTATCCAGCTCCTCTCTGTGACACCCCTAAAACCAAGTGTCTTTTGTCAATCCGTTGATCACCCATCAACCCACGAAAGTACCCGTGAATGTCACGTAACTCGACAACAAATTATATCATCCCCTTCACGTGGATCATAACCAACACAGAGTTTGGACAGACTCTCCCTTGTACCGGGCACTCTAAAATGCATAACCATTATACATTTCAATCACTTGACCATTCTAAGGTTCAATATACATCTATTTGACCCTAATATTTTTCCATTTACATCTTTTGAACAAAAAGACTCGGACCCGAAGGCTTGACAAAGTTATTTAAAATTTTTGAAAATTTTGGAGGAGTTACTGGTAGCTCGTGTATGTGCTACCGGTAGCTGAGTCATCTGGAATTGTGCTACCGGGGGCTTAAGACTTGCTACGAGTAGATGAGTCTAGTTTTTCACCAATTCAATCTTTTGTCAATTTCAACTCACCCAATCTCATACAACATTCATTCAAACTCATATAACATCAGCATATAATTAAAATCCATATTCTCACAAAGTATGTTATAACATCTTTAATGTAACAACCATGCTAAATCAACCTAGGCATTTTATCAAACACCCAAAAGGTACAAAATCATATAAAAGCATAATCATGTCTAATTTATCACATTGTCATGAAATCACCCAATGAACAATTCTCAACAAACCCAATTCATACAAAATTGGTTTTATTCATTCTCATATCATTTCTCATACTCTAGTTACACTAGAAATACAATTAGACAAGAGATTTTATCTCAAGTCATGCTACTCATTTCATACAAAACTCTAGGTTGAAAATAAATCTAACTAGGAGAAGAACTTTACCTCTCGAAGCGTAATACGAATGGTAGAAGCTCCAAGAAAACCCAACTCAAGCTTTAGAATTTTATTTCCAAAAATCCCATTCTTGAGACTTCGTTAAAATCTACGCTTTTTGATATGTAGGTGTAGCTCTCGGGAACGTAGAACAACTTTTGTTCTTGGCTCGAAAGATTCCAATGAATGAATCACTCTACATCGCAAGAAGGTGGAGATTTCTTGAGTTTTCTCTCTCTCTTCTTCTTCTTCTCTCTCTCTCTTGGCATGCAAGGGTGTGGAGGAAAAATATGATTTTTCTCCCTTTTTATACTCCCCATATACTTGGATCACAACGCGCCACAGGTCCCTCCTTTTACTGATTCAATTTCGTTCCAAATCAATTAAATCTCGTTCTGTTTTAAGTTTAATATATTTTATCTGAATTAACTTTAAATTATTTTCCATATTTTGAAAATTAAACCCGATTGCCGTTATTTTAGTTGCATGACGCCCGATTGTATCATAAAACGCAAAAAAATTAACTGTTTTGGAATTCAACCAAAATTGATTGGTTAACTAAATTTTGCGAGATGAATTTAACGGTAAGGTCCGTTTCATCATCTGAGTTCTAGAAAAATTTGAGTTTTCAACTTGTACCATAGCGGCTAATTATCATTTTGTCATTTTTCATAAAAATTCAAATTTTCCTAGATTTTACACTTTTCATTTGAATAAAACATTACCCAAATTATAACACAACAAATAATCAATGCCAACCATAAAATTTTCTCCCTTCTCCTCACCCTCCCCTATTCAGCTTCCACAGCATTCAATTTTTTGAGTAGCCCCAGAATCACTTGTCGTGAGCGCACACACATTGGTGGGTCTTGCCACGTGAAACCACACCCGGCATTCTGCAAAAAATGGAGCATTCAAATTATTGGGAAGTTACAGAAAAATTGTAAGAAAAATTCTAATGAGATAAAATATGAACCAACCATGCTATTCGGACATGTCAAAAACCTCCGTCCATGATGTCTTCTTTGAAGCAATCTTCCCACAGTTACAACAGACCATGGTTTGTAGCTTAGTTGAGACCTTAGTTGAGAATCTCTATTTTTTCTTTGCAGTCCCCTGGAGTAGCAAACTCTTAAAGAGGAAGAGGAAGGGGGCACAAGCTAATCACATGAGCCTTTGGGAGGGAACTTTGGCGCCACATTTTTTCTTTTCCAACTACTTCCCCAGCACAGTCACATGCCCTTGCACATTTAGCAACTTCCGTCTGTGATTTAGACGGTTGTTAACAGAAGGGCCAAATTGCTACAAATAAGGTAGTTCGAGGGTTCAATTGACGCAAAATTGAGTTTAGGGCTGAATTGATACAAAAACCATAGTTTAGGGGCCACAGGTGTATTTTTATGAGATGAGGTGTTTTAGTGAAGTAAATTATAGGCCTTCATCAGGCGTGCACAAATGAAATATTTATTTAATTGCCGAAAATCAACTTTTTTTTTGTTTCCTATTTCTATAAATGTTTCAATATAGTGAAAATTTCAGAGTCATAGAACAATTTCATTATTCAATGATAGGGAAAGTGGACAGTGAAATTCTACTTTGCTTTTCGTCTCCTTTCTCCTTAGAGGGTTTTGAACCTTTTTGTTGTCACGGTGTGGTCACTTTTCTCTATTAAACTAACGACAAGTTTGTAGTTTTGTATAGAATTATCCTTACCGATAGAAAGTTCTTCTCCTATTTTTTGACCAAATAAATGCAGAAGGTGAACTTCCCATCATTTTTCCCTATCATTTATGTGAACCATAGGACTATGTGTAGGTGTTATGTTCTAATTTATATTTATATTTTAGAAATTTTGGTACTCTCTATTTATTAAGTTCTTTTTTCCCTCTCTAAATCTTAAAACTTCAATATCTAATTTGGTATTAGAGTAATGATCTAAATTTAGAGCCTTAAAATTATCAAAAATCATCAATTTTTTTTGATCTGAACGTAATGGTTGACCTCAACCTCTAACATGCTGATGTCAGCATGATGCAGTGCCATATTTTTTCAAAAATTTCTTGGAAGACTCGCCTTGATGTCCTGAGATTTTTAACAATTTTCTTAAGATTTTTTGAACTAATCTGACGGGGTTTTCAAAATTTTGAAGGCTTTTATATTTTTTGAGTTCAGACATCAGATATATGATTTCTAGGCATTGTGCATGTTTTTATTGGTTCAATTCCATTGGGTAAGGTGTATCTACAACACCCACAAAGTGTTGCATTTTGATTAGGTTTAAGATGATTTTTTGGCATTTTTAAGCTTGGCTACAGTGTTTTTGGCCTTTAGTCTAGGTTTCTTCTTTGGTTTGAGGCTTCTTGACCTCTAGTTAGTGTTTAGCATTAGGTTAGAGGCTCTTTTGCTACTATTTTGCGACTCTTAGTTGTTGTGTGCAATTTCTTTGTCATGATTTCGTCGTTTTTGGTTTTTTCTCCTATTGCGTGGACATGTCGGAAGCTAGTGTCTTTTGGTGCTATTGCTAATACTAGTGGAAGTGGATTGAGTCGTATATGGGCCATTGCCAACAACCCCTCTCTTCAAATTTGGATCCTCCATCTCATCTCCTCCCTCTTCAATTGCTACAACATACTTAACTTGGACCTTGCTCTACTTCATAGAGCTCTTCCTAAGAAGCTTCATGGTTTTCTCCTTCCTATCCTTGGAAAACACAACTACACCATTGACCTTGCAGATCCGAGGAATTAGGGACCCAAAATGAAGGCCATTAGATACTTTACCCTCCTCAAAGGCTCTTTGAATGAACCCAAATATCATTAATGGTAGGTCAAGATCTAACTGAGTCCCAATGATATGTAACAAACATGCTCGTTGCATAGGAAAATTTGAAATATGGACTTTTGGCTCCATGTTGTAATTGGCCAAAAGGTTCAACATCTTATAGTCTTAAGACAATAAATTTTGGCAAAATTTTTGTGTAACCCAATGATCAGGATGTGATAGGCCATAAAATTCAGTAGCCAAAACATGGAGTCGAGGTAATTGATCAACCGCTCCCACACTAAGGGCATCGTTCTCTACCCTAGGTAGGCCAAGAGTGGTGGCTATGAGTAGTAGAGAATGTGAACTCTATTCCATGAACATATGTGACAAAAATGTCAACATGATCATAAGGATCTCAAATGCATGTGTAGAACTCTCTCATTATATCATTTTAGCTCTAGGGCCTGGAACCACTGTGTCCACATCAATTGGTGAAGTTTGTAGTGATAGAAGAAATTACCTCATTAATGTTTACGCCTCGCTCAATCATCATTGGCCTGAGAGCATACTCTAGCAAGTATCTCTCTATGAAGCCCGTATTCTAGAATTGAGTGTTCTCATCAAACTATGCCTCAACTTCCTCATGTGATTCCTCAATCCTAGTCCTTTCTCTCTACGTGGAGGCATCTCATCAAACAATTCAAGAAATCTAGGTCTCATGAGTTGCAAATCAAGAAGTGAATTGATGCTAAAAAATGTTTAGAATGTGTTTGGGAGTGTTTAGTAAAGAAGGTTGAGGTTTTGGGAGACTTGGAATGCGAGTGGAGGTGTTTGGAATGCAAAAGGGCTATCTGTTTAGATTTTAAACCCTAAGGCGTCGACTGAATGAAGGGTTTCTTGAGCGGTATGAAGGTCGCTCAAGCATTCCCTGCAACTTTTCTGTCAAAGTGATAGTTTAGCTTCGACGCTTCCATGGACCATCCTGACCCTTCACAAACTCCTCCAAATCATCTTTCAAGCCTAAAAAGTAAGCATGGGTGTATGTACAATTGAAGTATAGTTATATGCACATGTATGGATGAAATAAGGATCCAAATATGTAATGCAATTTTCAATTTCAACAATTAAATGCAAAGTATCATTAATTATGAAAATCATACAGATTCTCAATATAGCATATCCATCCCTATTTCATCATCAGATACATTACTCTAAGGCATATTAAATAATGTAGAACTTAATTTTCATGCATCCTAGAACAATGTTCTCTCACTTAGTTCAATTTCATTCACACGTATTTGAATATTGCATATTTGATCAATTGAAGTGCGATGTGTGTGAAACCAAACTCCAACACTATTAGGAATTTGTCTAGATTAAATAAAGCTCTACATCACTTCCTAATGCATTGTCCAAATAAATATATAGATGGTTAGTGAATGTTCTGTATGCGTCTTTTATATCATTTTTTAACACTTTCCCTTATTTTTACATCCCTTATACTCATATGACTTCAATTAACACGATTGTGAATTTCGTACTTTACGTATTATGCTTCTTAACGTGTGTAGTGTAGCTCTTTGAGCTTTACGTGTGAGCAATAACATTAAGCATATGATATTCTCAACAATTCAAGTGTAATTTTATGCCTCATCTCTTTAAATTTTTATGCCTCATCTTTTTAAGTTTGGCCACATTGGGCTATTTTCTTACAATTGTCTAATTGGCATCTTTTAAGGGATATGGGGCTTTACAAACCTTTACCTATTTGTTCACCTATTGATTAGCACAAAATATTGCACATCATGTATACTTTTGTATCCCTTTTATACTTGCTTTTGTGGTGAAGATGGTAGGAAATGGCTTGAGTTAAGCCCCAATCATAGTGCTCAAAGTCAATGGAGATGAAGGGGAGGCTTAACGGGTGGGTTGGAAGGTGAAAAGATCAAGAAATGAGCAAATTAAGGAAAAACCTACCGGTAGGTTTGCTTATAAAACTACCGGTAGGTTTTGCACAGTGGAGTTAGACCTACTGGATCATCTGCCAAACCTACAGAAAGGTTTTGCTTATTGGAACAAAACCTACCGGTAGGTTTTGCTAAAAAATGCCAGTACCTGCAACTCAGACTCTACTTGCTTGGGGGGCCCACCTATACTTCTCCCACACATCCTTTGACATGTTCTACATCCAAGCATGCCTACCTACACCTAGAATCTGATTTTGGAAGATTGAGGATGGAAAAGGAAGAGAGAGAAGGAGGGAGGCGTGGTGGGTTGCAGGCTAAGCTTGTCCTAGCGCATGCAAGTGTCAAATCACTTCCTATGGATGGGAAGTCTGCTCTCACAGACCAAGGGGGGCTGATGGACGAAAATGAATCATTCCTACACCACTATTGAGCTAGAGAAGCTTTTAGAGATAGAAGGTCCCAAGGAAGAAGACAAAGTTTTAGAGAAAGAAGTTTGATTTTTGAATTTTTCTTACCCATTTCACTTGTATTAATCTGCAATACTCTTGTAATCTTCATTTCTTGCAATTTAATCTTAGTTATTTCAAGTGTATTTCAAGTTTAGTTATGTATTCTTGAATCTACCATGTTTATATTTGAGTTTTTCATTTCAAGCTTTTGAGTTGGGTATGAAACAAACTTATCTTTGTAGTTTAACTTTTCTTTGCATTAATACA